>CAKOBO020000001.1:7500-607500 GCA_932526585.2 Philonthus cognatus
CTAACCTAACCTAACCTAACCTAACCTAACCTAACCTAACCTAACCTAACCTAACCTAACCTAACCTAACCTAACCTAACCTAACCTAACCTAACCTAACCTAACCTAACCTAACCTAACCTAACCTAACCTAACCTAACCTAACCTAACCTAACCTAACCTAACCTAACCTAACCTAACCTAACCTAACCTAACCTAACCTAACCTAACCTAACCTAACCTAACCTAACCTAACCTAACCTAACCTAACCTAACCTAACCTAACCTCACCTAACCTAACCTAACCTAACCTAACCTAACCTAACCTAACCTAACCTAACCTAACCTAACCTAACCTAACCTAACCTAACCTAACCTAACCTAACCTAACCTAACCTAACCTAACCTAACCTAACCTAACCTAACCTAACCTAACCTAACCTAACCTAACCTAACCTAACCTAACCTAACCTAACCTAACCTAACCTAACCTAACCTAACCTAACCTAACCTAACCTAACCTAACCTAACCTAACCTAACCTAACCTAACCTAACCTAACCTAACCTAACCTAACCTAACCTAACCTAACCTAACCTAACCTAACCTAACCTAACCTAACCTAACCTAACCTAACCTAACCTAACCTAACCTAACCTAACCTAACCTAACCTAACCTAACCTAACCTAACCTAACCTAACCTAACCTAACCTAACCTAACCTAACCTAACCTAACCTAACCTAACCTAACCTAACCTAACCTAACCTAACCTAACCTAACCTAACCTAACCTAACCTAACCTAACCTAACCTAACCTAACCTAACCTAACCTAACCTAACCTAACCTAACCTAACCTAACCTAACCTAACCTAACCTAACCTAACCTAACCTAACCTAACCTAACCTAACCTAACCTAACCTAACCTAACCTAACCTAACCTAACCTAACCTAACCTAACCTAACCTAACCTAACCTAACCTAACCTAACCTAACCTAACCTAACCTAACCTAACCTAACCTAACCTAACCTAACCTAACCTAACCTAACCTAACCTAACCTAACCTAACCTAACCTAACCTAACCTAACCTAACCTAACCTAACCTAACCTAACCTAACCTAACCTAACCTAACCTAACCTAACCTAACCTAACCTAACCTAACCTAACCTAACCTAACCTAACCTAACCTAACCTAACCTAACCTAACCTAACCTAACCTAACCTAACCTAACCTAACCTAACCTAACCTAACCTAACCTAACCTAACCTAACCTAACCTAACCTAACCTAACCTAACCTAACCTAACCTAACCTAACCTAACCTAACCTAACCTAACCTAACCTAACCTAACCTAACCTAACCTAACCTAACCTAACCTAACCTAACCTAACCTAACCTAACCTAACCTAACCTAACCTAACCTAACCTAACCTAACCTAACCTAACCTAACCTAACCTAACCTAACCTAACCTAACCTAACCTAACCTAACCTAACCTAACCTAACCTAACCTAACCTAACCTAACCTAACCTAACCTAACCTAACCTAACCTAACCTAACCTAACCTAACCTAACCTAACCTAACCTAACCTAACCTAACCTAACCTAACCTAACCTAACCTAACCTAACCTAACCTAACCTAACCTAACCTAACCTAACCTAACCTAACCTAACCTAACCTAACCTAACCTAACCTAACCTAACCTAACCTAACCTAACCTAACCTAACCTAACCTAACCTAACCTAACCTAACCTAACCTAACCTAACCTAACCTAACCTAACCTAACCTAACCTAACCTAACCTAACCTAACCTAACCTAACCTAACCTAACCTAACCTAACCTAACCTAACCTAACCTAACCTAACCTAACCTAACCTAACCTAACCTAACCTAACCTAACCTAACCTAACCTAACCTAACCTAACCTAACCTAACCTAACCTAACCTAACCTAACCTAACCTAACCTAACCTAACCTAACCTAACCTAACCTAACCTAACCTAACCTAACCTAACCTAACCTAACCTAACCTAACCTAACCTAACCTAACCTAACCTAACCTAACCTAACCTAACCTAACCTAACCTAACCTAACCTAACCTAACCTAACCTAACCTAACCTAACCTAACCTAACCTAACCTAACCTAACCTAACCTAACCTAACCTAACCTAACCTAACCTAACCTAACCTAACCTAACCTAACCTAACCTAACCTAACCTAACCTAACCTAACCTAACCTAACCTAACCTAACCTAACCTAACCTAACCTAACCTAACCTAACCTAACCTAACCTAACCTAACCTAACCTAACCTAACCTAACCTAACCTAACCTAACCTAACCTAACCTAACCTAACCTAACCTAACCTAACCTAACCTAACCTAACCTAACCTAACCTAACCTAACCTAACCTAACCTAACCTAACCTAACCTAACCTAACCTAACCTAACCTAACCTAACCTAACCTAACCTAACCTAACCTAACCTAACCTAACCTAACCTAACCTAACCTAACCTAACCTAACCTAACCTAACCTAACCTAACCTAACCTAACCTAACCTAACCTAACCTAACCTAACCTAACCTAACCTAACCTAACCTAACCTAACCTAACCTAACCTAACCTAACCTTTTTTTTTTTTTTTTTTTTTTTTTTTTTTTTTTTTTTTGAAAGAGGAGGAAATGCTTTATGCACTACCAGTCAACCTGGGATGTGTGAGACTCGACCTTATCAAAAAAGGATCTTTACTCACTAAAACCTCACTCTTATGTAATCTAGCAAACAGCTTGGAATCGCTTTCGCACACCGTCAAGTTGCTTGCCTATAATTTAATAAGTTTTTATACACTAAGAACGACCGTCCTTTCCCATCACACCTCCCATTCGTCAGATGCACATTCCGAGACACAAGGTGCTCACCATCAACAACTCAGTTTGTTATTGATAATGAGCATCCCGCGACCCGAAATGTACCTCCGACATAAACAGGAGTGAAGCAAGAAACAATAGTCGTCCCCAGCGTAATAAAGTACAGTTATCTCACAGTTAAACTCAAAAATGTAGTTATAAATTAATAATTGAATAATTCTCTTTCTTCGCTTTCTTTAGCTGTAATAATTGTGTCTATAATGTTTTGAATGAAATTCCAATTATCAATATTGATTAGCATCAGTTCTAATAAATCTTTACATGTATCAAAATTTCCAAATTTTTCTACAATAATTTTTCGTTCATTATCCCAACGGTTGCATTTTAAGAAAGTATGGTCTGGATCGTCAATTTCTGTACAGTAGTTACATGTTGGTTAATTTTCGTATTTTAAATTTGTTTAGGTATAGGTTGAAACATCCATGTCCGGATAAAAATTGGGTAAAGGCGTAGCTAAGATCTCCGTGTTTTCTAGAAATCCATCTCTTGATATCTGGTATAAGAAATTTGGTTCTTTGGCCCAAATGAATTTCATTGTTCCAACTTGTTTGCCACAAATGTAAACTATTACGTCTTAGTTCAGATTTTGATAAGTTTCTATTTTTGAATTTTAGGGATCTTTCCATGGCCAGTAAGTGAATGGGGATTGAACCAGTTATAACTTGAATAGCTTTCGTAGATATAGTGCGGTAGGCCCGGGCGATACGAAGTGCTGCTCTTCTTTGAGCGCCTTCAAACATTTTTTTATATTTTGTTGCATTTAACCAGTCTTCCCAAATAGGAGCTCCATAAAGTAAAATTGAATTTGTAATGGACATTAAAATTTTTCTGCTCCAGGTGGATGGGCCCCGAATGTTCGGCATTAATTTACTTATTGAATTTATTGACTTTTCGGCTTTTTGCGAAGTTTGTATAAAATGTTCACGCATACTACAATTTCGACCGATATGAATTCCTAGGTATTTTAATTTATTTGTAGACTTAACAAAAATATTATTACCAGTATTAATTTGGACCTCTTTAATAGTATTTTTTCCATTTAGAATAATAATTTCCGTTTTTTCATTGGCCAGAGTTATTTCATTTTTTGACATCCATCTATTGATAATTGCCATCGCTTTATCTCCTCTTCCCTCTAATTCTTCTTTGTTGTTACCATTTACGATGATTGCCAAATCATCAGCAAATGCTATCGAAGTGCAGTTATCAGGCAGAGTGATTTTAAGTATGTCGTCATAAAAGATGTTCCATAGTGTTGGTCCGAGAATTGCGCCCTGAGGTACCCCGCAAGAGACTTTAAATTTTGTGTTTTTACCGATTAGAATAAATCTTTCAGATAGGTAGTTTCTAATTATTCTTACTAAATAATTTGGAATATTTCTTTTAATTAGTGCAACAGATATGAGAGTCCATGGAGCAGAGTTAAACGCGTTCTTCACGTCTATACAAATTAATATTGAAAATTTTGTGTTGATTTTGCCAGTGTTGATTACTTTACTGATGGCGTCTAAAGTAGATCTACCTTCTCTAAATCCAAATTGGTTTTCTGAGATTCCATTATTTGTCATAATTTCTTCTTTTAATCTTGTGTTAATAATGTTTTCGAAAATTTTACTCATTGTATTTAGAAGACAAATAGGACGGTAATTTGTTATGTTATTTTTTCGGGATTTTTCCAATAAGATTAGTTTTGCGAATTTCCATTGATTTGGGAAATGACCCGTTGAAAGTAATTTTGTGAATAGTTTACTAATATAATTTGTACTTACTTTGCAAGCTAATTTTGCTATTTCTGGAGGGATGCCATCTGGGCCTGCTGCTTTTTTATTACTTAATTTGGAACTTGCTGCCAAAACTTCTTCTTCATTACATATTGGAATTTCGTTATTATTGATGTTTAGGAGTGGCCATGTTATAGATTTTTTGGATGGAAATAATTTTTTTGCTTCTTTAATTTGGATTTCATCACTTAGATGAAGGTTTACTCTAATGCCGAGTTTGCCTGTCACGATTTTATATCCGGTTCCCCAGATATCATTATCCACTTCTTCACATAAATTTAGCCAACATTTCTTTTTTGCTTTTTCTATTTGTTTTTTGAAAATTTGTTGTTCATCTTTCCTTTTTAATTCTAAGTTGTTAATAAGTTCATCTAAATTACCTAATCTATTTTTCTTTTTGTTTCTCAATATATCTCTACGAATTTTGTTACAGTTTAATCTTAATTTCGACAGTTCATCATTCCACCAATAATTTTGTTTCTTTTTAGGGTTATTACTAGATAATTTTTTAAGATGTTTCATACAAGAATTTCTAAGAGTAGTGTCTAAATAGTTACTATTGATGTTAATATTTAATAATTTTTCTTTCAGAAAGTTTGAAATTTGTTCAGTTTTATTCGCATTAAATTTCCATGCATTAGATTTATTAGTAAGATAGTTATATTTGTTTTTGTCGAGAAATATTTCAATGATTATATTATTGTGGTCGCTTAAATTTTCTGTTTGATCGACATTCCAAATGATTTTGTATTTAAGTAAATTTAGGGATCCAAGTGTTAGGTCAATAAAAGACTCTTGACCTCTTCTTTCAAATGTAGGAGTTATGTTCTTGTTTAGAATAATCAGATTATGTTCTGATATCCAGTCTTTTAAGATTATGCCTCTTCTATCATCCAATTTTGAACCCCATACTTTTGATTTTGAATTAAAATCCCCGCCAAGTAGAATTGGTTTACATTGTGATTTTATGTTATTACTTAAATTTATTAGGATATTTTCAAATTCAGTAATTGAGCAATTTGGAGATATATAAACAGAATATAAAACGAAAAATTTTGTTTCTAACCAGATAAATCCTTTGTTGTTGCCAAATTTGTTGATTATTAATTTATTGTTCCAGATGAAGATGCTAGCGTCTTCATTTGTGTCCGATAACCATCTAGAGTTGTTGCTTATAAAATTTTTGTTTGGTTCTGATATGATTGCATAATCGTAATTCTCCTCCATTATGTTAGATTTAACGAGGTCCATAGCCCTTTTGTCTCTATTTAGATTTAACTGTAGGATTTTTATGCTCATTCGAAATAATAATGTCATTTTCTTCAAGTTGTTTAATTAATTTCCGATAATTTGGGCAATTCATCGATTCCGCCTTGTGACCGTCAATGTTACAGAGATAACATTTTGACGTTTCTTTGCAATTTTTATAGTTGTGATCAAGTGATAAACAGTTGAAACAATGATTTTCGAATTTTTCTGTTGGGCATTCGTTATGAATGTGTCCAATTTTTTTACATTTAAAGCATTTAAGTGGGGTGTAAAATTTTTTGATATACCAATATTTCCAATTTTGAAAAATGGTTTCTTTTTTAATTAATTTAAGAGCTAGTATTTTATCTAATTTGATGATTGCACTTTGAATTTCGTTAAATCTTTTGTTTTTTGTTATATTAATTGATTCGATAATATTCTGAGTTGTATTAATACCTAATTCTTTCTTTATAGTGTCCTTTATTTCTTGGGCTGTTACCGTTGGGTCTATGTTTGTTATTTTTATAGTTTCCGTCCTCGAGTTTATTTTAAAATTAGCTACGTTATTTGTAAATTTTTTAATATCTTCCTTAAGATTATTGTTTTGATTAGGTTTTTTTCCATTAAATCTGATTACTACTTTGCCGTTTTTGGTTTTGTTTAGTTTTTTTATTGTTATGCTCTTGTCTACTGTTATATTGTCTTTGATATTTTTAATAATGTCTGCGTACGAGTTTGTTCCAAGCGGTTCAAGTATAACTGTTTCTGTTGTTCTTAATTTTGGTAACTTTTCTTCATTCGTTGTATTTATAATATCATTATTACTTATCAAGTATATTTTTATTTCAGTTTTTCTGAATATGCATTCGAGAATTTTTTTAATTTTGATTTTAAGTTTTTGGTTAATGATTATGCATTGAATTTCATTGATTTGTTGATTTATACACATGTTTTTAATTTTATTTAATATTGTAATTAATTCCGCGTAGTTTGAATTGTCAATTTTGTTAAATTTAGATAAAAACAGATATTGTTGAACCTGAGATTCTTCGTTGTTTAAATTTATTTTACATGCACATTTTGAAAAGTTAATAATTTCACCAAATTCTAGTTTGTTATCAATAATTGTTTCTTTTATTTCATTGAATTGTTCAAATGCTTTTTTCATTAAGGGTTCATTTTCTTGATCTTTCTCGTAGAGAATTATTGTATTTCTATTTTTTATTATGTTTTCATCAAACATGTTATTACAATTTTTAAATGTATTTTTGGGCCATTTTTTATTAATCAAATTATTAATATCGTCTGAGCTTAAGTCCTTTTCCAGTTCAGAAGATATATTCCACTCATTGAAATCAGTGATTATATTTTCGGTTTGAGTTTGTGAATTTGTACTTTCAATTTCTAAGTTTTCTAGTAAATCTTCTAGTTCAAATGTATTAAAATGAATTTCATTAATTTTATTTTTAATATCTAACTGTGTGTTTTTGTGAATTTTTGATAAATTTTTAAGTTCGGATATTAATTTGATTATTTTACTAATTACTGAGAATTTTGAATTTGGCATATTTTCAGTGATATTATTTATAATTTCTGGGTTATCCACGTCTGATTGAATGTCACTCTCAGACATTATGGTGGTGGAATTCTATTGACAGTCAACTGTCAACTGTCAGTTTTTAAGTGTCAACTGTCGTTGTCAATCGTTGGGCCTAAAGCAAGAAAAAGTAAAGCCAAACAAATACAATGAATTGCACTCAAAAATTAATGAGCCAATAGACTTTCGGGACGTATAGAGTTTGGGTAGTGTTTGTGTATTCAAAAATGTGGAGCAACAGTTTTACAACTGTGTCAAACGGTAAGCCAGTTTGTGCTCGAATACACTCCAGTGAAGCACAACTTTTATCGATGTCAAATTTTTAACTGCTGATAACCTAAAAATCGTGACGTGTACCGATCAGTGTCAGTGAAATTCGCGAACGTCAAAAGTCGTATAAATTCAGTTTCGCGATACACCACGCGATTCACACTTGTGAACGCAAAAGAGAGCCACTTAGTGTTGTCTCCGTCGCGAACCCGCACTCCCGCACCAGAACCACCTTCAGAGATCTGAGAAAAAACGCCTTTCAAAGTGTTCGCTCCGCAGCGCCCAGATCACATCGAACGAGTTGTCTGCAGAGTTACACTATAGTTCCGCGATGGAGGGCAAATGTTCGAAGGCACTCCCAGTGAGTATAGTTTCTCGTTTCTGCAAGATCGCCACTGATAACCTAAAAATCGCCACGCACATCGATCAGTGTCAGTGAAATTCGTGAACGTCAAAAGTCGTATAAATCCAACCTCGCGACACACCACGCAACTCACACTCGCGAACGCGAATGAGAGCCAAGAGAGCCGCTCAACACTGTCTCCGTCGCGAACCCGCACCAGGACCGCCCCCAAAGATCTGAGAAAAAACGCCCTTCAACGTGCTCGTTCCACAGCGCCCAGATCAGCGTCCAGATCACATCAAACGAGCCGTCTGCAGAACCACACCATGGCTCCACGATGGAGGGCAACCACCGTAGGTCAGCAGATGTTCGAAGGCACTCCTAGTGAATATAATTTCTCGCTTCCACAAGACCGCCACTGACAGCCCAAAAATCGCGACGTGTACCGATCAGTGTCAGTGAAATTCGCGAACATCAAAAGTCTTATAGATTCAATTTCGCAACATACCACGCAACTCGCACTCGCAAACGTGAAAGAGAGCTAAGAGAGCCTCTCAGTGTTGTCTCCGCCGCAAACCCGCACCAGGACCGCCTTCAGAGATCTGAGAAATAATGTCTTTCAAAATCTTCGTTCTACAGGGCTCAGATTATATCAAATGAGCCGTCTGCAGAACCACACCATGGCTCCGCGATGGAGGGCAACCTCCGTAAGTCAGCAGACGCTCAAAGACACTCCCAGTGAGTATATTTTCTATTAATTTCACCCTTACATTAACAATCAATCACGGTGTGTCTGAATCAATGTCAGTGCAAACTTCAAATAAAATTAAAAATGATTTTGATGCAATTTCGCGGAACACAACGTAACGCGCACTCACGAACATGAAAAGGAAACGTTTAGCAATGTTCCACCACCATCCCGCACTACCTTAATGGTATTAACACGTACAAAATACCAAAACGGCACGGAGCGACTTTCAAACACGTCAGTTGAGATTCACGACACGACGCCTACTTAACCTAACCTAACCTAACCTAACCTAACCTAACCTAACCTAACCTAACCTAACCTAACCTAACCTAACCTAACCTAACCTAACCTAACCTAACCTAACCTAACCTAACCTAACCTAACCTAACCTAACCTAACCTAACCTAACCTAACCTAACCTAACCTAACCTAACCTAACCTAACCTAACCTAACCTAACCTAACCTAACCTAACCTAACCTAACCTAACCTAACCTAACCTAACCTAACCTAACCTAACCTAACCTAACCTAACCTAACCTAACCTAACCTAACCTAACCTAACCTAACCTAACCTAACCTAACCTAACCTAACCTAACCTAACCTAACCTAACCTAACCTAACCTAACCTAACCTAACCTAACCTAACCTAACCTAACCTAACCTAACCTAACCTAACCTAACCTAACCTAACCTAACCTAACCTAACCTAACCTAACCTAACCTAACCTAACCTAACCTAACCTAACCTAACCTAACCTAACCTAACCTAACCTAACCTAACCTAACCTAACCTAACCTAACCTAACCTAACCTAACCTAACCTAACCTAACCTAACCTAACCTAACCTAACCTAACCTAACCTAACCTAACCTAACCTAACCTAACCTAACCTAACCTAACCTAACCTAACCTAACCTAACCTAACCTAACCTAACCTAACCTAACCTAACCTAACCTAACCTAACCTAACCTAACCTAACCTAACCTAACCTAACCTAACCTAACCTAACCTAACCTAACCTAACCTAACCTAACCTAACCTAACCTAACCTAACCTAACCTAACCTAACCTAACCTAACCTAACCTAACCTAACCTAACCTAACCTAACCTAACCTAACCTAACCTAACCTAACCTAACCTAACCTAACCTAACCTAACCTAACCTAACCTAACCTAACCTAACCTAACCTAACCTAACCTAACCTAACCTAACCTAACCTAACCTAACCTAACCTAACCTAACCTAACCTAACCTAACCTAACCTAACCTAACCTAACCTAACCTAACCTAACCTAACCTAACCTAACCTAACCTAACCTAACCTAACCTAACCTAACCTAACCTAACCTAACCTAACCTAACCTAACCTAACCTAACCTAACCTAACCTAACCTAACCTAACCTAACCTAACCTAACCTAACCTAACCTAACCTAACCTAACCTAACCTAACCTAACCTAACCTAACCTAACCTAACCTAACCTAACCTAACCTAACCTAACCTAACCTAACCTAACCTAACCTAACCTAACCTAACCTAACCTAACCTAACCTAACCTAACCTAACCTAACCTAACCTAACCTAACCTAACCTAACCTAACCTAACCTAACCTAACCTAACCTAACCTAACCTAACCTAACCTAACCTAACCTAACCTAACCTAACCTAACCTAACCTAACCTAACCTAACCTAACCTAACCTAACCTAACCTAACCTAACCTAACCTAACCTAACCTAACCTAACCTAACCTAACCTAACCTAACCTAACCTAACCTAACCTAACCTAACCTAACCTAACCTAACCTAACCTAACCTAACCTAACCTAACCTAACCTAACCTAACCTAACCTAACCTAACCTAACCTAACCTAACCTAACCTAACCTAACCTAACCTAACCTAACCTAACCTAACCTAACCTAACCTAACCTAACCTAACCTAACCTAACCTAACCTAACCTAACCTAACCTAACCTAACCTAACCTAACCTAACCTAACCTAACCTAACCTAACCTAACCTAACCTAACCTAACCTAACCTAACCTAACCTAACCTAACCTAACCTAACCTAACCTAACCTAACCTAACCTAACCTAACCTAACCTAACCTAACCTAACCTAACCTAACCTAACCTAACCTAACCTAACCTAACCTAACCTAACCTAACCTAACCTAACCTAACCTAACCTAACCTAACCTAACCTAACCTAACCTAACCTAACCTAACCTAACCTAACCTAACCTAACCTAACCTAACCTAACCTAACCTAACCTAACCTAACCTAACCTAACCTAACCTAACCTAACCTAACCTAACCTAACCTAACCTAACCTAACCTAACCTAACCTAACCTAACCTAACCTAACCTAACCTAACCTAACCTAACCTAACCTAACCTAACCTAACCTAACCTAACCTAACCTAACCTAACCTAACCTAACCTAACCTAACCTAACCTAACCTAACCTAACCTAACCTAACCTAACCTAACCTAACCTAACCTAACCTAACCTAACCTAACCTAACCTAACCTAACCTAACCTAACCTAACCTAACCTAACCTAACCTAACCTAACCTAACCTAACCTAACCTAACCTAACCTAACCTAACCTAACCTAACCTAACCTAACCTAACCTAACCTAACCTAACCTAACCTAACCTAACCTAACCTAACCTAACCTAACCTAACCTAACCTAACCTAACCTAACCTAACCTAACCTAACCTAACCTAACCTAACCTAACCTAACCTAACCTAACCTAACCTAACCTAACCTAACCTAACCTAACCTAACCTAACCTAACCTAACCTAACCTAACCTAACCTAACCTAACCTAACCTAACCTAACCTAACCTAACCTAACCTAACCTAACCTAACCTAACCTAACCTAACCTAACCTAACCTAACCTAACCTAACCTAACCTAACCTAACCTAACCTAACCTAACCTAACCTAACCTAACCTAACCTAACCTAACCTAACCTAACCTAACCTAACCTAACCTAACCTAACCTAACCTAACCTAACCTAACCTAACCTAACCTAACCTAACCTAACCTAACCTAACCTAACCTAACCTAACCTAACCTAACCTAACCTAACCTAACCTAACCTAACCTAACCTAACCTAACCTAACCTAACCTAACCTAACCTAACCTAACCTAACCTAACCTAACCTAACCTAACCTAACCTAACCTAACCTAACCTAACCTAACCTAACCTAACCTAACCTAACCTAACCTAACCTAACCTAACCTAACCTAACCTAACCTAACCTAACCTAACCTAACCTAACCTAACCTAACCTAACCTAACCTAACCTAACCTAACCTAACCTAACCTAACCTAACCTAACCTAACCTAACCTAACCTAACCTAACCTAACCTAACCTAACCTAACCTAACCTAACCTAACCTAACCTAACCTAACCTAACCTAACCTAACCTAACCTAACCTAACCTAACCTAACCTAACCTAACCTAACCTAACCTAACCTAACCTAACCTAACCTAACCTAACCTAACCTAACCTAACCTAACCTAACCTAACCTAACCTAACCTAACCTATCCTAACCTAACCTAACCTAACCTAACCTAACCTAACCTAACCTAACCTAACCTAACCTAACCTAACCTAACCTAACCTAACCTAACCTAACCTAACCTAACCTAACCTAACCTAACCTAACCTAACCTAACCTATCCTAACCTAACCTAACCTAACCTAACCTAACCTAACCTAACCTAACCTAACCTAACCTAACCTAACCTAACCTAACCTAACCTAACCTAACCTAACCTAACCTAACCTAACCTAACCTAACCTAACCTAACCTAACCTAACCTAACCTAACCTAACCTAACCTAACCTAACCTAACCTAACCTAACCTAACCTAACCTAACCTAACCTAACCTAACCTAACCTAACCTAACCTAACCTAACCTAACCTAACCTAACCTAACCTAACCTAACCTAACCTAACCTAACCTAACCTAACCTAACCTAACCTAACCTAACCTAACCTAACCTAACCTAACCTAACCTAACCTAACCTAACCTAACCTAACCTAACCTAACCTAACCTAACCTAACCTAACCTAACCTAACCTAACCTAACCTAACCTAACCTAACCTAACCTAACCTAACCTAACCTAACCTAACCTAACCTAACCTAACCTAACCTAACCTAACCTAACCTAACCTAACCTAACCTAACCTAACCTAACCTAACCTAACCTAACCTAACCTAACCTAACCTAACCTAACCTAACCTAACCTAACCTAACCTAACCTAACCTAACCTAACCTAACCTAACCTAACCTAACCTAACCTAACCTAACCTAACCTAACCTAACCTAACCTAACCTAACCTAACCTAACCTAACCTAACCTAACCTAACCTAACCTAACCTAACCTAACCTAACCTAACCTAACCTAACCTAACCTAACCTAACCTAACCTAACCTAACCTAACCTAACCTAACCTAACCTAACCTAACCTAACCTAACCTAACCTAACCTAACCTAACCTAACCTAACCTAACCTAACCTAACCTAACCTAACCTAACCTAACCTAACCTAACCTAACCTAACCTAACCTAACCTAACCTAACCTAACCTAACCTAACCTAACCTAACCTAACCTAACCTAACCTAACCTAACCTAACCTAACCTAACCTAACCTAACCTAACCTAACCTAACCTAACCTAACCTAACCTAACCTAACCTAACCTAACCTAACCTAACCTAACCTAACCTAACCTAACCTAACCTAACCTAACCTAACCTAACCTAACCTAACCTAACCTAACCTAACCTAACCTAACCTAACCTAACCTAACCTAACCTAACCTAACCTAACCTAACCTAACCTAACCTAACCTAACCTAACCTAACCTAACCTAACCTAACCTAACCTAACCTAACCTAACCTAACCTAACCTAACCTAACCTAACCTAACCTAACCTAACCTAACCTAACCTAACCTAACCTAACCTAACCTAACCTAACCTAACCTAACCTAACCTAACCTAACCTAACCTAACCTAACCTAACCTAACCTAACCTAACCTAACCTAACCTAACCTAACCTAACCTAACCTAACCTAACCTAACCTAACCTAACCTAACCTAACCTAACCTAACCTAACCTAACCTAACCTAACCTAACCTAACCTAACCTAACCTAACCTAACCTAACCTAACCTAACCTAACCTAACCTAACCTAACCTAACCTAACCTAACCTAACCTAACCTAACCTAACCTAACCTAACCTAACCTAACCTAACCTAACCTAACCTAACCTAACCTAACCTAACCTAACCTAACCTAACCTAACCTAACCTAACCTAACCTAACCTAACCTAACCTAACCTAACCTAACCTAACCTAACCTAACCTAACCTAACCTAACCTAACCTAACCTAACCTAACCTAACCTAACCTAACCTAACCTAACCTAACCTAACCTAACCTAACCTAACCTAACCTAACCTAACCTAACCTAACCTAACCTAACCTAACCTAACCTAACCTAACCTAACCTAACCTAACCTAACCTAACCTAACCTAACCTAACCTAACCTAACCTAACCTAACCTAACCTAACCTAACCTAACCTAACCTAACCTAACCTAACCTAACCTAACCTAACCTAACCTAACCTAACCTAACCTAACCTAACCTAACCTAACCTAACCTAACCTAACCTAACCTAACCTAACCTAACCTAACCTAACCTAACCTAACCTAACCTAACCTAACCTAACCTAACCTAACCTAACCTAACCTAACCTAACCTAACCTAACCTAACCTAACCTAACCTAACCTAACCTAACCTAACCTAACCTAACCTAACCTAACCTAACCTAACCTAACCTAACCTAACCTAACCTAACCTAACCTAACCTAACCTAACCTAACCTAACCTAACCTAACCTAACCTAACCTAACCTAACCTAACCTAACCTAACCTAACCTAACCTAACCTAACCTAACCTAACCTAACCTAACCTAACCTAACCTAACCTAACCTAACCTAACCTAACCTAACCTAACCTAACCTAACCTAACCTAACCTAACCTAACCTAACCTAACCTAACCTAACCTAACCTAACCTAACCTAACCTAACCTAACCTAACCTAACCTAACCTAACCTAACCTAACCTAACCTAACCTAACCTAACCTAACCTAACCTAACCTAACCTAACCTAACCTAACCTAACCTAACCTAACCTAACCTAACCTAACCTAACCTAACCTAACCTAACCTAACCTAACCTAACCTAACCTAACCTAACCTAACCTAACCTAACCTAACCTAACCTAACCTAACCTAACCTAACCTAACCTAACCTAACCTAACCTAACCTAACCTAACCTAACCTAACCTAACCTAACCTAACCTAACCTAACCTAACCTAACCTAACCTAACCTAACCTAACCTAACCTAACCTAACCTAACCTAACCTAACCTAACCTAACCTAACCTAACCTAACCTAACCTAACCTAACCTAACCTAACCTAACCTAACCTAACCTAACCTAACCTAACCTAACCTAACCTAACCTAACCTAACCTAACCTAACCTAACCTAACCTAACCTAACCTAACCTAACCTAACCTAACCTAACCTAACCTAACCTAACCTAACCTAACCTAACCTAACCTAACCTAACCTAACCTAACCTAACCTAACCTAACCTAACCTAACCTAACCTAACCTAACCTAACCTAACCTAACCTAACCTAACCTAACCTAACCTAACCTAACCTAACCTAACCTAACCTAACCTAACCTAACCTAACCTAACCTAACCTAACCTAACCTAACCTAACCTAACCTAACCTAACCTAACCTAACCTAACCTAACCTAACCTAACCTAACCTAACCTAACCTAACCTAACCTAACCTAACCTAACCTAACCTAACCTAACCTAACCTAACCTAACCTAACCTAACCTAACCTAACCTAACCTAACCTAACCTAACCTAACCTAACCTAACCTAACCTAACCTAACCTAACCTAACCTAACCTAACCTAACCTAACCTAACCTAACCTAACCTAACCTAACCTAACCTAACCTAACCTAACCTAACCTAACCTAACCTAACCTAACCTAACCTAACCTAACCTAACCTAACCTAACCTAACCTAACCTAACCTAACCTAACCTAACCTAACCTAACCTAACCTAACCTAACCTAACCTAACCTAACCTAACCTAACCTAACCTAACCTAACCTAACCTAACCTAACCTAACCTAACCTAACCTAACCTAACCTAACCTAACCTAACCTAACCTAACCTAACCTAACCTAACCTAACCTAACCTAACCTAACCTAACCTAACCTAACCTAACCTAACCTAACCTAACCTAACCTAACCTAACCTAACCTAACCTTTTTTTTTTTTTTTTTTTTTTTTTTTTTTTTTTTTTTTTTTGCCAGAGTTAATCCCAAGTGGGTGCACGACCTCGATGTTTACACACCGGGTCTATTTACCCCACCAATATATATTTGGTGGTGGGGCTCAGCTGGTTTTCTTGCTTGGACTCTGACTCGTCTTAATTCGTCTGCACCTCCTGGTATCACCTTACTGGTATGCACACGAGGCGTTGACTTCGTCTTGGGAAGAAAAGAGAAAGGATTTAAAGGGGAGGGTTGAAAGTTGCGTTATTTCTCAGTGAACCTGTGAACACAAAGACAGAATTATAGTTTGTGTGCTTTAATCAACCTTGCATTTCTTTAGGGATCGCGGCGTGGTGATGTTTCCGCCTGTTCGTCTCCGAATTTTTTCCTCATGACGCTGTTTGCGAATGTGGCAACTGCGTTCCAGGCGTCTTCGCTCTTCAACATTACTGCTACTATTGATTTTTCTTCGAGCCTGCCAATTGTATCCTCCAGTATGGTCCTCTCGGGCTGCCACTCAGAGCATGTGAATATCGTGTGCCTAGCTGTGTCGTCCTCTTTGCCACAGTATTTGCATGTACTGCTGTTTGCTTTCCCTATGCGGAGCAGGTAAGTGGCAAAGCTTCCGTGACCTGTCATGAGTTGGGTGAGATGATGAGTGACCACCCCGTGACTTCGCTCCACCCAGGGTCTGATGTCTGGGATTAATGTTTTGGTCCACCCTTCTCCGATTGCCCATCTTTCCTGCCATTTGTCTAAAGCCCTGCTGTGCGCCGCCTGTTTTGCCTTGACACGATCTCGCGTCTCCCTTCCCTCCCAGTAGGACTCTGCCCGCTCCGTCACATAAAGGTCCCCCGGCATCGTTGACGCGAGTACCTCCGCCGCCTCTGTGGAGACCGTTCTGTAGGCCCGAATTATTCGTAGGGCTCCGATTCTTAATGCTGCTCGCGCTTTGTTGCGATTCCTCGCCGTCGTCATTGCAGCTTCTGCCCATACCGGTGCCGCGTATGCCAATTTTGCTCTGGCCACCGTTGCCAACAGCCGCCGTCTGCCCTCGCTCGGACCTCCTGCATTCGGCATAATGCGACTCACTGCGGTGTCCGCCTTTAGCGCTGCTTCTGCCGCCTCGGCACAGTGCCTGCTGTATCTCGGGTTGGCCTCTAACCATACCCCTAAATACTTACAGTTCTTGCCGATGGTTACCTCGCTGTCCCCCACTGTGAGTGTCTCCACCGGTTTCTTCCCCGCTCTTTTAGTTGACAACCACACTGCCATCGTTTTGTGGGTTGCAACTTTTAGCCCGTTTCCCTCCATCCATCTTAGGATTCTGTCAGTCGCCTCGCGTACAATGCGTCGCACTTCTTCTATGCTTCGGTGTCTCACCACAAGTGCCAGGTCGTCTGCAAATGCCACAGTAGTGGCTCCTTCCGGCAATTGGGGAACGCCCTGGTCGACCTTTCTGGTTGTGTCCTTCCCACCTGCACTGTAAATGATGGCCCTGTCGATGAGGTACGCACTAATCATCGTGGCCATTCCCTTAGTGAGTCGCTTCGCTGCCTCGTTCTTGACTACCTGCCACGGCAGGGTGTTGAAGGCGTTCTTTATATCCAAGCCCACCATTACCGCATGTTCCCTCTTCCTAAGTGGCCCCTCGTTCGCTCCACGTACCGTCTCCTTCACGGCTGCAACGGCCTCAATGGTGGACCTTCCCTTTCGGAACCCATACTGGTGCGGGTGAAACCCACCCTCGGCCTCTATCTCCTGCACGATCCTAGTGGTCAGAGCTGTCTCTAATAGCTTCGCCATTCCATCAAGGAGGCAGAGTGGTCTATATGCTCCTGGGTCGTTAGGTGTCTTATTTCCCTTTGGTATGAGCGCAAGCCTTGCTGTTTTCCACTTCCCGGGGAACACTCGTTCGTGGAGGCATTTGTTATAGACTGCTACAAATAGGTCTGGGTTGGCCTCGACAGCTTCTCTAATAGCCTCATTTGGCAGGCCATCCGGTCCTGGTGCCTTCCTGCTAGCGAGGCTCCTAGCAGCCCCTTTTATTTCATCTACGGTGAAGGGTTCCGCCGTGTTCGCCCCCGGGACTCCGCCAGTTTCATCATCTCCCCTGTGCGGGAAGAGCGTGTCTACCACTGCCTTGGTACCTCCAGGAACCACCGCTTCTGGATCGGGCGCTCTCTTCATTAGCTTTCCGGTGACCAGTCTGTAAGGCTTGCCCCAAGGGTCTGCTTCCACCTCGTCGCATAGTTCCTTCCATTTTTCCTCCTTACTACGGGCTATTGTAGCTTTGAGGGTCTTCTTTGCCTCCTTGTATTCTTCTACCATGGCAACGGTGTAACTCCCCTTTCTCCTAGCCCTCGTCAAGGCGCGGCGCGACCGCGAGGCCGCTGATCTGGCGGCCGACACCTCCTCATTCCACCAAAACACCCCCCTCTTTTCTTTCCGCGACTTCCTAGGCATCGCTACCTCGCACGCCTCCCTTACCCTCGTTACCAGGTTAGTCGTCTGCTCTTCGGCTGTCGCCCCTTCTGGGTTGATACCGGCTAGCGCCCTTGCAAGTTTCGCCTTGTCCAGCTTATTGGTGTTCCACCTGGATTCCGTGTAGTGAATTTCGGGGTTGTCTAGCTCGGTATCAAACCTGATTAGGTGGTGGTCGCTCATTGTGAGCCTATCCGTGACGCACCAGTTCCTCGCCAGGTGGGGTCCTTCCACTATCGTTAGGTCGATATACGAATGTGATGCCCCCCTGGAAAAGGTGGGTTTGAGGCCCTGGTTTGCCACAGTAAGCTCGGCTGTCGCAATCACCTCGTTCATCTCCCTCCCTCTTCTGTCAGTAGTCACCGGTCCCCTCCCTCTTCTGTCAGTAGTCACCGGTCCCCAACAGCTGGACTTAGCGTTGAAGTCCCCTGTGACTACTCTCTGGGCTCCCTGGTGTCTGCTTAGCTCATCCTCTAGCCGGGTTAGCCACGCCCTGAAGTCGTCGAAGTGAACGTTAGGCGAGCAGTAGCAGCTAAAGTATACTACCTGCTCAACCCTCACCCAGACGATTCCTCTTCCCGGCGTACCCCATCCATTTGCCTTCTTCCTTGTCTCCTCGCCTAGCAGTATCGCTACGTCCCCCCCTAACTCGTCCCTGAAGCAATCCGCACCCATCCTGGCATCGTTCGGCTCGGTAAGTAGCACTATGTCGGCCCCCTCCTCTACCATGGTCTGCTGGAGCAGATCGTGCGCGGCTTTACACCGGTTCATGTTGAGCTGCAGCACTCTCCAACTTCCCTTGGGCCTCCTTGTAGGCTTGGCATCCCTTGCTGCCTCGAAAGTGATCTGCATCCCAACCTTTTTCGGTGCACAGTGCGCACTTCGGATCTTTCTCGCATCCTTCTTCCTGGTGGCCTTTTCCGTTACATCTACTGCAACGGTCCCTCCTATCCTCTCCCTTGCACTCTACTGCTCGATGGCCGTATCCTCGACACCTGCCACATGTCATTGGCTTTGGCTGCCTCTCTTGAAGCCTACAGCTCGTCCACCCGAACTTAATTGTCTTCAGCTGCAGCAATGCTATCGCGTCTGCCCTGGTACACTCCACCATAGCAATGCGAAGATCCCCCCCATACTTTCTTATTTCCAAGACCTTGTAGCTACCTACGCCTCTTGTGTCCCTCTCGATCGCTTCCTTCACTTGGGTCACTTCCGTATCTTCGTCTAAGCCTTTAAGCTCAACCACCACCATACTCCCCCTGGTTATTTTGGCTTTATCCTCCCCGACAATTAGGTTAGCCGCCTCCGTCAGTTTTCTCCCGTCCGCCTCTTTGTTGAGTTCTATGAGTAGATTGCCAGCTTGGCTTCTCCTTGCGCCACTAACCCCAGCGCTGAGATCCTCTGGGAGGCCTTTTTTCAGCTTCCTCAGTACCTCGCCGTAAGTACTGCCCTTAGTATCAACTATTATTCTAGTTGGTTTAGGCCTAATCGTGTTGGTCTTTTGCGGAGCTTTGATCGGCCCCCTGCCACTACCTCCCGGTTGTGTCATCATGTGTGCTGCCACAACTTCGGCCATGGTCCTTCTATTACCTTCGCCTGCCTCCCTACCCGTGGAGGTGCTTTCGTCCCCCAGCGTAGATTCGCTTTGTTGCCTCTCCAGGTTGTTTGGCTCTGCCTTTTTGGGGTACCTGCCTCGGTATCTCTGCAGTGTCCATGGGGCTTCGACCTCCTTTTCTAACTCCTTCTCGGACCTGGCTCCATCTTCTATTTTTTCCATCCTTTTGGAAATGGTCAGCATTTCTGAGTGCAGCGCACGGACCATTTGTATGAGCTGCCCTTGCGATCTATCCTCCTTTTTGTCATCTTCTCCAGCCTCCGTGAGCGTCTGCGTGCTTACGCTGTGGTTTTTAGTCGATGGGGTCTCGTTCCCAGTGGCCGTTTGTGTCGCCTTCTCGGCATTCTCCGTATCCCTACGGTCCTCTTGGATGCATGCCGTCTCTAGAATTGTTCTTATTTCTGTAGTGGCAATCAGGCTGCTATCGCTCCTTAATTTTTTTACCGCTTCCTTTATGTCCCTCTGGGTGTTGGGGTTCTCTTTTACCAGCTGCTGCAGGTGTCTGGAGCTCGCATCCATATCTTTCACCACTTTGGCGACTTTCCTCAATAGTCTCGTTGCGGAGTCCATTTTGTTTCCTCCCTCCTTACTGGTGGATTCTACTCTCGCCCTTTTGAGCGACCTTCCTTCCGCCTCGTTATAGATCAGGTCTATTTCTGCCACGTTCACTTGCGCCTTGGAGTCCTTTGGTGGAGAGGTCACAATTGATAGTCTCCTGGTCCTCTCTGGCAGCCTGCTCGTTTGGTTCGTCACATCCCCTGTACTGTCTTCCCTTTTGCTTTTGGTAAGGGCGCGCAACTTATCCATCGCACTAATCTTGTCTTAACCCTAACCCTAGCACTATTTGTACACTTTTGTCGGCACTCAGTCTATGTCTATGGCCCTTATCCTACTAATTTAATACTAATCACTCACCACTTCAGTCCCATCTATTCCTCGTTGACCCTTTCGTCGTTTCCGGTCGTTTCCGGTGCTGCCCAGACTCTCGTATCCGAGAAGTGGCCACTTCCGGTCGTTGAAGTTCGCCTCCGGGCGATTTTGGAGTTGTTTTTGTGGTCGTCGGCCTTCCCTTTGCACAATTCACCCACTTCCGGTTTACTTCCGGTCACTTCCGGTCACTACCGGTCACTTCCGGTCTGCTTCCGGTTGGGTACCGGATGACTTCCGGTGTACCCCTGCACTCCCGAACACCTTTAGGGATGTCTTCCCTAGCGTCCTGTCGCACAATTCACAAGTTCCCGATCGTCACTACCGATTTTTTACTAAGTCCCATTTTCGAGATTTTCGTCAAAGTCCTCATTCCCGAAAATTTTATATTTTTATTCTAAGTCCTCAAAATTTTCTAAGTCCACTTGTGGGCCCCCTTGGACTCCACTAGGACTGACTAAGCCCGGCACCTTGACCCGACACGAATTGCGGTTATGTTCACAATTTTCTCGCGGAGCGACACACGTCCGTACTCTACGACTGCCCGGCCAAGAAGAACCTAACCTAACCTAACCTAACCTAACCTAACCTAACCTAACCTAACCTAACCTAACCTAACCTAACCTAACCTAACCTAACCTAACCTAACCTAACCTAACCTAACCTAACCTAACCTAACCTAACCTAACCTAACCTAACCTAACCTAACCTAACCTAACCTAACCTAACCTAACCTAACCTAACCTAACCTAACCTAACCTAACCTAACCTAACCTAACCTAACCTAACCTAACCTAACCTAACCTAACCTAACCTAACCTAACCTAACCTAACCTAACCTAACCTAACCTAACCTAACCTAACCTAACCTAACCTAACCTAACCTAACCTAACCTAACCTAACCTAACCTAACCTAACCTAACCTAACCTAACCTAACCTAACCTAACCTAACCTAACCTAACCTAACCTAACCTAACCTAACCTAACCTAACCTAACCTAACCTAACCTAACCTAACCTAACCTAACCTAACCTAACCTAACCTAACCTAACCTAACCTAACCTAACCTAACCTAACCTAACCTAACCTAACCTAACCTAACCTAACCTAACCTAACCTAACCTAACCTAACCTAACCTAACCTAACCTAACCTAACCTAACCTAACCTAACCTAACCTAACCTAACCTAACCTAACCTAACCTAACCTAACCTAACCTAACCTAACCTAACCTAACCTAACCTAACCTAACCTAACCTAACCTAACCTAACCTAACCTAACCTAACCTAACCTAACCTAACCTAACCTAACCTAACCTAACCTAACCTAACCTAACCTAACCTAACCTAACCTAACCTAACCTAACCTAACCTAACCTAACCTAACCTAACCTAACCTAACCTAACCTAACCTAACCTAACCTAACCTAACCTAACCTAACCTAACCTAACCTAACCTAACCTAACCTAACCTAACCTAACCTAACCTAACCTAACCTAACCTAACCTAACCTAACCTAACCTAACCTAACCTAACCTAACCTAACCTAACCTAACCTAACCTAACCTAACCTAACCTAACCTAACCTAACCTAACCTAACCTAACCTAACCTAACCTAACCTAACCTAACCTAACCTAACCTAACCTAACCTAACCTAACCTAACCTAACCTAACCTAACCTAACCTAACCTAACCTAACCTAACCTAACCTAACCTAACCTAACCTAACCTAACCTAACCTAACCTAACCTAACCTAACCTAACCTAACCTAACCTAACCTAACCTAACCTAACCTAACCTAACCTAACCTAACCTAACCTAACCTAACCTAACCTAACCTAACCTAACCTAACCTAACCTAACCTAACCTAACCTAACCTAACCTAACCTAACCTAACCTAACCTAACCTAACCTAACCTAACCTAACCTAACCTAACCTAACCTAACCTAACCTAACCTAACCTAACCTAACCTAACCTAACCTAACCTAACCTAACCTAACCTAACCTAACCTAACCTAACCTAACCTAACCTAACCTAACCTAACCTAACCTAACCTAACCTAACCTAACCTAACCTAACCTAACCTAACCTAACCTAACCTAACCTAACCTAACCTAACCTAACCTAACCTAACCTAACCTAACCTAACCTAACCTAACCTAACCTAACCTAACCTAACCTAACCTAACCTAACCTAACCTAACCTAACCTAACCTAACCTAACCTAACCTAACCTAACCTAACCTAACCTAACCTAACCTAACCTAACCTAACCTAACCTAACCTAACCTAACCTAACCTAACCTAACCTAACCTAACCTAACCTAACCTAACCTAACCTAACCTAACCTAACCTAACCTAACCTAACCTAACCTAACCTAACCTAACCTAACCTAACCTAACCGAACCTAACCTAACCTAACCTAACCTAACCTAACCTAACCTAACCTAACCTAACCTAACCTAACCTAACCTAACCTAACCTAACCTAACCTAACCTAACCTAACCTAACCTAACCTAACCTAACCTAACCTAACCTAACCTAACCTAACCTAACCTAACCTAACCTAACCTAACCTAACCTAACCTAACCTAACCTAACCTAACCTAACCTAACCTAACCTAACCTAACCTAACCTAACCTAACCTAACCTAACCTAACCTAACCTAACCTAACCTAACCTAACCTTTTTTTTTTTTTTTTTTTTTTTTTTTTTTTTTTTTTTTTTGCCAGAGTTAATCCCAAGTGGGTGCACGACCTCGATGTTTACACACCGGGTCTATTTACCCCACCAATATATATTTGGTGGTGGGGCTCAGCTGGTTTTCTTGCTTGGACTCTGACTCGTCTTAATTCGTCTGCACCTCCTGGTATCACCTTACTGGTATGCACACGAGGCGTTGACTTCGTCTTGGGAAGAAAAGAGAAAGGATTTAAAGGGGAGGGTTGAAAGTTGCGTTATTTCTCAGTGAACCTGTGAACACAAAGACAGAATTATAGTTTGTGTGCTTTAATCAACCTTGCATTTCTTTAGGGATCGCGGCGTGGTGATGTTTCCGCCTGTTCGTCTCCGAATTTTTTCCTCATGACGCTGTTTGCGAATGTGGCAACTGCGTTCCAGGCGTCTTCGCTCTTCAACATTACTGCTACTATTGATTTTTCTTCGAGCCTGCCAATTGTATCCTCCAGTATGGTCCTCTCGGGCTGCCACTCAGAGCATGTGAGCATCGTGTGCCTAGCTGTGTCGTCCTCTTTGCCACAGTATTTGCATGTACTGCTGTTTGCTTTCCCTATGCGGAGCAGGTAAGTGGCAAAGCTTCCGTGACCTGTCATGAGTTGGGTGAGATGATGAGTGACCACCCCGTGACTTCGCTCCACTCAGGGTCTGATGTCTGGGATTAATGTTTTGGTCCACCCTTCTCCGATTGCCCATCTTTCCTGCCATTTGTCTAAAGCCCTGCTGTGCGCCGCCTGTTTTGCCTTGACACGATCTCGCGTCTCCCTTCCCTCCCAGTAGGACTCTGCCCGCTCCGTCACATAAAGGTCCCCCGGCATCGTTGACGCGAGTACCTCCGCCGCCTCTGTGGAGACCGTTCTGTAGGCCCGAATTATTCGTAGGGCTCCGATTCTTAATGCTGCTCGCGCTTTGTTGCGATTCCTCGCCGTCGTCATTGCAGCTTCTGCCCATACCGGTGCCGCGTATGCCAATTTTGCTCTGGCCACCGTTGCCAACAGCCGCCGTCTGCCCTCGCTCGGACCTCCTGCATTCGGCATAATGCGACTCACTGCGGTGTCCGCCTTTAGCGCTGCTTCTGCCGCCTCGGCACAGTGCCTGCTGTATCTCGGGTTGGCCTCTAACCATACCCCTAAATACTTACAGTTCTTGCCGATGGTTACCTCGCTGTCCCCCACTGTGAGTGTCTCCACCGGTTTCTTCCCCGCTCTTTTAGTTGACAACCACACTGCCATCGTTTTGTGGGTTGCAACTTTTAGCCCGTTTCCCTCCATCCATCTTAGGATTCTGTCAGTCGCCTCGCGTACAATGCGTCGCACTTCTTCTATGCTTCGGTGTCTCACCACAAGTGCCAGGTCGTCTGCAAATGCCACAGTAGTGGCTCCTTCCGGCAGTTCAAGTCCCAACACTCCGTCATAGACTAGATTCCAGAGTGTTGGGCCAAGCACTGATCCTTGGGGAACGCCCTGGTCGACCTTTCTGGTTGTGTCCTTCCCACCTGCACTGTAAATGATGGCCCTGTCGATGAGGTACGCACTAATCATCGTGGCCATTCCCTTAGTGAGTCGCTTCGCTGCCTCGTTCTTGACTACCTGCCACGGCAGGGTGTTGAAGGCGTTCTTTATATCCAAGCCCACCATTACCGCATGTTCCCTCTTCCTAAGTGGCCCCTCGTTCGCTCCACGTACCGTCTCCTTCACGGCTGCAACGGCCTCAATGGTGGACCTTCCCTTTCGGAACCCATACTGGTGCGGGTGAAACCCACCCTCGGCCTCTATCTCCTGCACGATCCTAGTGGTCAGAGCTGTCTCTAATAGCTTCGCCATTCCATCAAGGAGGCAGAGTGGTCTATATGCTCCTGGGTCGTTAGGTGTCTTATTTCCCTTTGGTATGAGCGCAAGCCTTGCTGTTTTCCACTTCCCGGGGAACACTCGTTCGTGGAGGCATTTGTTATAGACTGCTACAAATAGGTCTGGGTTGGCCTCGACAGCTTCTCTAATAGCCTCATTTGGCAGGCCATCCGGCCCTGGTGCCTTCCTGCTAGCGAGGCTCCTAGCAGCCCCTTTTATTTCATCTACGGTGAAGGGTTCCGCCGTGTTCGCCCCCGGGACTCCGCCAGTTTCATCATCTCCCCTGTGCGGGAAGAGCGTGTCTACCACTGCCTTGGTACCTCCAGGAACCACCGCTTCTGGATCGGGCGCTCTCTTCATTAGCTTTCCGGTGACCAGTCTGTAAGGCTTGCCCCAAGGGTCTGCTTCCACCTCGTCGCATAGTTCCTTCCATTTTTCCTCCTTACTACGGGCTATTGTAGCTTTGAGGCTTTGCCTCCTTGTATTCTTCTACCATGGCAACGGTGTAACTCCCCTTTCTCCTAGCCCTCGTCAAGGCGCGGCGCGACCGCGAGGCCGCTGATCTGGCGGCCGACACCTCCTCATTCCACCAAAACACCCCCCTCTTTTCTTTCCGCGACTTCCTAGGCATCGCTACCTCGCACGCCTCCCTTACCCTCGTTACCAGGTTAGTCGTCTGCTCTTCGGCTGTCGCCCCTTCTGGGTTGATACCGGCTAGCGCCCTTGCAAGTTTCGCCTTGTCCAGCTTATTGGTGTTCCACCTGGATTCCGTGTAGTAAATTTCGGGGTTGTCTAGCTCGGTATCAAACCTGATTAGGTGGTGGTCGCTCATTGTGAGCCTATCCGTGACGCACCAGTTCCTCGCCAAGTGGGGTCCTTCCACTATCGTTAGGTCGATATACGAATGTGATGCCCCCCTGGAAAAGGTGGGTTTGAGGCCCTGGTTTGCCACAGTAAGCTCGGCTGTCGCAATCACCTCGTTCATCTCCCTCCCTCTTCTGTCAGTAGTCACCGGTCCCCAACAGCTGGACTTAGCGTTGAAGTCCCCTGTGACTACTCTCTGGGCTCCCTGGTGTCTGCTTAGCTCATCCTCTAGCCGGGTTAGCCACGCCCTGAAGTCGTCGAAGTGAACGTTAGGCGAGCAGTAGCAGCTAAAGTATACTACCTGCTCAACCCTCACCCAGACGATTCCTCTTCCCGGCGTACCCCATCCATTTGCCTTCTTCCTTGTCTCCTCGCCTAGCAGTATCGCTACGTCCCCCCCTAACTCGTCCCTGAAGCAATCCGCACCCATCCTGGCATCGTTCGGCTCGGTAAGTAGCACTATGTCGGCCCCCTCCTCTACCATGGTCTGCTGGAGCAGATCGTGCGCGGCTTTACACCGGTTCATGTTGAGCTGCAGCACTCTCCAACTTCCCTTGGGCCTCCTTGTAGGCTTGGCATCCCTTGCTGCCTCGAAAGTGATCTGCATCCCAACCTTTTTCGGTGCACAGTGCGCACTTCGGATCTTTCTCGCATCCTTCTTCCTGGTGGCCTTTTCCGTTACATCTACTGCAACGGTCCCTCCTATCCTCTCCCTTGCACTCTACTGCTCGATGGCCGTATCCTCGACACCTGCCACATGTCATTGGCTTTGGCTGCCTCTCTTGAAGCCTACAGCTCGTCCACCCGAACTTAATTGTCTTCAGCTGCAGCAATGCTATCGCGTCTGCCCTGGTACACTCCACCATAGCAATGCGAAGATCCCCCCCCATACTTTCTTATTTCCAAGACCTTGTAGCTACCTACGCCTCTTGTGTCCCTCTCGATCGCTTCCTTCACTTGGGTCACTTCCGTATCTTCGTCTAAGCCTTTAAGCTCAACCACCACCATACTCCCCCTGGTTATTTTGGCTTTATCCTCCCCGACAATTAGGTTAGCCGCCTTCGTCAGTTTTCTCCCGTCCGCCTCTTTGTTGAGTTCTATGAGTAGATTGCCAGCTTGGCTTCTCCTTGCGCCACTAACCCCAGCGCTGAGATCCTCTGGGAGGCCTTTTTTCAGCTTCCTCAGTACCTCGCCGTAAGTACTGCCCTTAGTATCAACTATTATTCTAGTTGGTTTAGGCCTAATCGTGATGGTCTTTTGCGGAGCTTTGATCGGCCCCCTGCCACTACCTCCCGGTTGTGTCATCATGTGTGCTGCCACAACTTCGGCCATGGTCCTTCTATTACCTTCGCCTGCCTCCCTACCCGTGGAGGTGCTTTCGTCCCCCAGCGTAGATTCGCTTTGTTGCCTCTCCAGGTTGTTTGGCTCTGCCTTTTTGGGGTACCTACCTCGGTATCTCTGCAGTGTCCATGGGGCTTCGACCTCCTTTTCTAACTCCTTCTCGGACCTGGCTCCATCTTCTATTTTTTCCATCCTTTTGGAAATGGTCAGCATTTCTGAGTGCAGCGCACGGACCATTTGTATGAGCTGCCCTTGCGATCTATCCTCCTTTTTGTCATCTTCTCCAGCCTCCGTGAGCGTCTGCGTGCTTACGCTGTGGTTTTTAGTCGATGGGGTCTCGTTCCCAGTGGCCGTTTGTGTCGCCTTCTCGGCATTCTCCGTATCCCTACGGTCCTCTTGGATGCATGCCGTCTCTAGAATTGTTCTTATTTCTGTAGTGGCAATCAGGCTGCTATCGCTCCTTAATTTTTTTACCGCTTCCTTTATGTCCCTCTGGGTGTTGGGGTTCTCTTTTACCAGCTGCTGCAGGTGTCTGGAGCTCGCATCCATATCTTTCACCACTTTGGCGACTTTCCTCAATAGTCTCGTTGCGGAGTCCATTTTGTTTTCTCCCTCCTTACTGGTGGATTCTACTCTCGCCCTTTTGAGCGACCTTCCTTCCGCCTCGTTATAGATCAGGTCTATTTCTGCCACGTTCACTTGCGCCTTGGAGTCCTTTGGTGGAGAGGTCACAATTGATAGTCTCCTGGTCCTCTCTGGCAGCCTGCTCGTTTGGTTCGTCACATCCCCTGTACTGTCTTCCCTTTTGCTTTTGGTAAGGGCGCGCAACTTATCCATCGCACTAATCTTGTCTTAACCCTAACCCTAGCACTATTTGTACACTTTTGTCGGCACTCAGTCTATGTCTATGGCCCTTATCCTACTAATTTAATACTAATCACTCACCACTTCAGTCCCATCTATTCCTCGTTGACCCTTTCGTCGTTTCCGGTCGTTTCCGGTGCTGCCCAGACTCTCGTATCCGAGAAGTGGCCACTTCCGGTCGTTGAAGTTCGCCTCCGGGCGATTTTGGAGTTGTTTTTGTGGTCGTCGGCCTTCCCTTTGCACAATTCACCCACTTCCGGTTTACTTCCGGTCACTTCCGGTCACTACCGGTCACTTCCGGTCTGCTTCCGGTTGGGTACCGGATGACTTCCGGTGTACCCCTGCACTCCCGAACACCTTTAGGGATGTCTTCCCTAGCGTCCTGTCGCACAATTCACAAGTTCCCGATCGTCACTACCGATTTTTTACTAAGTCCCATTTTCGAGATTTTCGTCAAAGTCCTCATTCCCGAAAATTTTCCATTTTTATTCTAAGTCCTCAAAATTTTCTAAGTCCACTTGTGGGCCCCCTTGGACTCCACTAGGACTGACTAAGCCCGGCACCTTGACCCGACACGAATTGCGGTTATGTTCACAATTTTCTCGCGGAGCGACACACGTCCGTACTCTACGACTGCCCGGCCAAGAAGAACCTAACCTAACCTAACCTAACCTAACCTAACCTAACCTAACCTAACCTAACCTAACCTAACCTAACCTAACCTAACCTAACCTAACCTAACCTAACCTAACCTAACCTAACCTAACCTAACCTAACCTAACCTAACCTAACCTAACCTAACCTAACCTAACCTAACCTAACCTAACCTAACCTAACCTAACCTAACCTAACCTAACCTAACCTAACCTAACCTAACCTAACCTAACCTAACCTAACCTAACCTAACCTAACCTAACCTAACCTAACCTAACCTAACCTAACCTAACCTAACCTAACCTAACCTAACCTAACCTAACCTAACCTAACCTAACCTAACCTAACCTAACCTAACCTAACCTAACCTAACCTAACCTAACCTAACCTAACCTAACCTAACCTAACCTAACCTAACCTAACCTAACCTAACCTAACCTAACCTAACCTAACCTAACCTAACCTAACCTAACCTAACCTAACCTAACCTAACCTAACCTAACCTAACCTAACCTAACCTAACCTAACCTAACCTAACCTAACCTAACCTAACCTAACCTAACCTAACCTAACCTAACCTAACCTAACCTAACCTAACCTAACCTAACCTAACCTAACCTAACCTAACCTAACCTAACCTAACCTAACCTAACCTAACCTAACCTAACCTAACCTAACCTAACCTAACCTAACCTAACCTAACCTAACCTAACCTAACCTAACCTAACCTAACCTAACCTAACCTAACCTAACCTAACCTAACCTAACCTAACCTTTTTTTTTTTTTTTTTTTTTTTTTTTATAAGGACGTAGGCTGCGCCTCGGAAGGCTAACAGCACAAGTGGCCCTAGCGAAAAGAACAGTTTAACTGACGGTACCGCCGGAGGCGTATTCATCATCAGTTAAACTGTATGCTCCTGTTGGACATAAAACTTAACATCTTTATTGATCATTCAACATATATACTAATACACAAAAGATACAATTAATAGAGAACAACAAAATATCTTACTATAGGCGAGACAATTAGGTCTCACGGAGTTGTGCCGTTGGTGCATCTGCCCTATCTTTTTCAGTTAGGACAATCTTCGCGAAGCGCTCTATTGCGGTCCAAGCAATCTCGGTTTCCAGCATAGTCTTAATGACTGTGGCGCCATCTTCGGGAAAGGGGCGTCCCACCTGTGTTTCGACTGTCCGTCTGTGCTCCGCCCATGTCGGACATTCCAGGAGCGTATGGTTTGCGGTGTCAGTGACTCCTCTGTCGCAGAAGTTGCATACGCTGTCGCTCTTCTTTTTGATCCTATGTAGGTAGGATGCGAAGCAACCATGCCCTGTGAGCAGTTGGGTCAGGAAGTATGTGCACTCGCCATGACTCCTGCACACCCATTTCTCTATGTTTGGGATGAGTTGGTGGGTCCAAGATATTGTGGCATCCCAGCGCTTCTGCCACTCCCTCATTGTGTGCGCCGTGGCCATACTCTTTGCCTCTTGTCTGGTAAGACCATCTCGTCGCAGTTCCTCGATCATACGCCTCTCTTCTGCGAGTAAGTCAGCCGGTGGAATCCCTGCCAGGACCTCCGCTGCGTCCGTGGAAACGGTCCTATACCCCCTGATTATTCGGAGGGCCCCTGGTCTTAGTGCTCTTCGAAGGGTCTTCCTATTACGCTCCTTCTTGGCGCCTGTTGCCCAGATTTGAGCGCCGTACAACAATTTGGAGCGCGCCACCGTGGCCAGTAGCCTCCTGCTTCCTTCACTGGGACCACCTAGGTTCGGCAACAGCCTTGCCAGGGCGGTCTCCGTTATGCAGGCCGCCTTAGCCGCTTTCTCTATGTGGGGCGAATAGTTTTGGTTTGAGCTGATCGCTATGCCCAAGTAGACCATTGATTTCTTCACTGGTACCTCCTGCCCGAGGTTATTTATAGTGTGGAGGGTTGCACGTCCCGCCCTTCTAGTTGAGAGGAGAGTGGCCTCTGTTTTGGAGGCTTCTATCTCGAGGCCGTTTTCGGTCATCCAGTCCTGGATCCTTTCTGCTGCACGGGATACCATCCTCTTCAGTGTCCCCGGTTCTCTGTGGTGGGCAACTAGTGCGATGTCGTCCGCATAAGCGACGATTTCGACTCCTGTGGGGAGGTCGGTGTTAAGTAGCCCGTCGTAGGCCATAATCCACAGTATGGGTCCTAGTATTGACCCTTGTGGGACCCCTTTTTGCGGACAGAACGTGGTCTGTTTGTTGTCGTCGGCTGTGAGCAGTCTGCCTTTGAGGTAGTCGTTTATGATATTCTGCAGATATCCCGCTATTCCCCTTCTTGCCATTTCCTTGGCAATGACTGTATGCGGCAATGAGTTAAATGCATTCTTCACATCTAGGGCTACGACCAGACAGTGTTCCCTCTTTCTTAATGGCCCGCTATTCGTGCGTGCTGCTATTCTTAATATCTCTTTGACTGCGTCGATTGTTGATCTGTGCTTTCTGAAACCATATTGTCGCGGCGATATGCTCTTTTTCTCTGTGATTTCTTTCAGTAGTCTATCTGCCACAATCCTCTCCAGCAGTTTGCCCAGCGAGTCCAGTAGGCATATAGGCCTATAAGCTGAAGGATTGTTCAGGGGTTTGCCTTTTTTTGGGATGAGGATCAGCTTCGATTTCTTCCACCGGGTGGGAAAAAGGCCCTCCTGGAAGCACTGGTCTGCCACTTTGGCGAATTCGCCCGGGATGGAGTTCGCTGCCGCTTTGACAAATTCGCCAGGTATGTTGTCGGGGCCTGGTGCCTTTTTGTTCTTTAGTTTTCTTGCGGCCACGATGACTTCATCAACTTCCACTCCTGGGATATCCTCGAGTCTTGTGCCCATCTTCGGTGTTAGGGTGGTTGGTTCTTCCGCTATTCTGGGAAAGAGTGCTTCTATGACTTTCCTGACTCCTCCGGGTACCATGGCTTCCGGTCCTGGGGGTCTGCCGCCTAACTTTCCCGCCACTATCCGATAGGGTTTTCCCCATGGGTCCGAGTCGACTTCGTCACAGAGTTTCCTCCACGCCCTGTCTTTCCCTCGGAGGATCTCCAGTTTTAGTGTCGCTCTGGCGAGCTTATACTGTTCAGCTAGTAGCGCCCACTCTCTGTTTTTTGCCCTGGCTCTGGTCAGATGGCGTCGGAGCTTATTTGTCGCCTCTCTTGCCCTGGCCACTTCTTCGCACCACCAGTATACTGGTGGTTGGCCTCGTAGGTAGCATTGCGGAGTCGATTTTTTGCATGCTCTTTCCACGTTTATTGTCAGCTCGTTGGCCATCTCATCTGCACCTGCGTAGCTTATGCGGCTTCTGTTCAGAGAATCGGTATAATTATCCCAGTTAGTTTTATTCAGCAGCCATTTTTTGTACTGGTTTGTCGTTTCGGTTTGAACTCCTCTGCGACCTTCCACATTAAATTCTATGTACCTGTGGTCGCTCATTGATTCATCTTCCAGAACTCTCCATCCCCTGATTTTATTGCTGAGGCTGTGTGTTGCAAACGTCACGTCTATAACCGAACTTCGTTCTCCTTGACAGAACGTAGGGGTGTTTCCTACATTGCATGGGACTAGGTTCGTAGATACCGCGAGGTCTAACAGGTCTTGTCCTCTGGAGTCCGTCTCCTTCGAGCCCCAGTGCATAGCTTTGGCATTGAAGTCGCCGCAAACTATTTTGCAGCAATCTTGTTTGCGGATCTCCGTCTCTAGCTCAGCGAGGTAGTCCCGATATTCGTCCCTTGTGATGTTTTTTGTGACATAGCAGCTGTACCAAACGATGTTATCTATACGTGCCCAAATTATTCCTTTCCGTGGTGACCCCCAGGATTTCAGGGACTTCTTTGCCTTGCCTGTTACCAGCATTGCTACATCACATTCGCCGCCCTTCTCGTCCGTTAGCCAGTTTGCCGTTGTTCGTCGCAGGTTTGGTTCGCTGACGATAATTATATCGAACATATCGCCTCTCGCCTTTTGTTCAAGTAGATCGTGAGCGCTTCTACAGCGGTTTGCATTTATTTGGAGGGCTTTTATGGCCATCACGGCTATATTAGTATTGGAGCCTCCGCCTCCCTGCTTTGCATGCCTTTTCGGGGCGCTTTCATCGCCTCTGCCGCTTTTTTGTACGCCTCGCACCTTTGGCTGCCCGGGAAGTGTCTTACCCGTTCTGTCTCGCCTACGTCCTGACAGGCAACGCATCTGGGGCTGTTCTCGCAGGTAGCTGCTCTGTGGCCTTCCTCGCCGCAGTTTCGGCACTGTTTGGAGCGATCGGTCCCCTGGCAGTGTCGTTCTCCGTGTCCGAAGCCCAAGCACCGGGTACAGCGTCTTATCCTCTTCGCTTGCTCTCGTATGTGGCATCTGCTAAGTCCGATGCGGATGAGACCTAGTTTTATGAGTTTGCTCCCTAACTGCCGTTGGGTGATTAGCCCCGCTGTTCTAGAGCCATCCCTCTCGTTTCTGATCCACTTCACCTCTATTAGGTCGTTGCAACCTGTCGCGTCTAGGACTGCCTCCTTGATCACCGATTCGCAGACGCCTTCCTCTATGTTAGCCATTATTAAAGAGATCCGGTCTCTTTGACTGGCTACGGCACTGTGCGGCCCTACTGCTTCTCTCACTGTCTTTAATATGTCTTGGGTCATTTTTGTACCTCTTTTCATTTCTATTATGAGGGCCCCCGTTTTTGATTTCCTGGTGCGGTCGATTTCTTCTCTTCCCTCCGTGTTTATACTGTTCTTAACTTTCGTTAGGACCTCGGCGAACGAGGAAGACCCAGTATTCACTGTGATGTAGTCGGCTCTCCTCTGCCTCCCCCCTAGACGCGCACCGTTGTCCTCTTCTCTTGAAACATTAGCCTCTCTGTAAAGACTGATGTTAATGTCTGTACTGGCGAAGACGAACTCGATCATCTTCCTGACCGTACCATGGTTCACCGTTGCTATTCCCGCCCCGGCCAAAGTCATTGCCGCACTCTTCTTGTTGTGGCTAAGCAACAGTTCCCTCGCTGAGCAAAGACAGTTAAAAAGTACCACTGGATCTGCCTCCTCTTCCCTTGTGTCGCGGTTGACTAGGGAGTAGATGTGCCTCTCCTCTGTAGTGGTCGTCTCTTCGTCGTGTGTAACGGTAGTGGAGGAGGCGTAGGCAACTTTACCTTTTTGGGTCCCGAGTTGCTTATAAAAGTTGAAGCTTCTTTTAATAGTGTCGGCTAGGCCTGGTTCGACGTCCATGTCTTTCGGTACGGCCCACATTACTGCTGTCTTCGCGCTGTCTTCTCCGAGGATATCCCCCGTCTTCTCCTGTGTATTACGGTAAGTACCTCTGGGCCAGGAAATTGAAGCTGCCTCCTTGAAAACTTCGTATTTTGCTTCGGGCCGCATTATCTCCCTCAACTCTTCTATATGTTTTTCCGTTGATGTTTGGGTTTGTGTGCCAATGCTGCGTTGTGTACTCCTTGTCTGTCTTGCACCGGAGGCTTCCCTTAGTCGTTTTGATTCCTGGTTTGCGGGTGGAATGACCTCCTCCTCCTCCGTTTGTGACTCCGTTTCTCTCGTGTTCCCCGGTCCACTCTGTGGTAACGACTCCTCTCTCAGTGTCTTCCCATGTTCCACGTGGTCCTCAATTAAGTGGATTGTTGTGGATGGTGCGCCGTCTTCCAGCGCATCGACCATTTTTTTGCTAACCAGTTGTGAAACTATGCTGCGTGTGTCCGAGATGGCTAGTTTAATTTCGACCTTGGTGTTTTTGTTTTCCGCTACCAGGTTGCTAAGTTGCTTCACAACGGTATCCAGTTTTTGGATCAGCGCAATTGCCTTTGGAGGTTTTAGCTCCCTAGCCCTCGGAAACCTAATAGCGTCGGGAGCTATAGGATGGCCAAGAGAGGCTAAGAGTTGGTCAAGTGTGACCGACAGGTCAAAGGAGGAAGTGATGCTAGTGAAGGGGGACTCCCAAGGCAAGGATATTTGATGAGTCCCAGAATGTCTTAGCAGTAGGCCACCTTCTCGCTCGCCACTGCTATCCAGGGGATGGCAGCGGAGAGTTCAGCGATGGTCGACTACTGGGCTCCTACACCACGGCAAGGTGCATTCCTTTGTAGGAGAACCTAACCTAACCTAACCTAACCTAACCTAACCTAACCTAACCTAACCTAACCTAACCTAACCTAACCTAACCTAACCTAACCTAACCTAACCTTTTTTTTTTTTTTTTTTTTTTTTTTTTTTTTTTTTTTTTTAGGGACGTAGGTTGCGCCGCGAGGCTGACAACAGCAAGTGGCCCCTGCGAAATGGAGCATCGGTGGTAACACGCTTAGTGTATGCTTCGCCGATTGCTCCCCCCTTTATTAATTAATAACATAATTACATAATTACATTGTTACTACCCTATAAACTAAACTAAATTAAAATTTAAAACAAACTATAATTCTTGATCCGTTTTATCCCATAATTGAATAGAAAATACCAACAAAACCAGAACAATAAAACAAAAGTTTGAACTCTAACCTAATGTCCTATACCTATACGTTTTAACATGACCCGTACCCGGTGCTTTTAAGGGTGTCCATTTTTTGGTCCTTCTTATGGAGAACTTTCTTTGAGAACATATCTAGGGCTTTCCATGCCTCCTCCTTCCTCAGTATGGTTTGTCCAATTTCCTTGGGCTCTTTGGGGATTTGTTTCCCTATTGTGGTTTCAAGTTCTCGTCTTTCTTCCTCCCATGCCTCACACTCCACTAAGGTGTGTCTCGCGTCGTCCGGTACCCCGTTGGTGCAAAAGATGCAGATGTCGGTGTCTATTTTGTTGATCTTTTTTAGGTAGTTACCGAAGCATCCGTGGCCCGTTAGGATCTGGGTCATGTGATACGAACATTCCCCGTGTTCGCGTTCCATCCATTGTTTGATATCCGGTATTACTTTCGCGGTCCATGAAGTTGAGGTGTCCCATCGTTTTTGCCACTCCCTGAGGATGTGTGCATCCGCCATGCTCTTAGCCTCTCTCGACGAGAGACCGTCCTTCCTTGCTCTCCAGCATAGGGGTCTTGCCTCGGCAAGTAAGTCCGCTGGTTGCAGGCGTGCTAGAACCTCTGCGGCATCGGTGGATATGGTTCTGTATCCCCGAACTATTCGTAGAGCGCATGGTCTCATTGCTCTCCTGAGCCTAGCTTTGTTTCGCCTCGATTTAGTGGCATTTTCTGCCCAGACCCTTGATGCGTATAATAGTTTAGCTCTAGCTACCGTTGCTAGGAGTCGTCGTTTTCCCTCACCGGGTCCTTCAGCGTTAGGTAGCAGTCTGGACAGGGCTATCGCTGCGTGGCTAGCCAGGTTGGATGCTTTCTCGATGTGTGGTGTAAATTGTTGGTTGCATCCAATAACCACGCCAAGGTACTTTATCGTCTTTTTGATGTCGATCTCTTCTCCTAGGATTTGTACCTTTGGTACAAGGGATCTGCCAGACCTTCTTGTTGATAGCCACGCTACCTCTGTCTTGTTTACTGCCAGTTCAAGGCCTGCCTCCGTCATCCACTGTCCAATACAGTTTGCTGCTTTGGTTGTTATCTGCTTCAGCAGATTCGGGTTTCTGTGAGTCACCACTAAAGCAACGTCATCGGCGAAGGCGACCACTTTTGTTCCTCGTGGCAGACTCAGGTGTAACACGCTATCATACATTAGTATCCACAGTAGTGGACCCAATATTGAGCCTTGCGGAACCCCTGCATGTGTTTTGAACTTAAAGGGTGCTTTGTTGGCGCCTCTTTCCGCTGATAAAGATCTATCCTTGAGGTAACTGTCGATTATGTTTTGGAGATATGGTGCAATTTTCCTCTTCCTCAACTCTTCCATAATTTTTATATGCGGAATAGAGTTGAAGGCGTTCTTGACGTCTAACGCCACTACCAGGCAGTGTTCTCTCTTCCTCAGTGGTCCGGTGTTTGCCCTTCTGGCTGTTTTCAGCACGTCTTCTATCGCATCCTCGGTGGATCTTCCTTCTCTGAACCCATATTGATGGTCAGACAGTCCCCCTTTGGTCGTAATCTCTTCTTTTAGTCTTTCTGCCACGATTCTTTCCAGTAGCTTCCCTGCGGTATCGAGGAGGCAAATCGGTCTATACCCAGTTGGGTCCTCTTTGTCTTTGTTAGGCTTAGGAATTAGGACCAGGTTTGCCTCTTTCCATCTCTTCGGCCACTTTCCCTCTGTTAGGCATTGTTCCGCCACTTTGGCGAAGTCTCCTGGTATAGCTTGTACGGCGGTCTTAACCACTTCCCCGGGTATACCATCTGGCCCTGGGGCTTTTTTATTTTTAATTTTGTCTGCCGCTTGCAGTACCTCTTCGATTCTTACAGGGGGAATGTCCTGGATTCTAGTTTGTCGTGTCTTCCAATGGTCGTTTTCTTGTTCCTCTATTACGAATAGCTTCTCTATCACAGTTCTGACCCCGCCCGTCACTGTTGCCTCGATACTAGGTGGCTTTTGTGAGAACTTCTTCATTATTACTTTATATGGTTTTCCCCAGGGGTCCGTCTCGACTTCATTGCAGAGTGCCTTCCACGCGTTTTCCTTGGCTTTGCATATTTCTTTTCTTAAGGCGGCCTTTGCTTTTTTATACTCCTCCGCTATTTGACCCCACGTGTCTCTTGCCGTTCTTGCTCTGGTGAGTTTGCGCCGTGTTTGGTTTAGTGAAGTCCTTGCTGCAGCTATCTTGTCATTCCACCAGTACACTTTCTGACGACCGCGTTGGTTTCTTTTAGGTATGTGCAGATTTGTCGTCTTTGTTAATTTCTCCATCAAAGAGTTTGCCATTTGATCAGCCGTTCCGTAGCTGATAGGTTGCTGTGCTTGGAGATAGTGTTTGAAGGCAATCCAGTCCGCTTTGTTAATTGCCCAGGTAGTCCTATTTTCGGGTTTATCGGCATGCCGTTGTTGTTGTTGCCATATTACCTTGAATTCTACATACTTGTGGTCACTTAGTGTTTCCGTTTCCAACACCTTCCAGTCCCTGATCTGCCCGCATATATTTTGGCTTCCGAAGGTCACGTCTATTACCGAATTTCGTGTTCCTTGTGAAAAGGTGGGTGTCGATCCCTTGTTTATGATGTTCATGCTCAGGCTTGCCATAACTTCATTCAATTCCTGCCCTCTTGTATCGGTCGCTCTGGATCCCCATATTGTCGCCTTTGCATTAAAATCTCCACAGATAATTTTCTTATTATTTAACCTTCTCATCTCTATTTCTAAGTCTGTGAGAAATTGTTCGTACTGTGTCATATGGATGTTTTTGGTTATATAACAACAGATCCAGATGGTATTGTCCACCTTGACCCATACGATACCTTTTCTTGGAGAGCCCCAGGCTTGTAGGTGGTTCCTAACTTTTTTATTTAGTCTGATGGCGACGTCTGCGTCGCCCCATTTGCTGTCGGTTATCCAGCTGTCATTCATTCTTTTGATATTTGGTTCACTAATTAGTAAAATTTCATAGTCCTTTTCGTTTTGCATCTGATCTAATAAGTCGTGTGCGCCCTTGCTCCGGTTGGCATTTAATTGTAGGGCTTTTACTTCCATGGTGGTACTCTCGTGAGTGGAGCCTCTGTCTCCCTGTTCTGTGTTACTGCGGGCCTTGCATTTCTGGTTGTTGCCGCCCTTGCTTCTTCCTCTGCGGCCTTCTTATATGCCGTGCACCTTTTACTGCCAGGGTAGTGAGATAGTGCCTCCGTTTCCCCGACGTCTTTACATGCCATACAATTTGGCATATTTTTGCACTCTGCTGATTTATGGTCGTCTTCGCCACAGTTACGGCATTTGTTTGTACGGTCTTCTCCCTTACAGTTTGTTGTTCTGTGCCCGTACCCTAAGCAGCGGGCACATCTCCTGATCCTGTTGGTTGGTTGTTTAATGCGGCATGTATTGAGCCCGATTCTCACCGTCTCCGTTTTTATTAGTATCCTTTCCATTTCCTTTGACACTAACAAACCCATTGTCTGGAAGCCGTTACCTAGTTTTCGCGTCCACCTAATTTGAATTGGGGTACTGCCATACGATTGTAAGGTTTCTATGACCTCCTTGTCTGACACGTCTTCTTCTACATTATTTATGATGATAGGAACGTGATTCCCGTGGCTGGCCCTTACATGTTCTTTGCCAGCTGCATCTTCCACCGTTTTTTTTATTACGTCCATGCCCTTGGCCCCTCTTTTCATTTCTAGGACCAGTGCGCCGGACTTCGCTTTCCGAGTCCGGTATATTTCATTTTTTGACTCCTCCTGCAATGAGCCTTTAACTTTCGTTAACATGTCCGCATATGTGCAGGAAGAGTCATTTATCACAATTACATTGTCTGTGCGCCTTCTATACCGTGTTGCCGTTTTCTGTTCATTAATTTGGTCGGATTTGTAAATTGTTAAATAAATGTCGGTGCTACCAAAGATGAATTCTATCATTTTTCGGATCGTGGCTCCATCCTCTTGTTTGATTCCAGCACCTGCCCAACTTATTGCTGCCTTTTGGCGGTCATGTACTAGTAGCATGTCTCTAGCCGCCTTCAGGCAGTTAAACATAACTTCTAGATCTGCCGGTTCGTCTCCCGATTCCCTATTTACTAGCGTATAAATGTGTCTCTCTTCCGAGAAGCAGCCCGTTTCCCCATATGTTGTTGTCACTGTAGATGTGTGCGCTATTTTTCCTTTATTCAGGGCCAATTTCTTGTATAGGTTGAATCTGCGCTGGATGGCCTGCGCCTGCTCGGACACCACTTCCATATTTTGAGGGGCTGCCCATATTAGGACCGCTTCTTGGGCCTCTTCACTTATTGGATCACCTCTTTTGGTTACTGTATTTTCGAAAGTGCCCTTTGGCCATTCCATATTGGCACACTCCTCGAATGTCCTAAAATCTGCTTCCTTTCTCATCATGGCTCGTATGTCCTGTATTTTTAGTTCGTTCGGCGTTTGTGTTTGGGTCCCGACACTGTGCTGTGGGACACCGCTCCTAGTTGCTGCCTTGTCTCCGTTGTTTTCCATTTCCGAGTTCCTTATAAGGTTTTCCAGAAGTTCTTTCATTGCTTTGGTGGTAAGCTGTGAAGTGATGCTTACTATTTTGGCGTTTATTGTCTTTATCTCCGACCTAGTATTATTTGCAATGTGGCCATTTAAATTCTTTGTCTCCTTTATCAGGTCGTAATACAACTCTTGGAATTTCAAGGCCGGTCTTTCAATTTTGTTGCTAGTTGCCTTTGATTCTCCTATGTCTTCCTTTTCGGTGTCCAGCACCATGGCTTTCCTTTTCTTTGCCGATCGACGTAGTTCTTCATCCCAGATGAGGTCGACGGTCTTGCTGTTTGTGCTCCCCGGGGGTAGCGACCATGTCTTTATCGGTGAGAGCGAAAGTCTTGGTGTGGGTAGCCCAGTAGTAGTAATTGGTAACCCGGCCTGATGCCTCACCGGGGATACCTCGCAGTCGCTGGATTGCGGTCGGTGGGGGCCTGCTTGACCACCTCCCGGTCCGACCGGTTCTGGGGTTCCGAGCCCCTGTCCCGTAAGTGAAAAATCGTTGGTTTTCGACATTTTGCTTATTTTGTGCATTTTATGCCTCCTGCCAGGCCCGCTCCCGTATTTTGTGTTTTGGTGTTGGGATTCACCATAAGTGTAAATTACAGTTATTTTGGCCCCCTAGCCCTCGAAACCTAATAGCATCGGGAGCCGAAAAGACCAAGGGACCAAGGGAGGTCGATAGGAAAGCGGGTGAGCGAAAGAGACTCTAGGGAAGGAGGGCTCCCACTCCAACACGGTGATGAGCCCCAGAATGCTTTGGCAGTACATCCCCCTCTCATCCCCACCGCCATCTATCATGCCTCGGCCTGACAGCTGGCGATGAGCAGTTCGCTGAGGGTGGATTACCGGGCCCCTACACCACGACAAGGTGCATTCCTTTGTAGGGGAACCTAACCTAACCTAACCTAACCTAACCTAACCTAACCTAACCTAACCTAACCTAACCTAACCTAACCTAACCTAACCTAACCTAACCTAACCTAACCTAACCTAACCTAACCTAACCTAACCTAACCTAACCTAACCTAACCTAACCTAACCTAACCTAACCTTTTTTTTTTTTTTTTTTTTTTTTTTTTTTTTTTTTTTTATAAGGACGTAGGCTGCGCCTCGGAAGGCTAACAGCACAAGTGGCCCTAGCGAAAAGAACAGTTTAACTGACGGTACCGCCGGAGGCGTATTCATCATCAGTTAAACTGTAGTCTCCTGTTGGACATAAAACTTTACATCTTTATTTGACCATTGAACATATATACTAATACACAAAAGATACAATTAATAGAGAACCACAAAATATCTATCTATAGGCGAGACAATTAGGTCTCACGGAGTTGTGCCGTTGGTGCATCTGCCCTATCCTTTTCAGTTAGGACAATCTTCGCGAAACGCTCTATTGCGGTCCAAGCAATCTCGGTTTCCAGCATAGTCTTAATGACTGTGGCGCCATCTTCGGGAAAGGGGCGTCCCACCTGTGTTTCGACTGTCCGTCTGTGCTCCGCCCATGTCGGACATTCCAGGAGCGTATGGCTTGCGGTGTCAGTGACTCCTCTGTCGCAGAAGTTGCATACGCTGTCGCTCGTCTTTTTGATCCTATGTAGGTAGGATGCGAAGCAACCATGCCCTGTGAGCAGTTGGGTCAGGAAGTATGTGCACTCGCCATGACTCCTGCACACCCATTTCTCTATGTTTGGGATGAGTTGGTGGGTCCAAGATATTGTGGCATCCCAGCGCTTCTGCCACTCCCTCATTGTGTGCGCCGTGGCCATACTCTTTGCCTCTTGTCTGGTAAGACCATCTCGTCGCAGTTCCTCGATCATACGCCTCTCTTCTGCGAGTAAGTCAGCCGGTGAAATCCCTGCCAGGACCTCCGCTGCGTCCGTGGAAACGGTCCTATACCCCCTGATTATTCGGAGGGCCCCTGGTCTTAGTGCTCTTCGAAGGGTCTTCCTATTACGCTCCTTCTTGGCGCCTGTTGCCCAGATTTGAGCGCCGTACAACAATTTGGAGCGCGCCACCGTGGCCAGTAGCCTCCTGCTTCCTTCACTGGGACCACCTAGGTTCGGCAACAGCCTTGCCAGGGCGGTCTCCGTTATGCAGGCCGCCTTAGCCGCTTTCTCTATGTGGGGCGAATAGTTTTGGTTTGAGCTGATCGCTATGCCCAAGTAGACCATTGATTTCTTCACTGGTACCTCCTGCCCGAGGATATTTATAGTGTGGAGGGTTGCACGTCCCGCCCTTCTAGTTGAGAGGAAAGTGGCCTCTGTTTTGGAGGCTTCTATCTCGAGGCCGTTTTCGGTCATCCAGTCCTGGATCCTTTCTGCTGCACGGGATACCATCCTCTTCAGTGTCCCCGGTTCTCTGTGGTGGGCAACTAGTGCGATGTCGTCCGCATAAGCGACGATTTCGACTCCTGTGGGGAGGTCGGTGTTAAGTAGCCCGTCGTAGGCCATAATCCACAGTATAGGTCCTAGTATTGACCCTTGTGGGACCCCTTTTTGCGGACAGAACGTGGTCTGTTTGTTGTCGTCGGCTGTGAGCAGTCTGCCTTTGAGGTAGTCGTTTATGATATTCTGCAGATATCCCGCTATTCCCCTTCTTGCCATTTCCTTGGCAATGACTGTATGCGGCAATGAGTTAAATGCATTCTTCACATCTAGGGCTACGACCAGACAGTGTTCCCTCTTTCTTAATGGCCCGCTATTCGTGCGTGCTGCTATTCTTAATATCTCTTTGACTGCGTCGATTGTTGATCTGTGCTTTCTGAAACCGTATTGTCGCGGCGATATGCTCTTTTTCTCTGTGATTTCTTTCAGTAGTCTATCTGCCACAATCCTCTCCAGCAGTTTGCCCAGCGAGTCCAGTAGGCATATAGGCCTATAAGCTGAAGGATTGTTCAGGGGTTTGCCTTTTTTTGGGATGAGGATCAGCTTCGATTTCTTCCACCGGGTGGGAAAAAGGCCCTCCTGGAAGCACTGGTCTGCCACTTTAGCGAATTCGCCCGGGATGGAGTTTGCTGCCGCTTTGACAAATTCGCCAGGTATGTTGTCGGGGCCTGGTGCCTTTTTGTTCTTTAGTTTTCTTGCGGCCACGATGACTTCGTCCACTTCCACTCCTGGGATATCCTCGAGTCTTGTGCCTATCTTCGGTGTTAGGGTGGTTGGTTCTTCCGCTATTCTGGGAAAGAGTGCTTCTATGACTTTCCTGACTCCTCCGGGTACCATGGCTTCCGGTCCTGGGGGTCTGCCGCCTAACTTTCCCGCCACTATCCGATAGGGTTTTCCCCATGGGTCCGAGTCGACTTCGTCACAGAGTTTCCTCCACGCCCTGTCTTTCCCTCGGAGGATCTCCAGTTTTAGTGTCGCTCTGGCGAGCTTATACTGTTCAGCTAGTAGCGCCCACTCTCTGTTTTTTGCCCTGGCTCTGGTCAGATGGCGTCGGAGCTTATTTGTCGCCTCTCTTGCCCTGGCCACTTCTTCGCACCACCAGTATACTGGTGGTTGGCCTCGTGGGTAGCATTGCGGAGTCGATTTTTTGCATGCTCTTTCCACTTTTATTGTCAGCTCGTTGGCCATCTCATCTGCACCTGCGTAACTTATGCGGCTTCTGTTCAGAGAATCGGTATAATTAATCCAGTTAGTTTTATTCAGCAGCCATTTTTTGTACTGGTTTGTCGTTTCGGTTTGAACTCCTCTGCGACCTTCCACATTAAATTCTATGTACCTGTGGTCGCTCATTGATTCATCTTCCAGGACTCTCCATCCCCTGATTTTATTGCTGAGGCTGTGTGTTGCAAACGTCACGTCTATAACCGAACTTCGTTCTCCTTGACAGAACGTAGGGGTGTTTCCTACATTGCATGGGACTAGGTTCGTAGATACCGCGAGGTCTAACAGGTCTTGTCCTCTGGAGTCCGTCTCCTTCGAGCCCCAGTGAATAGCTTTGGCATTGAAGTCGCCGCAGACTATTTTGCAGCAATCTTGTTTGCGGATCTCCGTCTCTAGCTCAGCGAGGTAGTCCCGATATTCGTCCCTTGTGATGTTTTTTGTGACATAGCAGCTGTACCAAACGATGTTATCTATACGTGCCCAAATTATTCCTTTCCGTGGTGACCCCCAGGATTTCAGGGACTTCTTTGCCTTGCCTGTTACCAGCATTGCTACATCACATTCGCCGCCCTTCTCGTCCGTTAGCCAGTTTGCCGTTGTTCGTCGCAGGTTTGGTTCGCTGACGATAATTATATCGAACATATCGCCTCTCGCCTTTTGTTCAAGTAGATCGTGAGCGCTTCTACAGCGGTTTGCATTTATTTGGAGGGCTTTTATGGCCATCACGGCTATATTAGTATTGGAGCCTCCGCCTCCCTGCTTTGCATGCCTTTTCGGGGCGCTTTCATCGCCTCTGCCGCTTTTTTGTACGCCTCGCACCTTTGGCTGCCCGGGAAGTGTCTTACCCGTCCTGTCTCGCCTACGTCCTGACAGGCAACGCATCTGGGGCTGTTCTCGCAGGTAGCTGCTCTGTGGCCTTCCTCGCCGCAGTTTCGGCACTGTTTGGAGCGATCGGTCCCCTGGCAGTGTCGTTCTCCGTGTCCGAAGCCCAAGCACCGGGTACAGCGTCTTATCCTCTTCGCTTGCTCTCGTATGTGGCATCTGCTAAGTCCGATGCGGATGAGACCTAGTTTTATGAGTTTGCTCCCTAACTGCCGTTGGGTGATTAGCCCCGCTGTTCTAGAGCCATCCCTCTCGTTTCTGACCCACTTTACCTCTATTAGGTCGTTGCAACCTGTCGCGTCTAGGACTGCCTCCTTGATCGCCGATTCGCAGACGCCTTCCTCTATGTTAGCCATTATTAAAGAGATCCGGTCTCTTTGACTGGCTACGGCACTGTGCGGCCCTACTGCCTCTCTCACTGTCTTTAATATGTCTTGGGTCATTTTTGTACCCCTTTTCATTTCTATTATGAGGGCCCCCGTTTTTGATTTCCTGGTGCGGTCGATTTCTTCTCTTCCCTCCGTGTTTATACTGTTCTTAACTTTCGTTAGGACCTCGGCGAACGAGGAAGACCCAGTATTCACTGTGATGTAGTCGGCTCTCCTCTGCCTCCCCCCTAGACGCGCACCGTTGTCCTCTTCTCTTGAAACATTAGCCTCTCTGTAAAGACTGATGTTAATGTCTGTACTGGCGAAGACGAACTCGATCATCTTCCTGACCGTACCATGGTTCACCGTTGCTATTCCCGCCCCGGCCAAAGTCATTGCCGCACTCTTCTTGTTGTGGCTAAGCAACAGTTCCCTCGCTGAGCAGAGACAGTTAAAAAGTACCTCTGGCTCTGCCTCCTCGTCCCTTGTGTCGCGGTTGACTAGGGAGTAGATGTGCCTCTCCTCTGTAGTGGTCGTCTCTTCGTCGTGTGTAACGGTAGTGGAGGAGGCGTAGGCAACTTTACCTTTTTGGGTCCCGAGTTGCTTATAAAAGTTGAAGCTTCTTTTAATAGTGTCGGCTAGGCCTAGTTCGACGTCCATGTCTTTCGGTACGGCCCACATTACTGCTGTCTTCGCGCTGTCTTCTCCGAGGATATCCCCCGTCTTCTCCTGTGTATTACGGTAAGTACCTCTGGGCCAGGAAATTGAAGCTGCCTCCTTGAAAACTTCGTATTTTGCTTCGGGCCGCATTATCTCCCTCAACTCTTCTATATGTTTTTCCGTTGATGTTTGGGTTTGTGTGCCAATGCTGCGTTGTGTACTCCTTGTCTGTCTTGCACCGGAGGCTTCCCTTAGTCGTTTTGATTCCTGGTCTGCGGGTGGAATGACCTGCTCCTCCTCCGTTTGTGACTCCGTTTCTCTCGTGTTCTCCGGTCCACTCTGTGGTAACGACTCCTCTCTCAGTGTCTTCCCATGTTCCACGTGGTCCTCAATTAAGTGGATTGTTGTGGATGGTGCGCCGTCTTCCAGCGCATCGACCATTTTTTTGCTAACCAGTTGTGAAACTATGCTGCGTGTGTCCGAAATGGCTAGTTTAATTTCAACCTTGGTGTTTTTGTTTTCCGCTACCAGGTTGCTAAGTTGCTTCACAACGGTATCCAGTTTTTGGATCAGCGCAATTGCCTTTGCCTTCAGCATAAGGTTTGCTGACCTTTGTGGGTCCGCTATCGGGTACCTGTCGAAGGGCGACTCCGTACTAGGTGAGGGAAGTGGTCCGTCTTCCCCTCTTAGTCGTTTATTGCCTCTTTCGACCGATCTCCCTTCTGTTTCGGACCATGTGTAATCCATTGTCCTTGAATTCGCTGATGATGGCGAGGGGGTGGGGCTCTTCCTTGTCCCCCCCTGTGCAATGCCGATGTTTAGTGAGAGCTTTGGGAGCATCGTTGTTCCTCTCCTTGTTTCCGCGGCAGGTATTCCCCTGTCCACTTTGTCCTTCTTCTTAGTTTGGTTTTGGTTTGGTTTTTCATTCATTTAGATCCCACGAGTTAGGTCGATGTGAAGGTCACCCCCCGGCAGTGCGCCTTTACCAGGGAGAAGCCTATTTACGCCAGGGTGATCGGCCAATACCCCAGGGCTCCGTGTGGGACGCGCTAACGTGGCGCCATCCATCCATCGGCACGGGTCGCTTGACACCTTGGATTCCGGATTTTGTGACGAGGTTTTCTCCCCCCCGAAGTTTTAGATAACAGAGGTTTCAGCTCCCTAGCCCTCGGAAACCTAATAGCGTCGGGAGCTATAGGATGGCCAAGAGAGGCTAAGAGTTGGTCAAGTGTGACCGACAGGTCAAAGGAGGAAGTGATGCTAGTGAAGGGGGACTCCCAAGGCAAGGATATTTGATGAGTCCCAGAATGTCTTAGCAGTAGGCCACCTTCTCGCTCGCCACTGCTATCCAGGGGATAGCAGCGGAGAGTTCAGCGATGGTCGACTACTGGGCTCCTACACCACGGCAAGGTGCATTCCTTTGTAGGAGAACCTAACCTAACCTAACCTAACCTAACCTAACCTAACCTAACCTAACCTAACCTAACCTAACCTAACCTAACCTAACCTAACCTAACCTAACCTAACCTAACCTAACCTAACCTAACCTAACCTAACCTAACCTAACCTAACCTAACCTAACCTAACCTAACCTAACCTAACCTAACCTAACCTAACCTAACCTAACCTAACCTAACCTAACCTAACCTAACCTAACCTAACCTAACCTAACCTAACCTAACCTAACCTAACCTAACCTAACCTAACCTAACCTAACCTAACCTAACCTAACCTAACCTAACCTAACCTAACCTAACCTAACCTAACCTAACCTAACCTAACCTAACCTTTTTTTTTTTTTTTTTAAGAGGTTGGAAAATGCATTACGCACTTACGGCGGCTTAGTGTGGTGTGCCGCCAGTGTGGGACTCCGCAGTGACAAATGCAGTTACCCACTAAAAACCCTTCCTCTCTTCGCTCGTTGGTCTCCACTCGGAATCGCCCTCTTGGCATTCTTCGAGTGGGAGCGGAATTGCCGTTTACTCCCGTTCGTCCTTGTACTTACTTCCCATAACCCCACTTGCGAATACCACGACCGCTTCCCATGCTTCCTCGCTTTCGAGCATGCGGGCTACGATATGCTCGTCGACTATGCCGATCTTACCCTTAAGGACTTCTCGTTCCGGTTGCCATTTGGCACATGTGTAGAGTGTGTGTCCGGCGGTATCGTCTTCTAGTCGGCAGTATTTGCACGTGCTGTTCTCGGCCTTCCCAATCCTATGTAAATAAGAGGCGAAGCTCCCATGCCCGGTAAGCAGCTGCGTGAGGTGATGGGTCACCAGCCCGTGCCTCCTCTTCACCCATGGCTTAATATCCGGAATTAGCTTTCTGAGCCAGCCTTCCCCGGTTGCCCACCTTTCCTGCCATTTGTGCATGCTGTTTGTGCGTGCCGTTTCTTTGGACTTGGCTCCGTCGCCTGTCGCCCTTCCCTCCCAGAACGCTTCTGCGCGCTCCCTTACATACAGGTCACCAGGTATTGTTGATGACAACAGCTCTGCGGCCTCGGTAGACACCGTCCTATATGCCCGTATAGTTCGTAACGCCCCCACTCTAAGCGCTGTTCTGTCCTTGTTGCGGTTTCTAGCGGATGTCATAGCCGTTTCCGCCCATACCGGTGCAGCGTAGGCCAGCTTCGCTCTAGCAACGCTTGCCAGAAGTCGCCGTCTGCCTTCGCTGGGCCCTCCCACGTTGGGCATGATGCGCCCCACTGCGGTGTCTGTCCTGATGGCTGCCTCCGCGGCCTCCGTGCAATGTTTACTTAGCCGCGGGTTGGACTCTAACCATACGCCCAGGTACTTAGCACTTTTCGTGATTTCGACGTCACTGTCTCCCACCCTCAGCGTTTCGTGCTGGGTTTTTTCCCGCCCTTCTGGTTGACAGCCAGACTGCCGTGGTCTTATGAGCTGCGACCCTAAGCCCATTGTCTTCCATCCAGTCAATAATCTTATTCGTTGCCTCGTGGGCAATGAAGCGAACCATGTTCATCTCTCTGTGACTGACGATTACTGCGAGGTCGTCCGCGAACGCGACCATGGTGGCACCGTCCGACAGTTGCAGACCCAGCACTCCGTCGTAAACAAGGTTCCAGAGCGTAGGGCCCAGCACCGATCCTTGTGGGACCCCCTGGTCTACCTCTCTAGGCTTGCTTCTACCTCTCGCTTCATAGGTGATTTCCCTACATCCTAGGTACGACCTAATCATCCCGGCCATAACCCGGCTTAGTCGATCGGTGGCCACCCTGTTCACCACTTCCCATGGCAGTGTGTTGAAAGCGTTCTGGATGTCGAGGCAGATCATTACGACGTGCTTCCTTTTCCTTAGCGGGCCTTCGTTTGCCCCCTGTGCGATCTCCTTGATCGCTACAATAGCATCGACGGTGGATCTACCTTTGGTGAAGCCATACTGATGAGGGTGAAATCCTCCCTCTGCCTCGATCTCGTCGATGACCCTGGCTGTTAACAGTTTTTCAAGGATTTTTCCCATCCCGTCCAAGAGGCAAATTGGTCTATACCCGCCTGGGCTGTTCGGAGCTTTGTTCCCCTTCGGAATTAGTGCGAGCCGGGCTCTTTTCCATGTCCTAGGGAAAACTAGGTCCTGCAGGCATTTATTATAGACCCTGGTGAAGAGATCAGGGTTCGCCTCGACCGCTCCCTTGATGGCCTCGTTCGGAAGCCCGTCAGGCCCAGGAGCCTTCTTGTATGGAAGGTTTTTGGCGGCCTCGAGTACTTCCTCGGTAGTAAATGGCTGAGCCTCGTCAGTCTCGTCGACCCCTGGAGGAGTTACTATGCTTGTTCTGCCATTCCTTAGTGGGAAGAGCGCATCCACAACGGCCTTGGTGCCTCCGGGTACCATCGCTTCCGGGTCAGGCGTTCTCTTCCTTAGCTTCCCGCTAACTATTTTATAGGGTTTCCCCCAGGGGTCGGCTTCTACCTCCTCGCAGAGCTCCTTCCACTTAGTGTCCTTGCTTTTTATTATGGCGTCCTTCAGTGCCTTTTTCAGGCCTTTAAAGACCACTGTCATCTCCTCCGTCGCGTCCCCGCTGCCCCGGGACCTGATTAGCGCTCGGCGTGCCTTAAGTGCCGCTCATCTAGCAGCCGCCACTTCTACGTTCCACCAATACACGCCCTTTTTGCCCCTGAGCGTCCTCCTCGGCATCGCTATTTCGCACGCTTTCCTCACCTTGTCAACCAGGGAGACCGCCTGCTCGTCCGCTGTCGCCCCTGTTATTGTGGTGCCAGCTAGAGCTCTTCCGAGCTTGTCCGTGTCCAACCGGCTGACGTTCCACCGGGCTTCCGTTGCGACGTTGTCAGGGAAACTATCGTGCCTCGTCTCGAACGTGATGAGGCCGTGGTCGCTTAGAGTGACCGTATCGAGGACCTGCCAGTTCATAGCTAGGTGGGGTTCATCGACGGCTGTAATGTCGATCCATGATTTCGACGCCCCCCTAGTGAACGTGGGTTTAGAGCCCACGTTTGCCACGGTCAGCTCCGTCGTTGCCAACATCTCAACCACTTCCCGCCCTCTTCTATCTGTGGCCACCGGTCCCCAACAGCTGGACTTTGCATAAAAGTCCCCGGTGATCACTCTCTGGGCCCCCCGGTGTCTGTGGACTTCCTCCTCCAACCGCGTTAACCACTCCTTGTACTCATCGAAGGTGACCCTTGGTGCCACATCTGCGGCATAAGTCCCGCCTATCCTCCCCTTTACAGCTGTCTGCCCAGTGCCCATAGCCTTGGCACTTCCCGCAAGTGACGGGTTGCGCCAACCTCTCCTGAATCCTACAGGACGTCCAACCAATTTTAAGGGTCTTTTTGCTAAGCAGTAGCCTGGCATCCCCCCTAGTGCATTCCACCATGGCAATCCGCAGGTCGCCGCTGTATTTCTGAATGCGCCTCACGTTGTAATCGCCTTCGCCGTTGGTGGCCTTTGCAATCGCCTCTAATACCTTGTCCTGTCCTGTGGATTCTTCCAGCCCTTTGACTTCAACTACGACCAAGCTGCCCCTCGTTACCTTGGCCTTGTCCACCCCTACTATTGCGTTTACCGCCCTTACCATCCCCTTCCCATCAGTCTCCTTATTAATTTCGATTACCAGGTTGCCTGTCTGGGGATATTCCCGCCTGCACCTTTGTTAGCATCTCGCCGTAGCTACTGCCTTTGGTGTCTACCATGATGCGGGTTGGCCTGACCCTTAAGGTTGTCTTTTGGGGCGGTTTCTTATCCATCCCCTCGTTTGGCTCTAACTGCGGTTCCGTCGCCTTCCTCTGTCCTGCAACGATGTCCGCTAGGGTCCTTCTGCCTTCTAGGACTATGCGCGTGTCTCCGCCCGCAGTCTCAACTCTCTCGTTGGTTTCCATCATCATCTTGCTCTGCTCGACCTCCCGTTCCAACTTAGTAACTTTTTCGAGGATGCAATCCATTTTACGGTGCACCTCGCCGAGATCCTCCCTTATGGGGGGTACCAGTACTTCTAAGGGTTCTTTAGCCATATCCCCCTCGGCTATCTCCGCCTCCTCAAGCACCCGCCTAATATCTTTTGTGTTAACCGTGCTAATCAGGCTTACCAGTTTGCCTACGCTTTCTTTGATCTCCCGTTTAGTGTTTGAGTTGCTGTCTATCAACTCACTGGCCGTGACTATTTCGCAAGCGATCTTTCTTAGCGCGATTCCGACCCAGTTTCCTCGTTGTACTTGAATTCAATCAAGCCGACGTTCCTTGGTTGTGTCCCTTTCCCTTTAGGGGGGGAGATGACGACGCTCAGTTTCCGCGTCTTCGACGCCATCCTACCTCACTATAACTAGTTCCCTATTTCACTATAACCAGGTCCCTGTCCTTATATATACAAATATTATACACTTAACCACTTAACCTAAAACAGTCACTTCCGGTCGGTTCCGGTCCTTGCCGGACGAGAACCGGTCACTTCCGGTCGCTGTGGATAGTCTCCGGGCGTAAGTCGGTAGCTTTTCGACTTCCCCGGACGCTTCCGGTCACGTCCGTCCACTTCCGGTTTACTTCCGGTCCACTTCCGGTCCCACTCGGTCACTTCCGGTCACTTCCGGTCTGGTCCGTGAAGACTTCCGGTGAGCACTTCACTCCCGAACTTCACTTCCCTAGCGTCCTGTCGCACAATCACTTCGTTCCAGACATTATCCAAAGTCCCGAACCACTAATATTTCGCAAGTCCCGATTCGCTAAAATTTTTACTAAGTCCAAATTCCCAAAAATGTTTCTAAGTTCCGTTTGCCGTTGGCCCCATGGGGCTCCACTGGCACACTTTCAGGCCTAGCACCTTACTCCCGACACGGATTGCGGTTATGTATGATTTCACTCTGCAGAGCTGCACACGACCGTCCTCCGCGACTGCCCGGGTAAGAAGAAGAACCTAACCTAACCTAACCTAACCTAACCTAACCTAACCTAACCTAACCTAACCTAACCTAACCTAACCTAACCTAACCTAACCTAACCTAACCTAACCTAACCTAACCTAACCTAACCTAACCTAACCTAACCTAACCTAACCTAACCTAACCTAACCTAACCTAACCTAACCTTTTTTTTTTTTGTTTATAGAGGGGATTGGGAAATCTGCAGACAGACAAGGGCCTTTTGGTCTATTACGGCCTATAGTGTCGGGTTCTGGTACCGACTAAAACCCTTCCCTCTCTCTTTCCTGGTATCGCCATCTAGGCATTTCTTCAGGGGTAGTCTTGAGGCGATTATGATGGTATCGCTCCCTCCTCTCCATACTTCCTGGACATGACTCTATTTGCAAATTCGCAAACCGCGTCCCAGGCCTCCTCGCTATCGAGCATACGTCCCACCAGCGTACTCTCGTCCAACATGCCAACCTTGGTTGAGAGCTTGGTCCTTTCTGGTTGCCACTCCGGGCATCTGAACATCGTGTGCCCAGCCGTGTCCTCCTCTCTCCCGCAGTATCGACAATCCCCGCTTTCTGCCTTTCCTATACGACATAGGTAGGCCCCAAAGCTGCCGTGTCCTGTAAGCAACTGTGTTAGCTGGTGGGTAACAACCCCGTGACGCCTCTCCACCCAGGGTCTTACATTGGGGATTAAGGTTCGTGTCCACCCCTGTACCTGCGTCCACCTCTCCTGCCACTTGCCCATGGCCCTGCTGCGAGCTTCCTTCCTGGCTGTGGCCCGGTCGCCAGTCTCCCTTCCTCTGTTATGTGCTTCCGCCCTCTCCACAACGTACAGGTCTCCGGGCATCGTTGAGGCGAGTACCTCCACGGCGTCCATCGAGACGGTCCTGTACGCCCGGATTATCCTGAGGGCTCCTGTCCTGAGCGCTGTCCTGGCCTTATGCCGGTTCCGCGCCGAGATCATAGCCCCTGCCCACACCGGTGCAGCGTAGGCCAGTTTAGCCCTGGCCACCGTAGCAAGCAATCGCCGTCTGCCTTCGCTAGGTCCTCCTACGTTTGGCATCACGCGCCCCACTGCTGTATCCGCCCTTAGAGCTGCTTCCGCCGCCTCAGCGCAGTGTCTGCTTAGCCGTGGGTTGGCCTCCAGCCATACCCCCAAATACTTTATGGCCTTCCCAATGGGCACCACGGTATTAGCGATGTCCAGTGTCTCCTCCGGCGTTTTCCCTGCTCTCCTTGTCGAAAGCCACACCGCCATGGTCTTCTCGGCCGCAACCCTGAGCCCGTTCTGTTCCATCCACTGGACAATTGTTGTCGTCGCCTCGCTGACGGTTCGTCGCACATTGTCCACGTCACGGTGTCGCACTATCAGGGCGAGGTCGTCCGCGAAGGCCAAGGTGGTAGCGCCGTCTGGCAGTTTCAGTCCTAGCACACCGTCATAAACCAGGTTCCATAGTGTCGGACCCAGTACCGACCCCTGGGGAACACCCTGGTCTACCTCTCTCTCCTTCACAGCCCCCCCTACACTGTATATGATGGCTCTATCCTTGAGGTAAGATTCCACCATCGCCGCCATTCCCCCGGAGAGCCTTTTTGTGGCCTCATCCTTCACGACCTGCCATGGCAATGTATTGAACGCGTTCTTGATGTCAAGCCCTACCATGACTGCGTGCTCTCTTTTCCTGAGTGGGCCCTCGTTTGCTCCCCGAGCTATTTCCCGGACCGCTGAATCCGCGTCGATGGTAGATCTCCCCTTCCGAAACCCGTACTGGTTGGGGTGGAAGCCTCCGCCGGTCTCTATTTCCTCCACAATTCTGGTGGTCAGCGCCCTCTCTAAAACCTTCGCGATACCGTCAAGGAGGCATATTGGTCTGTATGCCGCTGGATCGTCGGGTGGCTTCTTGCCCTTCGGGATCAGCGCCAGCTTCGCCCTCTTCCATATGGTTGGGAAGACTCCATCCTTTAGGCATTTGTTGCAAACCCCAGTGAACAGGCTTGGGTTTGCCTCAACTGCCTCCGTAATGGCTTCATTTGGCAAGCCGTCAGGGCCTGGTGCCTTTCTATTTGGGAGGTCGTTGGCTGCTGCGCAGATTTCTGCCTGCGTGAACGGTTCCGCCTCGCAAGCGACGCGTGGTACGTTGTTGCCTATGCCGTTCGCCAGTGGGAATAGTGCATCCACTACGGCCCTAGTGCCCCCCGGTACGACCGCTTCCAGGTCAGGTGCCCTCTTGCGGAGTTTGCCCATAACCAGCTTGTATGGCTTGCCCCAGGGGTCAGCCTCCACCTCATCGCAGAGCCCCTGCCATTTGGCCTCTTTGCTTTGGCAATACTGATTTTCAGAGCCTTCTTGCACCTCCTGTGCTCTGCCTGCAGGTCTTCCGTTTCCTGTCCCCTGCTCCTAGCCTTTGTGATGGCGCGGCGCGACTTCAGCGCCGCTGCTCTGGCTGCTGCTACCTCCGGACTCCACCAGTAAACCGCCCTCTTTCCTTTCCGCCCCGTCCTGGGCATTGCTACCTTGCAGGCCTTTGTTATCGCCCCTACTAATGAAGCTGCCTGTTGTTCCGCCGTTTCCCCGGTCGGGTTGATACCGGCTAAGGCCCTTTGCAGCTTGGCCCTGTCCAATCTAGCCACGTTCCACCTGGTCTCCACGATGTCATAGGTATTGTGGCCATGCACTGTTTCAAACCTTATCAGGCCGTGGTCGCTCATCGTTTCACGATCCATGACGCACCAATTCCTTGCCAGGTGGATCCCATCTACGGCCGTTACGTCAATCCATGACCTGCCGTCTCCCCTTGTGAACGTGGGTTTGGAGCCCGCGTTTGCCACGGTCAAGTCCGTCGTCGCTAGCAGCTCCACTAGTGCCCTCCCTCTCTTATCCGTAGCCACGGGTCCCCAACAGCTGGACTTGGCGTTGAAGTCCCCGGTGACCACCCTCTGGACACCCCGGTGCCTGCCCAGCTCATCTTCCAGCAGTGATAGCCACGCCCTGTAGTCATCGAAGGGAACGTTTGGCGAGCAGTAGCAGCTAAAGTATGCTACCTGCTCAACCCTTACCCAAACAATTCCCTTCCCCGACGTTCCCCACCCGTTTGCCTTCTTCCCCGCCTCCTCGCCTAGTATAATCGCTACATCCCCCCCTGCCTGGTCCCTATATCCCCCTTCACCCATCCTTGCGTTGTTGGGTTCCGACAAGAGCACGATGTCGGCGCCCTCCTCCACCATGTGCTGCTGCAGCAAGTAGTGCGCAGCCTTGCATCGGTTACGGTTGAGCTGTAATACTGCCCATGTTTTCCTGGGCCTCCCTGAAGGCTTGACACCCCTTACTCCCGCGAAAGTGGTCCACTCATCTTCCTTTTTCGGCGCACAGGACGCACTTTGGTGCCCCTTCGCAGGTCTCCTCCTTGTGCCCTTTACAGCCGCATCTGCGGCATATGTCCCTACGATCCACCCCTTTACATTCGTTGGCCCTGTGGCCGTACCCTAGGCACCTTCCGCATGTAGTCGGCTGAACCCTCCTCTCCGACACTCTGCAGGTTGTCCAGCCAATCTTGACCCTCTTCGCTCCAAGCAGCACCCTAGCATCGCCCCTGGTGCATTCCACCATGGCAACGCGGAAATCGCCACCATAATCTTTAATACGACTAACAGTGTATCTTCCCACCCCGTTGGTTGCGTTGCCAATCGCTTCACTCACCTGCTCCGCGCATGTGGACTCCTCCAGCCCGAGGACCTCTATCGTGACCATGCTCCCCCTTGTAACTTTGGCTTTTTCCTCCCCGACTATTGCGTTGACCGCATCGGTCAACCCTTGGCTGTCCGCCCCCTTAAATACCTCCAGCACCATATTGCCAGCCCGGGTTTTCCTTGCGCCCTTCACCCCGGCGCTGAGTTCCTTCGAGATGCCCCCTTGGACCTTCTTAAGAACCTCGCCGTAAGTGCTGCCCTTTGTCTCCACCACTATTCTGGTCGGCCGGACTACGAATGAATTCCTTTGTGGAGGATCTGTTTGGCTCCCAGCCGTCCCCCCAATCGCCTCTGGTTGCAGCTCGAACTGTTCGTTGGTTTCCCACCTCCTTGCGCCGGTGCTTGCGCCGTCTTCCAGTCTGTAAACAACCACCTGCACATCCGTGTCCGCAAAAATGCACTCTAACATTTTCCGGGTTACTTCCCAACTCAGCCTATCGAGTCCCGCCCCTATCCTTGGGATTGCCACCTTCTTGTGCCCCCTTAGTCCCAACAACCTCTTTAGCTCAATCAGACTCTTAAAGAGCGCTTCCCTAGTGGGCTTGTCGGCGTACCTCTCCTTCGTCACGAGGTAAAATATGTCCCGCCTCTCTGCCACTACATCGCCGTCCTTGTCGGGTACTTCGGTAATCACTGCCAGACAGGCCACGCCTCCGGCCCTCACACCCTGTCGTAGCAATGCCTCTTGCTTTCCAAATCTTTCCCTGAATCGGACCGCCACTCCCTTTCCCATGCACATATCTGCGGAGACACAATGTGCCAGAGGACATTCTTCCGGGGCATCCATGAGATCGCCCACGACCTCATCTACCCTGCTGAAGCAGTCTTCTCCCCACCTCCTGTCCATTAGTTTGACGAAGGCACTGTATTCCCCGCCCGCACCCACCATGTCGTTCCTTGTCACTGCCGGCCGCTCGTCCTCTCCCGTCTGCACGCCCCGGGTCACTCGCTCTAGCTCGTCCGTTGTCGTGCCTACCGTATCAACATCGCATACAAAAGCCTCGTCGGAAACCAGTTTCCAAAGAGTATCCAGACCATCCTTTATAACCCTCTGCGTATTCCGAAGTGCGTGCTGCTGTAGCTCCTTGACCAGTAGTCTGACCTTTTGGCAGAGGTCCCTCTTGCTCCTTACCGCCCCCGTCATTTTAAAGAGCTGCCATGCGCGTAGAGACCGTGTTTTCGCGAATTAAGCGTTAATTTCGACCGACTCGTCTGCGGAGTTTATTACGCGAAATGTGTAGTGGGATGTTTACTGCCACCCTGTAGCTTAGTTAAAAATTTGTACGAATCGGAGCGCGGATGGCTCCGATAATGGAGATTTCGCTGACAATGCGTGCTTTGCCCCGACCGTGATTTCTCGTTATTTTTCACTAATTTGTCTTTTTACTAACCTGATTATATTTGAATCCAGTGGTGCGATCCCGGAAATATGTGGGGGGATCGATAGCCACTATTTCCCTGAAGCCTCCCTGGAGGTTTGGTCCAGATCGGTTGGAGGATGGCCCCGATGATTTCGGATTTCTCCGCCGCCACGTGGTGGACCGCGTCCGTGGATATCCGTGATTCCTGATTATATTTGGATCCGGTGGTGCGATCCCGGAAATATGTGGGGGGATCGATAGCCACTATTTCCCTGAAGCCTCCCTGGAGGTTTCGTCCAGATCGGATGGAGGTTTCGTCCAGATCAGATGGCCCCGATGATTTCAGATTTCTCCGCCGCCACGTGGTGGACCGCGTCCGTGAATATCCGTGATCCCTGGGAAAAACACCACTTTCACTGCACCGATTTAGACCAAATTTGCAGCGCTTGTAGCCCGTGCTACCACTCGCACTTTCGCGAAGTTTCGCGATTAAATTCGCACTTTTGCGGCAAAGAAACGCAATATTAGCGGGAGCAATATGATACGCGTGTGCTTGCTTTGGCGTTCCGGTAACCTACTTCAACCTAACCTAACCTAACCTAACCTAACCTAACCTAACCTAACCTAACCTAACCTAACCTAACCTAACTTAACCTAACCTAACCTAACCTAACCTAACCTAACCTAACCTAACCTAACCTAACCTAACCTAACCTAACCTAACCTAACCTAACCTTTTTTTTTTTATAGAGGTTGGAAAATGCATTACGCACTTACGGCGGCTGGGTGTAGTGTGCCGCCAGTGTGGGACTCCGCATCGCACTGCGTGTACCCACTAAAAACCCTTCCTCTCTTCGCTCATCGATCTTCCACCCGGGATCGCCTTCAAGGTATGCTTCGAGTGGGAGCGGAATTGTCATTTTAGTTAGCTTGTCGAGTACGCGTGTTTCGTTCGATTTCGAGGTCATCCATATACTTTTTGGAGAAAACGTCCTTGGAGAATTTGCTCAAGGCTTCCCATGCTTCTGGTGAAGATAGCATGACGTCTATAAGTATTGTGACGTCTATAGGACCCCCTAGGGACGCTTCGAGGGATGACCTTTCCATTGTCCACCTTGTGCAGTCGCAGAGCGTATGTTTCGCTTTGCCGATTTTGTGTAGGTAGTCCTGGAAGACCCCGTGGCCAGTTAGAATCTGGGTCATCCAGTGAGAACACTGGCCATGTTTTCGTTCCACCTCCCTCGTCAGGCTTGCATCTAGTCTGGCGACGCTGTCGCAGGTGGCCTGAATATGACGGCTGTGGTTTTTATTCGCTTCCATAGCGACCCCAAGGTATTTGATGCTGTCTTTGATGGCTATTCTTCGGCCTAGGATGTCGATCGAGGGTTCCCGTTCGATGCCTGATCGTCTCGTGGAGAGCCTCGCTACCTCGGTCTTCTCCGGGGCCAGGTTTAGTCCGATATTCTGGAGCCACGTTGAAATTTGTTCTGCGGCACTGGACGCTATTGCCTTTGCGGCGTTAAAGTCTCTGTGCCTAGCTATGATCGCCAGATCGTCTGCGAAGGCGATGAGCGTCGCTTCTCTTGGGACCGCCAACCTCAGGACTGGGTCATATGTTATGTTCCAGAGCAGAGGCCCTAGGACGGACCCCTGGGGGACACCGCCCGACATCCGAAAGCTCTTGGGGTTTTGTCCCGGTTCCAAGAATGTCGCCGAACGGCCGGAGCAGTAGCTGCTTATGATGTTAATTAGATATGGCGGTGTTCTAATTTTGTGTAACGCCTCGATGATGCTGTCCCATGGTAGCGAGTTGAAGGCGTTTCTAATGTCTAGTGCTACCATGAGACAGTGGCGACGTTTCCGAAGAGGGCCGGTGTTTGCCTCGTCTGCAAGGGCTCGGACCTTCAGGGCGGCGTCCGTTGTCGACTTCCCCTTCGTGAAGCCGAACTGTAGTGGTGAGAGTCCCCCGGATTGTTCGAGGATCTCGGCAAGCCGGAGTGCAATTAATCGCTCCAGTGTATTGGATGTCCCATCCAGGAGGCAGATAGGCCGGAAAGCCGACGGGTCGTTAGCCGGCTTACCTTTCTTAGGGATGAGGGCAAGATTGGCGCTCTTCCATTTGTTAGGAAATGTTCCTGCAGTTAGACAGGAGTTGTAGACGGTATGGAACAGGGCAGGTTCAGCGCACGCAGCTGCTTTGACGGCTTCGTTAGGAATGCCGGCTGCCCTAACGATGTCATCCTCCCTCCATAAGGGGATGGTTGTTGGATCGAGCGCGGCTGGTGGTGTGCGGGTGCGACCGCAGATCGTCGGGAATAGAGTACCGACTACTTCTTGGGGGCCTCCTGGGACTAGTGCAAAGGGGCAGGGAGGTCGAATTCCTAGCCTCTTGGAAACGATTTTGTAGGGGAGGCCCCAAGGGTCCGATTCGACCAACTCGCACAACTTGGCCCAGCATGATTCTTTGCTGCGTAGGATCGCAGCCCGCAGGTTTCTTCGTGCTGTTTTGTAGTCTTCCAGGACTGAGCTCTCAGGACTATCTAGCCTTCTGAGCCTAGTACGGGAGGCTCGCCGCCGCGCCGCGTTGGATTCTCTCCTCAGGGCCGCGATTTTGTCCGTCCACCAGTAGGCTCCTCGTCGTCGAGTTGTCCCGGTACGGGGCATGGAGGTTTCACACGCCTTCTGAAGCAGCGCGTCCAGGTGGGATGCAGCTTCGTCCGGAGTTAGCCCTAAGGGGAATTCCGTCGTCGCTAGGAACTCGCTCAGTTTAGCGACGTCGAGTTTGTTGGTCACCCAGCGCGGTGGTCTGGTTTGGCTGCTAGGCACCGGTTTTGAGTGCACCCTGTAGGTAATATAGCGGTGGAGACTGAGGGATTCCTCGTCTAACACTTCCCATTTGGCTACTTTTTTCGCGGTGGTGTGCGACGCTAGGGTTAGGTCGATATGGGAGCGAGAGGTCCCCCTGGAAATGGTGTGTTCTCCGTTGTTCAGCACACTGAGACCCAAGTAGGCCGCGAACTCCATAACCTCCTGGCCCCTTCCATCTGTAGATGGCGAACCCTAAGCTGCGCATTTAGAGTTGAAGTCCCCGCTCACTATGTGCTCTCCGGGGTGGCTTCGGATGCAATCCTCCAGGGTGCTCAACCACGCTGAAAACGCGGTGTGGCTACAGTTCGGCGATATGTAGCAGCTGTACATCCGCATCCCTCCAAGCTGAATCCAAACGATACCCCTGCAAGGTGAACCCCAGGTCTCGATGGTGTGTTTTGCTGCCCCCCTGGCCAGTATTGCCACGTCGCCGCCTATGGTGTCGATGAGCCAGTTGGTGTCGAGTCGACTAGCGTTGGGCTCGGTTAATAAGATCACGTCTGTGCCTGAGTTAGATGCAGTGGCTAGGGCTAGGTCATGGGCTGTCTTGCAGCGGCCGATGTTAATCTGCAAAACTTTAAGCGCCATTACGATTGGTGTTGCGTTCTGGCCCTGATCTCCGCAAGGTATTGCCTTTTGGCCTTATCCAGCTGCCGCCTGACCTCTCTACAGACGCCCGCTCCGGTTCTGTGTCCTGGCTCATCGCACTGTGCGCATTTTGGCTCGTTGGTGCACTCTTTGGCCTTGTGCCCCTTTCCGCCGCATTGGAAGCAGTTGTCTTTGCCACCTTCTGCTTTGTCAGGGCAGGTTTTAGCGTCGTGTCCGAGTCCGCGGCACTTGTCACATCTAGTGACCTGCACCCTGGGAATTACCCTGCACAGCGTCAGACCTACTCGGAGGTTGCCCTCAAGGAGCAGGTGGTCCGCTGCAGCCTTGTCTAGTTTCACGGTTGCCGCAAAACGTCCTTGGTGTGTGGGCCTTAGGTCGCCGATGTCGATCTCGCCTTTGACCCCCGATGCCCGTAGCGACTCTCGCAGCTCGTTCTTGTCGGCGTCGGAGTCCATATCCTTAATGTGGATGACAGTACGATTGGACCTGGTGCTGACCTCCGCTCCTTTAATGTCTTGGGCGATAAGGTTTTTGAGCTTGGAGGCGTTCTTTTCGCCCTTTTGAAGGGTGATCAGGAGCGCCCCGTCCTTCATCTGCTTGGTCTGGACTATGGAGTTTATTTCCTGGGCGGTCGCGTTCTTCGCCATTGTAGCCTTCACATTCTTAAGAAGTTGTGCGTAGGTTAGACCCTCCTGTCTTACAACGACTGCCTCTGGTCTCTCCGGAGCGGCTCTTACCGTCGGGGTTCTGTTTGCTGCCGCCGCCGGCGGTACGAAAATCTGCGCCTTTATTCGGGTGTTTTGGAGCGCGCACTGCACAAGCTTTCGGAACCTCGGGACCGTACCGCCGTTGGGTCTATGGATGGCAACAATGTCGCTTCCCGCGTCCAGCAGGGTCTCCCTTATCCTCTGGATCCCGGTGAAGTAGTCCACTTCATTCTCCCCCACTGAAATGTTTGCAACTATTCTGGAGTGTGGCTTACACCCACTCTGGCCGGTACCTGCCACCGATGTGGTCAGGGTTAGGTGACCAAAGTCTTCGGTGATGTCCTTCAGTTCCGGGTATCTGGCCGCGAACTGGTTCTGGATCCCTCTGCTCATTCCTTTGTCCGATGACTCCACCCAGACCACTTGGTTAGTTTGGGCGTTCAAGGGGTGTCCCTCTAATATGGCAGTGTTTTGAAAGGCGCTATGAGCCCATCTCCTGTCGGCCAACCGTTTGAAATCTTCGTAGGTTGATACGTTCGCCAGGTCATCGGCTTCTATGATGTACTCATCCCCCGATTGCGTACCCGCTTCTTTTGTCGCTATTCGTTCAGTTTGCGTTTCCGCGCACTTCGTGGGCGGCAGGGACTTCAGGGCAGCTTTTTTCTTCTCAAACTGTTCCTCGATAATTCTTATCGGAGTGCTTGGCTCCCCATCCGCCAATGCCTCCAAGATTTGAAGGCTCGCCAGTTGTGACATAAGGCTGCGGATATCCCCTATCGCGTTCTTGATTTCTACTTTGGTGTTTTTGTTCTCGCCCACCAGGTTATGTAGTCCTCTCACCACTACGTCCGCCTTTTTGATCAGGACGATCGCTTTGGCCTTGAGCTTTGTATTTCCCGACGAGGGGTAGAGGTCGCTAGGTGAAGGCGTGGGTATTGGGCCTTCCTCTCCTCTCTGTCGTTTGTTGCTCCGCTCAATAGAGCGGCCTTCCTCCTCCGACCATGTGTAACTCGTAGTTCTAGAGTTGGAAGTTGCCCCCGGTGAAATAGTGGGGCTCCTTTTGGCCCGTTCCTGTGCCGCCTGTATATTTACGGACAGCTTCTGTGTTTGGGGCTTCTTTTGGCTCATTGTCTCTTCTTTCTCCTTCCAGTGGAGATTCACACCGGCACTTCCGGTTTAATCGTACCGGTCGACTTAACCTATTCTGCTTGTGTTGCTTATGTGGCGCTCAACTAAGAATTAGTCTGTTACCCAGCGTTAGTTAGGCGCTCTTACAGGCTAAGTGTCTCTATCACTGGGGGAGGGAAACTGTCATTGTTCAGGGTGGGCTTCTTACAAACTAAAAGTGTCTGTTTCACTGGGGAGGGTCTTTTGGAGTATTAGAGTATAAAAAGGACTTACTGTGTTTAATCGATCGCTTCCGGTCCGAAACGCTCGCTTCCGGCTTAACTGCTCCGGTTAGTACCGCAACTCGAATCCTAATCCGACTTCTCCGGTCGCTTTCGGTCGCTACCGGCCGAGAACGGGCCACTTCCGGTCGCTAAATTTGCTTTCAGGGCAAAAATAACTCCACCATCAACCCCCCGAAGCACTTCCGGATGCGCACATACCACTTCCGGTCCACTTCCGGTCCACTTCCGGTCTGGTTCGGTCCACTTCCGGTTACTTCCGGTTAGGTAACCGAAGACTTCCGGTGTACACTTCACTCCCAGACACCCTTAGGGATCAACTCCCGAGCGTCCTGTCGCACTAACACTTCGATCCTGTCTTGAATTCGCTAAGTCCACAATCCCGAAAATCGCTAAAAATTTTAAAGTCCACACTCCCGAAATTTGTAAAATTTTTCTAAGTCCGGAGTGTCCGTGGCCCCCGCGGGGCTCTACTAACACTATTCACGCCTGGCACCTTAACCCCGACACGGATTGCGGTTATGTACAAGCTGCTTTGCGAAGCTGCACACGTCCGTCCTCCACGACTGCCCGGGTAAGAAGAACCTAACCTAACCTAACCTAACCTAACCTAACCTAACCTAACCTAACCTAACCTAACCTAACCTTACCTAACCTAACCTAACCTAACCTAACCTAACCTAACCTAACCTAACCTAACCTAACCTAACCTAACCTAACCTAACCTAACCTAACCTAACCTAACCTAACCTAACCTAACCTAACCTAACCTAACCTAACCTAACCTAACCTAACCTAACCTAAACTAACCTAACCTAACCTAACCTAACCTAACCTAACCTAACCTAACCTTTTTTTTTTTGTTGAGGAGAAAAATGCTTTTACGCACTGTTGTGTGTGGGACTCCTCCCCTTATCTAAAGGGGTCCTACCCACTAAAAAACTCCCCATCTTACCGTGATTCTTACCGGTACGTCCGTGGACATTCCATCAGTAAGAGCGGTGACTGCACGTTGTTCAGCAGTTTTGTCTGCGGCGGTTAGGCTGGCGTCGTCCGTTCTTCCCGGAATTTCCTATTCATTATGCAGTTAGCGAATGCTGCCACCGCTTCCCATGCCTGCTCGCTCTCTAGCATTTTTCCCACCACTGTCCTTGCATCCAAACTCCCTATGCTCTCCTCGAGGGCTGACCTCTCCGGCTTCCATTCCGGGCATGATAGTAGCGTGTGTCCGGCGGTATCGTCGTGATGACCACAATACCTACACATACTGCTTTCTGCTTTGCCGATTCTGTGGAGGTAAGATCCAAAACTACCATGCTCTGTCATTAGCTGGGTTAGCTGGTGCGAGACTGTCCCATGTTTCCTTTCCACCCATGGTCTCAGGCTCGGAATGAGAGACTTGGTCCATCCCTCTCCCGCTGACCACCTTTCCTGCCACTTAGTCATTGCCCTAGTATGCGCTGCTATCTTGGCTTTGGCGCGGTCGCCTGTCGCTCTTCCCTCGCGGTATGACTCGGCTCGACTTATCACGTAGAGGTCGCCAGGTAAGGTTGATGAAAGAACCTCCGCTGACTCGGTTGAGACCTAACCTAACCTAACCTAACCTAACCTAACCTAACCTAACCTAACCTAACCTAACCTTTTTTTTTTTTGAACAGGAGGAAATGCTTTATGCACTACCAGTCCACCTGGGATGTGTGAGACTCAACCTTATCTAAAGGATTGTTACTCACTAAAACCTCACTCTTATTTAATCTAGCAACCAACTTGGCATCGCTTGCGCATTCCATCAAGTTGCTTGCATGAATGTCAGTTAAAATTCAAAAGTTAAATAATTCCCTTTCTTCATGTTCTTTGATAGTAATAATTTTGTCGATCATATTTTTAATAAGGTTCCATTCTTCTAGTCCAATCATCATGAGTTCAATTAATTCGCTACAATTTTCAAAAGATCCAAATTTATCGATAATAATATTGCGTTCGGTATCCCAGCGGGTACATTTTAGGAAAGTATGGTCTGGGTTGTCTATTTCTGAGCAATAGTTGCAAATTGGGGAGTTCCTTTTTTTGAATTTATGGAGATATTGGTTAAAACAACCATGTCCTGACAGAAATTGGGTAAGGCCATAGCTGAGATCACCGTGTTTCCTTGAGATCCATTTATTGATTTCAGGTATTAAAATTTTGGTTCTTTGTCCTAATTGAGTTTCATTATTCCAGATTGTTTGCCATGAATTTATTGTAATGCGTCTTAGTTCTATTTTTGATAATTCTCTATTGTTAAATTTATTTGATCTTTCAATGGCTAATAAATAGATGGGAATTGAGCCAGTGATTACTTGGATGGCTTTTGTCGAAACATTGCGGTAAGCCCGGGCAATTCGTAAAGCCGCTCTTCTTTGGACACTTTCATACATTCATTTATATTTGATTGCATTTAGCCAATCTCCCCAGATGGGAGCTCCATATAATAAAATAGAATTTGTGATGGACATCAAAATTTTTCTCGTCCAGGTCGATGGGCCCCGTAAATTTGGCATCAGTTTACTTATTGAATTTATCGATTTGTCGGCCTTTAAACAAGTTTGAATAAAATGTTCTCGCATACTACAATTTCGTCCTATATGAATGCCGAGATATTTGAGTTTATTTGATGAATTGATTATAATATTATTGCCAGTATTAATTTGAATATCTTTAATTGTATTTTTACCATTTAGCACTATAATTTCTGTTTTTTCTTTAGCCAAATTTAGTTGATTGTTGGACATCCATCTATTTATGATTGAGATTGCTCTGTTTCCTCGTGCTTCCAGTTCCTGTTGACTATTACCATTAACAATTATTGCTAGATCATCAGCAAAGGCTACCGAGGTACAGTGTTCTGGTAGTGAAACGTTCAAAATGTCATCATAGAAGATGTTCCATAGTGTAGGGCCTAGAATTGCACCCTGAGGTACACCGCAGGTCACTTTGAATTTAGTATTTTTGCCAATTAATATAAATCTTTGTGATAAGTAATTTCTAATGATTCTCACTAAATAATTTGGGGTGTTTCTCTTGATTAGTGCATCTGATATAAGATTCCACGGGGCAGAGTTGAACGCATTTTTAACGTCAATACATATTAATATTGAAAATTTCGAGTTATTTTTACTAGTTTCAATAACTTTTTTAATAGCATCCAAAGTGGACCTTCCCTCTCTAAATCCAAATTGATTGTTTGAAATTCCATTGTTGGTCATTATTTCTTCCTTTAGTCTAGAATTAATAATATTTTCGAAAATGTTGCTAATAGTATTAATAAGACATATTGGACGGTAATTGGTTGTGTTGTTTTTTCTTGATTTTTCTATAAGAATTAATTTTGCTACTTTCCATTGAAAAGGGAATTGTCCTGTTAGGAGTAGGTTTGTAAAAAGTTTGCTAATAAAATTTGTGCCTTCCTTGCAAGCAAGTTTGGCTACTTCCGGAGGGATACCATCTGGACCTGCTGCTTTTTTGCTGCTTAATTTAGAGCTGGCTGCCAAAACTTCATCATTATTACAAATTGGGATTTCATTATTATTAACGTTTAATGGGGGCCATGTAATATTTTTTTTAGAGGGGAATAATTTTTTCGCTTCTTGAATTTGGATTTCTGTAGTCAGGGGAAGGTTTATACGTAAACCAAGTTTGCCCGTTACAATTTTGTATCCTAGTCCCCAGATATCAGAATTTACTTCTTCACATAAATTTAGCCATGATTTCTTTTTTGCTTTTACGATTTCGCTCTTGAATATCTTTTGTTCATCTTTTCTTTTAGATTCTAGGTTCTCAATTAGTTGGTCTAGTTGGCCTAATCTGTTTTTCTTTTTGTTTCTTAAAATCTCTCTTCTAGTTTTGTTGCAGTTTGATCTTAATTTGGAAAGTTCGTCGTTCCACCAATAATTTTGTTTTTTTTTTATAATTGTTATTTCCTAGTTTTTTTAGATTTTTTATACAGGCATTTTTAAGGGTTGTGTCTAAATATTTACTATTTATATCCAAGTTGTTGTTCGTTGATAATTTTTCTTTTAGGAAGTTTGAAATATGTTCAATTTTATGATTAACAAATTTCCAAGCAGTTGGTTTATCGGCTGTGTAATTAGGTTTGTTATAAAGATATATTTCGGTTATAATATTATTGTGGTCACTAAAATTTTCAGTTTGATCGACTTGCCAAATAATTTTGTATTTAAGAAGGTTTAGAGAGCCAAGAGTTAAGTCAATAAAAGACTCTTGGCCTCTTCTTTCGAAAGTAGGTGTTTTATTATTGTTTAGTATTACTAGATTTAGCTCTGAAATCCAATCGTTTAAGATTACACCTCTTCTGTCATCAAATTTGGAACCCCATAGTCTAGATTTAGAATTAAAATCCCCGCCAAGTAAGATAGGTTTAGTTTGTGATTTAATGTTGATGTTTAGGTTACTTAGAATATTTTCAAATTCGGTAATTGAGCAGTTTGGAGAGATATAACAGGAGTATAAAACGAAAAATTAAGTTTCTAGCCAGATGAATCCTTTGTTATTGCCAAATTTGTTTGTTAGTAAAGAGTTATTCCAGATAAAAATACTAGCGTCTTCATTTGTATCTGATATCCATCTATTATTTTTATTTATGAAATTTTTATTTGGCTCTGATGTAATAGCATAGTCATAGTTGTATTCGATGATATTTGATTTTAGTAAGTCCATGGCTCTTCTGTCTCTGTTGAGATTAATTTGTAAAATTTTAATGCTCATTTTGGTTTGAGTTGAGTTTGTCTGTTTCTATTAATTTCTCTATATTTTGGGCAGCTCATTGATTCTGCTCGATGTCCTTCTATTTTACAAAGGTAGCATTTCGGTGTTGATGTACAATTTTTGTATTCATGTCCGGTTGTTGCTAAGCAGTTAAAACAGTGGTTAATAAATTTCTCTGTTGTACATTCTACATGGTTGTGGCCAATTCTTTTACATTTAAAGCATTTAGTAGGTGTAAAGAATTTTTTGATATGCCAGTACTTCCAGTTTTTAAAAATGTGTCCTTTTTTCAGTAGTTGAAAAGCTAGAATTTTGTCTATTTTGATAATAGCACTCTGGATTTCGTTGTTAGTTTTACTTTTAATAATATTAATTTGTTCAATAACATTGGAAGATAAGTCAATGCCTAATTCATTTAAGATTGTTTCTTTAATTTCATCATTTGTTATAGTAGGATCTATGTTAATGATTTTCAAAGTTTCCGTTTTAGTGTTAATTTTAAGATTTGCTACATTATTTGTGGATTTCTTAATTTCTTCTTTAAGGTGATTGTTTTGGTTTTCTTTTTTTTCGTTATATTTGATTAGTACCTTACCATTTTTTGTTTTTTGAAGTTTTTTTATTGTTATACTTTTATCAATTTTTACATCATTTTTAATTTTTTTAATGATGTCGGCATATGAATTTCCTTTGACTGGTTCTAGGATTAGGGTCTCTGATGTGTTAATGAATTTAGGGTTGTTTATCTTATTGGTTTGATCGTCTATATCAGAAACATCATTGTAGATAAAGTTAATTTTAATTTCCGTTTTCCAAAATAGGTATTCATAAATTTTTTTAATTTGATTTTTGAGATTCGCGTTGGTGATGATACATTGAATTTCATTGATATTTATGTTTATACAAATGTTTCTAATTTGGTTGATTATTGTAATTAATTCTATATAGTTGGAGTTTTTAATTTTGTTGAATTTGGATAGGAAAATATGTTGTTGATTTTTAGTTTCGTCGTTATTTGAATTTAGTTTGCAGGTAAATCTGGAGAAATGCATAATTTCGCCAGATTCTAATTTTTTATCTATAATAGCGTCTTTAATTTCATTGAATAGTTTATAACTTTTTTTAATTAGTGGTTTATTCTCTTGGTTGTTTTGGTAGATTATGACAGTATTTTTATTTTTGTCGATATTCTCGTCACTAATTCTATTATAATTCTTATATATGTTTTTAGGCCATTTTTTGTTAATTAATTCATTGATCTCATCTGGATTTAAATTTTTTTCCAACTCTGAAATTATGCTTGGTTCATTGAAGTTGTTAATAATGTTGTCAGTTTGTGTTTCAGAGTTTTCAGTTTCTGATTCTAAATTTTCTAGTAGGTTTTCCAAGTCGAAGGTTATCCAGTGGATTTCGTTTATTTTATTTTTGATGTCTAGTTGTGTGTTTTTATGTTTTTTTGAAAGATCTTTTAGTTCTGATATTAATTTTATTACTTTTTTAATGATTGTGTATTTTGAGATTTGAGAATTTGTGGTGTTGTGTAATTCATTGTTTTTACTTTGTGAGAAAATAAAGTTTAATGGTTCATCTGTCTCTGATTCATTCTCATTATCGAACATTATTCTAATGTTTTCGGATCCACTGTTCAGCCGGGTCGCAACGCGTATTCGCGGCACTTAGCGCAAACTTGAGTTTGATATCAAAATAAAATTATCAACTGTCAGCCGTCAGTCTGTCAACTGTCAACTATCAACTGTTAACTGTCAACTGTCAACTGTCAACCGTCAACTGTCAACCGTCAACTGTCAACCGTCAACTGTCAACTGTCAACTGTCAACCGTCAACTGTCAACTGTCAAGTGTCAAGTGTCAACTGTCAACTGTCAACTGTCAACTGTCAACTGTCAATCTGTCAACTGTCATCTGTTAACTGTCAACTGTCAACCGTTAACCGTTAACCGTTAACCGTTAACCGTCAGTCGTCAAACGTCAACCGTCAACTGTCAACTATCAATGTTAAAAAACAGAATCACCGCCGCAGCCAGCACCAGGCGTGCATGCATCCACCACAGTCTCCAAGAATTCTACAGTGAGCGGCGCAACTCTCAACACCAGCGACTGGAGGCACGCGTGTATCCACAATAATTCTAGGATCGCTGAGGAACTCGTGGAGTCGCAAAACAATTCGATTCACACAGCGTCCAAGCACCAACCATCCTCGCAGCGAATCCGGAACTCTACAGTGAACGGTGGAACTCTAATACAGAAAAAGTACGAAAAAGAGGTTCTTGGAAAGCCAAGGTCCTCCCTTAAAACACTCCAATACAAAACACTCCGAAATTAGGTCACAAAATGTCATCAAAAGTCAAGCCAACTCCATCAATTGTCAAACGACATTACAACAACCAAATTGTTCAGTTTATCGCGCGAAACGAACCTGAAACCAACGTTAAACGAAAAATAAGTGCATTAGAAAACTCACGGAGCGTAGATAATTCAGGCAGAGTCCATGTATCAACATCATCCAGCCGCAATCTCACAAAAATGAAACACTAGAAGCAGTTCGAAGTCCGACCAACTGATCTACAGGAGCAGTCAATTCCGGGCGTGCATGCGTTCGCCACAGCTTCAGGACATCTAAGGAACACACAGTAGGGCCCCACAACAAGTTCAGGGAACCTCCAACCATCAAACAAACGGCACAACAGGTACAACACTCAATTACAAAACTTCAGCAATTCAGCATGTATCAGCGAAACTCCGGCACAAAGAAGGTATGCAAAATGTCTCAGGCAGATCAGAAAGAATAATGAGGGACTATCAGGAGCATATTCATCACATATACACTAAAAAACACCAAAATCGAAGCACAAAATGTCATTTAAAATTCAAACTTAAAAGTGTAAAAAAATTGATATAAAGAATCAAATGTTGTGGTCTTTAGAGCAACTTGAACACAAAACCCAAACGAAACAACGTTCCTCGGTCTTTTCGGAGTCTGTACGTGGCACTTTAATAATTAAATACTGAACCCGAATCGCGAAAAAGGTTTGCTCGCACGGAGCGCGTGATAGATGCGTCAGTCGCGATTACTGATGCAACGCCTACTAACCTAACCTAACCTAACCTAACCTAACCTAACCTAACCTAACCTAACCTAACCTAACCTAACCTAACCTAACCTAACCTAACCTAACCTAACCTAACCTAACCTAACCTAACCTAACCTAACCTAACCTAACCTAACCTAACCTAACCTAACCTAACCTAACCTAACCTTTTTTCTTTTTTTAATTCAAGAGTTAATCCCACCTAAGGGTTCACTACCACGGTTTGGAGAGCCTGGTATATTTACCACAAGCAGTGGCTCAGCAGATGGCTTTGCGGGAGGATACTCTGCATATGCCCGGTACGCCTTTCGGCATTCTTCGGGGGTACATGGGGTGGGGTGATGCATTTTTTTTTTTACCTTTTTACTTCCCTATTTTCCCTCATTAATTACAAACAAACAAACAAAAAACAGAAATAGAGAAACAAAATAAAGAAAAATATCTCATTTAAAGTATATACAGTATACACATTGTCGACTTAATAGAACAAAAGAAAACTAACTCATACTTATGAGGGAATCACTTGGAAAGAAGAAAGACGCTGTGTGTCCGTCACTCCTGGTCTTCTTTTTGTTTCATTACCTTTTGAATTGTCCTGGCGATCTTAGTCCAGTTCTCCTCTGTTGCTAGTAGCGCTTTACCGATATGTTCGGGCGTGTACAGTTCTCCGAAGTCTCTGCGAAGCTCATCAGTTATAGACTCCCAGCACGCACACTCAAAGATTGCGTGTTCTGGGGTGTCATCATCCCCGCAGGTGATACAGACCGAGGCCTCTCTTTTTTGGATTCTTTTTAGGTAGCTTCCAAAGCTACCGTGTCCAGTTAGAAATTGGGCGAGATAATAATCTATATCTCCCCATTTCCTCTTTGCCCATGCTACTGGATCCGGTATCAGCCTGCGAGTCCAGACTCCGTGGCGGCTGCCCTCCCATTCTTCGAGCCATCTCTCGTCTGTCGTCTTTCCATATTCTGTGTCCCCTCTATATTTGCGGCTTCTTTCAGCAATCTGCAGGTGGATCGGCTTGCGGGATGCAATTACCCCTGCTGCGTCTCCCGAAACGGTGCGATACATACTTCCCACGTTTATGGCCACTCTTCTTTGGACGCGGGAGAGAAGCGCTCTGTAGCTGTCTTTTTCCATGGCCTCTGCCCATACGGGAGCAGCATATAGCATGACGGACTCTACCACGGATGCCAACAGTCTCCGTCTGCTGCTTCTTGCGCCTTTTGTACGGGGCATTATCTTCGCCAGTGCATTGGCCTTTCTTTCGGCTTTTTGAGCTACTTCCTCCACGTGTTTTTTGAAACAGAGCCCACTGTCTAGCCAGACACCCAAATATTTAACCGCTCTTCCTGGTCTCACTGTGTGGTCTCCCAGTTTGAAGGTGATCTCCCGTATTTTCCTCCTTCCAGCGAATACTACGGATTCTGTCTTTGTGGGCTCCAATGTTAGTCCGTTTTCTTTCATCCAGGCTTGAATCTTTGATAGTGCTCGGTTACCCAATTCCTTCACCTCCTCCTCTTTTCGAGCCCTCACCACGATCGCTAGGTCGTCCGCATACGCTACCATCTCTATACCGTAGGGCATTTTCAGCCGCAGAACGCCGTCGTATGCCACGTTCCACAGTGCTGGTCAAAGCACGGATCCTTGCGGAACACCCCTTTCGAGTTGGAGCCTGAGCCCTGCTTCTCCCACTTCGACACATCTCCCCCTGAGATATGAAGACAACAAATTTCTCAGGTAGGGCGAAACGTCTCTTTCCGCAAGTTGATTATTTATGGTGTCCCACCTTACCGTGTTGAACGCGTTTTTTACGTCCACGGTTATGAGGGCGCATATTTGCCGTGTTCTCCAGGTACCTGCTTTTGCTTTCTGGGCGGTGGCGACAACTCTGCAGACTGCATCCGTTGTTGATCTGCCTTTTCTGAAACCATACTGGGTTTCCGCGAGGGTTTTTTTTTGACTTCAATTCCTCTTCGAGCCTCTTTGCTAACACCGCCTCCAGGAGTTTACCAGCCACGTTTAGCAGACAAATAGGTCTATACTTTGCCGGTTCTGTCCCTGGTTTCCGTATCAGTACTAGTCTGGATGCCTTCCACACGTCCGGGAATGTTCCCTCTGTCATGATATTCTGCAGTACTCTAGCCACGTACTCTGGATGGGCCTCTACTGCTAACTTCACGGCTTCCGGTGGTATGCCATCCAGTCCAGGTGCTTTTTTCTTTTTAAGGGAGCGAGCCGCCGATATCACCTCCGTGGCGCTAACCTCACGTTCCGGTTCGTTTTGTTCTACCTCTGCTGCGTCTAGCGCTTCCTCCTGTTCTGTGTTTATCGGGAAGAGCTCCTTGGCGACCTGAAATTGATGCTCATCTGGGAGGCGGCAGGTTGGCCCTCTCACCCCAAGTCCCCGTGTGACGATCTGGTATCCTTGTCCCCAGATGTCTGTGTCAACTTCTTCTATCAACTGAGCCCATTTTTCACGCTTAGCTTTTGAGATGGCGGATCGCATTGCCTTCCGGGAGTCGTTGTATCCTTCGTTCAGGGGTTCTTTCTCGCTAGGGTTTTTTCTACGGGCTCTTGTTAGACGTCTCCTGGCTATTATGCATTCCCTTCTGAGGTTAGCAATTTCTTCGTTCCACCAGTAGACCTGTCTGTGCCTCCCGTTTCCTACCTGTCTCGGTGCAGATTTGGCGCAGGCCGCTTCCAGGATCGACTGGAAGCCGACCGCTGAGACTTCCTGGTCCTCCGCTGCTTCTCGGAAAGTCTCAATAAAGACAGTTGATTGCAGTCTGCTGCCGTTGTACCGCGGATTCTTGTGTATTATTTTTGTGACTTCCTGGCTTCCGTTATCAATCCAGCAAAGACTGTATGTTATGCATCTATGGTCGGAGAGCGTCTCCTCTTCCGACACTCTCCATTCTTCTATCGCTGCCCCTAGTTCCGCGGCCGCTAGGGTTACATCCACTATCGATTCCCTCGTTCCCGCCTGGAAGGTTGGTATTTTTCCAGTGTTGTGTATGAGCAAATCCAGACATGCTGCTGTGTCTGCCAACATCTGTCCCCTGGAGTTTGTCCTTGTTGAGCCCCAGAGCTGGTTCGCTGCATTAAAATCTCCCCCTACTACGCATTTTTTTTGCTCCGTCTAATGCTTTGTGCTAGGTCTTCCATAATTTCGGCGAATTTTTCTGTTGGTATGTTTGGGGATATGTAGCAGCTGTAAAATGTGACTTTTTTGAGTTCCACCCAAACGTATCCCTCACCTGCACCCTGTCCATACACGGGAGTCCTGGTGTCTGTTAACCAGATGCCGGCTGACTCCGTTTTGTCTAAGAACATGATTTTTTTCGACATATTTACATTTGGTTCGCTAACCAGAACTATATCCGTTTTTTCCCTTAGTGCGTTTGCTTGTAGCAGGTCTTGTGCCGCTCGTCGTCTTCCCAGGTTTACTTGCTTAATTTTTTTATTAAGGCCGATGTTAAGAGTGGTGTTAGATCCGTCATTTCATCGTCTTCCTTCCGTTTCCTGTTACATCTTCTGGCGTTTGTTCTGTGCCCCGCTACTCCGCATTTCATCCAGAAAGAGTCGCACTCGCACTCTTTTACCGTATGTCCAGGACCTCCACAGTTTCTGCAGAGTTCGGTTCTATCCGGCCCCTTGTATTCATTGGCCCTGTGCCCTGTCTCCCAGCATCTGAAACAATATATAATTTCATCCTTCCGTATTATCCTAGCTGTGCTCCAGCCAATTTTCAAAAGCCCTTTCTCCAAGAGAGCCTTGGCGGCTTTATGATCTGTGATGATTGTTGCCACCTGCGTACCCCCAAATGCTGGGCGTAGTTCTCCTACAGCGTGGTTGCTTATTGCAGTTACCGCATTGATCGCTGTTTCGACTTCCTCTTTCGTAATTGTAGCCTCCAGGTCACGTATCAAGAGAACTGTCTGGTCTTTTTTCGCACTGACCTTGTCTTTACCTAGAGCATCCTTGAGAGCTATTGTCAGTTTATCGGTATTTTTCTGATTCTGATCTAGTAGTATTAGAAGGTTTTTGTCTTTGGTCTCTATCACTTTCTTTATTTTAACTCCAATCGCTTCCAAATTTACCTGTTTCTTAATTTCGAGTAGCTTGTCTTTAAACGTCGCTCCTGCCGTTTTAACCAGTATCCGGTTTTCTGTACTGCCTTTTCTCCTGCGGCCCCCAATCCGTATCCAATCACCTGCCTCAGGTTGTTGGGTGACGTCTGGGTTTTTCTGCTGCTTCGTCCTGTTTTCGTTGTTGTTTATGGTCGCCGCTGAGGCGTAGGTATTATTTTTCACCGCGAGTCTTCTCTCTTCTATGTTTGTATAGATCTCTACCTCTACCTTTGTACCTTGGAATATACATTTCGCCATTTTTTGCAATGCATGCGTGGTTATTGCCTGCACTTTATGAATTACTATTTTTGTGTCTTCTAGGGTTTCGGATTTTATTTCTCTTAGGGCGTCCCATACGCCTTTCTCAGTCCCATCTAGTCTTTTGAGGACTATTTTCCTGCGTACTTCATGTTTCGAGGACTTCATGTGGCTGGAGAGCTCCAGTACCTCCAAGTCTCCAGCATCCGCTAGCTCCGGATATCTGTCGCGGTATAGCCTTTGTATGCTTGTTTCCATCGCTGGGTCACTCGGCTCGACTAAGACTACCTTTGTAGCTCCATGTGCAGTGTTCAGGGGGTTTCCCACTAGGATTTTTGTTCCCTTGAGCTGCTCACCTGGCCATTCCATGTCTTTTATCTTGATCCATTTTTCGTAGGTGTCCACGTTCTTCACCCTAAATTGTCCATGTATGTCCCTTGGGCCGTCTGTCTGGGTATCCACATCATATTTTGCGGTTTCGACCGCCGTGTATCTGCGTTCGTCCATCCATTTCTTTACCGATATTCTGTCGAACACCTCCACGCTATTTTTCATATATTTCACCTGTTCCTTAATTTCACGTTTAGTGTTGTTACTACTGTCGATCTCTTTTACTAGTTTTCGGTAATGTTTAAGTATCATCTCCATCGCCTCTCTGATCTCGTTATTGATAGGGTCCTCTCTTTTTTTGTACAGAGTTTCTCTACTCGCACTAATAGACCGCCGGTCCATTTTCCGTTTCTTCTCCTGTTCTCCTACAGAGTTGCACCGTGAGTAGGATAGGCTGTTTACATTTAGCCTGCTGTGTGTCGGCTCCGACTTCTTGATCCCTTCTCCCCTGGTCCTTTCGTTTCCTGTATTGGGGACTGTCCTCTGTGTATTTTTACCTTTCTCCGTGCGTTGTATCGCTTTGGATGTCTCCTCGTTGGTATTGCAGTAGTTGGTTGACGGTCCTTTCAGGCCTGCTTTAGCACCTTCCACGACCGGGACTGGGGTTCCGATCCCCTGTCCAGTAAGTAGCTCCTTCTTATTTCCTGTATCCATATCTATGTAGTTTGATTTTTGCATTTTATGGCTACTGACCAGCCGCGCTCCCTGACGGTTTATTTTCGAGTGTTGGGTTTTCACTATTCTAGGCACAAAGGTGGTTTAGTTGCCTGGCCTCTTTTGGTTTGTTCGAGTGTCCATCTCTAGGTCGGTGGCCTTCTCTATGGCTATCAAGTCCGACCTCCCCGGCTTTGGTCCACGGGTGATTTCTCCACCAACCGCCATGGTTCAGCCGAGGCTGTCCCGCAGAGGACTCCCCCATCCGCCACCCGGGGGACGCGCCGCTGAGGGGTAAGCTCCCCTCGCGGAACCTAACCTAACCTAACCTTACCTAACCTAACCTAACCTAACCTAACCTAACCTAACCTAACCTAACCTAACCTTTTTTTTTTTAAAAGAGGAGGAAATGCTTTATGCACTACCAGTCAACCTGGGATGTGTGAGACTCGACCTTATCGAAAGGATCATTACTCACTAAAACCTCACTCTTATGTAATCTAGCAAACAGCTTGGAATCGCTTTCGCACACCGTCAAGTTGCTTGCCTATAATTTAATAAGTTTTTATACACTAAGAATGACCGTCCTTTCCCATTACACCTCCCATCCGTCAGATGTACATCCCGAGACACAAGGTGCTCACCATCAACAACTCAGTTTGTTATTGATAATGAGCATCCCGCGACCCGAAATGTACCTCCGACATAAACAGGAGTGAAGCAAGGAACAATAGTCGTCCCCAGCGTAATAAAGTACAGTTATCTCACAGTTAAACTCAAAAATGTATAGTTATAAATTAATAATTGAATAATTCTCTTTCTTCGCTTTCTTTAGCTGTAATAATTGTGTCTATAATATTTTGTATGAAATTCCAATTATCAGTATTGATTAGCATCAGTTCTAATAAATCTTTACATGTTTCAAAATTTCCAAATTTTTCTACAATAATTTTTCGTTCATTGTCCCAACGGTTGCATTTTAAGAAAGTATGGTCTGGATCGTCAATTTCTGTACAGTAGTTACATGTTGGTGAATTTCGTATTTTAAATTTGTTTAAGTATAGGTTGAAACATCCATGTCCGGATAAAAATTGGGTAAAGGCGTAGCTAAGATCTCCGTGTTTTCTAGAAATCCATCTCTTGATATCTGGTATTAGAAATTTGGTTCTTTGGCCCAAATGAATTTCATTGTTCCAACTTGTTTGCCACAAATGTAAACTATTACGTCTTAGTTTAGATTTTGATGAGTTTCTATTTTTGAATTTTAGGGATCTTTCTATGGCCAGTAAGTGAATGGGGATTGAACCAGTTATGACTTGAATAGCTTTCGTAGATATAGTGCGGTAGGCCCGGGCGATACGAAGTGCTGCTCTTCTTTGAGCGCCTTCAAACATTTTTTTTATATTTTGTTGCATTTAACCAGTCTTCCCAAATAGGAGCTCCATAAAGTAAAATTGAATTTGTAATAGACATTAAAATTTTTCTGCTCCAGGTGGATAGGCCCCGAATGTTCGGCATTAATTTACTTATTGAATTTATTGACTTTTCGGCTTTTTGTGAAGTTTGTATAAAATGATCACGCATACTACAATTTCGACTGATATGAATTCCTAGATATTTTAATTTATTTGTAGACTTGACAAAGGACTAAAGGACATCGAGCAATGACCGGGACGTGCCAATTGAGACAGGAGACGGAGGCTCCTAATTCACAGGCACCGAGCTAGTCGTACAGGCGAACCTAAACAGATCGCGGGTCGCCCATGACCTACTTCACGCCACTGCGAGGGAGAGGGCAGCAGGAATCCTGCTAATCAGCGAGCCCAATAGAAGCAGGTACTTAGGAACCAGCAGCGTCGTCGACACTAGTCACAGCGCCGCAGTGGTAGTCACGGATGGTCGCCGCATCAGCAACTACGGGTCTAGGAAGGGTTACGCCTGGGCAAAGGTAGGCGGAGTGGTGTACTGCAGTTGTTACTTTTCCCCAAACATCTCGACACTGGAGTACACGGAGGCGGTTGAAGCGGCCGCAGCTAGCTTGGCTGCCCTACCGACAGCCAGAGTAATTGCGAATGCGAAGTCGTGGGATTGGGGCTCTCCTGTTCAGGATGCGAGAGGACTGATCCTCGCCGAGACGGCAGCATCACAAGGCTGGTTGGTGTGCAATCGGGGACACGAACCGAAATTTATTCGGGGAGACGCCCGGTCTCACCTGGACGTCACTATGGCCACCTCCGAGGCGGCTAGGTGGATTGAGGACTGGACGGTGGAGCCGGTGGAAACGCTAAGCGACCACCGGTACATCTCGTTCCGGGTGGTAGAGGGAGGTACCAAGCAGGAGACCAACAGTGCCAGAGATACCCGCGGATGGGAACCCAGGACGCTGGATGAGAAGAAGTTCCTGCTTGCATTCAGGGCTGCTCTTAAGGAGCCAAGGGTATCAGAAGATGAAGGCCACCTCATGACCGCGCTGCACACGGCCTGTGGCAAAGCTATGAAGGCCAGAAAGAAGCCCGGAGGGAGCAGACAGGTCTACTGATGGACGCCTGAAATAGCGTCCCTCAGGGCGACCTGCCAAAACAAGTGACGAGGGTACCAGCGTCTTCGTAGGCGGAACCTTCTACAGGAGGTGGAAGGAGCAAAGGGGGACCTTACGGCGGCCAGGAAGTCGCTCAGATGCGCGATCGGACAGAGCCAGAGGGAATGCTGGCGGGCACTGTGCGAAGAGGTAGAGTCCGACCCATTTGGGAAGGGCTATCAGATAGCCACGGGAAAGCTGGCGCAGAGAGCCCAGCCCCAGCCTATGGACCGCGAGACGACGATGAGGGTGGTTAGAGAACTCTTCCCGGAACAGGAGGCGACACAGTACCTCCCCCCTCAAGGCGAGTCAGAGGAAGTCCCTGCAGTGATGGCGGAAGAACTGAAGGAGGCCAGAAAGAAGATGGGCCCGAGAAAAGTTTCCGGACTCGACGGGATACCACCGGAGGCAGTGATACTAGCAGCTTGAGGCCAGCCTGAGGTGTTCTCCGAGCTATTTACTGCCTGCCTCAAGAAAGGGGAGTTCCCGGCGAGGTGGAAGGAAGCCGACCTAGTTCTTCTTCGGAAAGGCAACAAGCCGGCGGAACGGGCAGACGGAAACAGGCCCATCTGCTTGATAGACCAAGCGGGGAAACTCCTCGAAAGGGTAGCCCTGGAGAGACTCCAAGCAGAAATTGAGAGAACCGGGGGGCTTTCTGAATACTAGTTCGGGTTTAGGAAGGGTCGTTCTACCTCGGTCGCCATTTCGGTAATCCTGGCAACGGCAGAGGAGGCCAAACAAGGGACGTGGAGGACGAGACGGCTATGTGCCCTAGTCACGGTCGATGTCCAGAACGCCTTTAATTCGGCAAGATGGCAGGCGATCCTGGACGAGCTAGCAAAGAGAGGGATCAAACCGTATCTGCAGAGGTTCGTCGGTAGCTACCTCGGGGACAGATGCCACTCGTCGGGCGAGGAAATACTTAGGGTTAGCGGAGAAGTACCACAGGGATCGGTGCTAGGCCCCACCCTCTGGAACATAATGTACAATGAAGTGCTGAAGATGGACCTCCCAGAGGGCGCCAGACTGGTAGAGTTCGCAGACGACCTATCACTGATAGTAACGGCTAAGACCACGGACCAGCTCAAGGCTAAGGTAGACGACGCACTACTCCGGGTAGGGCGGTGGATGGACGGCAAAGGCCTTAGGCTGGCCCCAGATAAAACGGAAGCCATCATCTTCTCGGGCAGGAGGAAGATTGAGGAAGTGCGGTTTCAGCTAGGGCAGCACGTGGTGACACCGCAAAAATCCATCAAATGTCTTGGGATTACCATAGATTCTGCGTGCTCCTTCGCGAGTCATCTGGAAAACGCAGCGGCCAGAGCGGGGGAGAGAGGCCGAAGACTTGGGTGGCTAATGCCAAATGTGGGAGGACCGGGGTACTTCGGCGACAAGGTCGATTGTCATGTACAGGCCGGAGATCTGGGCCGGGGCGATGGCGGTCAAACGGAATAGGGATAAAATCCTCACGGTGCAAAGGATGGCGGCAATACGTACGGCCAGCCTATATAGGACCACCTCTACGGAGGCAGCTCTGGTGATAGCTGGGACGTGCCCGTACGACCTCCTGGCGATGGAGCGAGCGCGAGTCTACAAGGAGTCCAGGGGCGATCCCCAGGCCTCTAGTAGGATTATTAAAAGCGCGGCCAGAGCCCGTCTTATGGAAGAATGGCAGCAGCGATGGGAGCAGTCGTATAAGGGTCGGTGGACAGCGGAGCTGATCCCAAGGGTCCAGCTATGGACTGAACGAAGATGGGGGGAAGTGGGGTACCACCTCTCTCAGATCCTGTCAGGGCACGGAAGCTTCAGGGCGTACCTCTACAGGATGGCCCGCGCAACTGACGCAGAATGCGCGTACTGCGGGGAGGTCGATACCGCGGAACACACCACGTTCCGGTGCGACAGGTGGCAGGTCCCTAGGAGGGAAGCAGAAGTAGGTCTGGGGGAAACACTAACCCCTCAGAACTTTGTCTCTCTTCTCCTTGAGTCGGCGGAGAAGTGGAACATCATCCAGAGATTCGCCCAAAAGATCATCGGGACCAAGGAAGCAGAGGAAAGGGAGCTACAAGCGCAAGCGAGGCGAGAAGCGAGCTAATAGCAGCGATTGGCAGTTACTGGGAGAGTATATCGCAAGATGATCCACCAGGAATTGCAACATCAAGGGACTGTCCCGCCGGGATCATAACATCTGAGCTCCTCACCCAATAGAGAGTGATGAGTGAATAGACCTAGCGGAAACGCTAAGGTCGTGCACCCTTAGGTGGGATTATGTCTCTGAAAAAAAAGGTTAGGTTAGGTTAGGTTAGGTTAGGTTAGGTTAGGTTAGGTTAGGTTAGGTTAGGTTAGGTTAGGTTAGGTTAGGTTAGGTTAGGTTAGGTTATTTTAGGTTAGGTTAGGTTATTTTAGGTTAGGTTAGGTTAGGTTAGGTTCTCGGGCCGTTGGGCAACCGGCGGATCTCCCTAGAATGGAGATGGGGACACCTGTAACCCCTACCGAGCGCGTCCCTAGGTGGCGGATAGGGGAATGCCCTAACCGGCTTGCCGGAGGGTAGGAGGGAAATAAAATACCCCCCGCGGACCAACAGATTGCACAAAAAAGAAAAGAAAAATGCTACCAGTAGCCAAACAAACATAAATGGATACACAACAGGAAGAGAGAGAGGATACGATGCAGGGGCTCGGAACCCCAGTGTCGGTCAGTGAGGATGGTGCACAGTCAGGCCACCCCCGATCGTCAACCTATGACTGCCAACCCTTAGTGGAAAACCAGGCTAAGGGCACAGGAAAAACGACTGGAAACAAGAAGAAAGAGACAGAGAATGGCACCGAAATGCTCAATACGCAGCGAGCGACAGATGCACGGGGAAATAGCTGGCTTCATGACACTTATATGGACCCAAATACGGATATATCAGTCAGAAGAAGCTCCTTGCAAAGAACCCCACCTAGACCCAGCGCAATGACCTTCGCAACTACAGAAATTGCAAAGGAAATAGTCTCACAGAAAGCACAAGAAGAACTGAGAGCAGTGAGGAAAAAATGGATCAAACTAGATCAAACAACCCCTAACACAGAGATGGAAGAAGCAATAAATAAGATGTGGAAGAGAAAAAGGTCCCCGACGACACCAGAAGATGAACGGTTAGGGAAAAAGGCACAACAAAGCACAGTCCAACAAAACACACCCTCAAAAACACAGACATCCAGAAGCGGAAAGAACCCGATAGAGGAACTTAAAAAAGAGGTCGAAAAACTAAATGCACATGTGGGGAAGATCACGAAAGTGGAGATAAAAAACTGCGTAAAGAAAGTTACTACTTTAAGAAGGTTGAGGACACGTTGGCAGAGGCAAGTGGTAGAAAAGAAAAAGAGAATGGACCAAGGAAAAATCAGATTGAGGAAGAATCACTAAGAATTAAAAACGAAACCTTGAAGCAAAAAATAACTACCCTAGAGGAAAGAGTGAAGGAACTGGAAAGGCTATATAAAGAAGCAATACTACGGTCGAAAGAAACGGTAGTAAGAGAAAAAAAGGACATAAACGTTAAAGAGCTATTACCGGAGGTAAACTCATACGAGAAATTTCAAATCATCAAGAACCTGCCATGGAAAGAAGAGGAGTATAAGGTAACAACGATGGAACACGCTGGCACGTATGAGAGAAAAATGTATAAAAACCTCATTATATGGGTAGAACGAGAGAAAGGTGACATGAACGAAGGACTTCAGCGGAAAACTAGAAATAGATACCCGGAAGTCATGGATATCGAAGGCAAGGGGCGCGTAACAATCAGCACCAAAATAACATGCGGAGAAAGAACCCATCAAACCATCAAAACAATCACAAAAAATTACGCACCAAAAACAGAAGAAGAGCTATACACAAAACTATAAAAACTTAAAGAAGAGATGGAAGAAGAAAAGGAAAATATCATATCCACGAACGTGCCAGCGAGCATAAATGCAGAAGCTTTTAGAAAGATGGCAGAATGTATTTTCTACAACACGGAAGCTAACATCACGGTACATTAAGGGAAAAAAGGAAAAGAAATTGAGGAAGCTGCAAACGACAATATAAAGGAAAATAACAAAGAGAGGAAAACAAAATTCTTTGTGCAGGACAAATCTTGCTCCTATGCGGAACTGTTGGGAAGTATAAAAGAGAAAGTAAAGGACAACGAAATAAGAAAATCAATTATTAGCGCTAGGAAAACAAACAGTTAAGAGCTAGCAATTACCGTAAGCGAAAACGGAGAAGAATTGAAAAAAATGATTAACAACGCACGGGAGGCCGCAACCATAAGGACTGTGAAGGAAAAAGGCAAAACCCTTATAATAAACGACCTAGATGGGTTGTCTACGTCCGAAGAAATATGCGAGGCAATAAGGGAAAAACTCGGGCCTAAAATAAAGATTATGGTCAAAAAGATACATAAAAACCGAGACGAAAGCTAGACTGCTACCATTGGTACGGACGAAATGTCGACCGCCAAACTCATCGCAAAAGGAAACATAAGAGTAGGACTGGTCACTTGCAAGATAATTGAGTTAATCACCATCCCGAAATGTACAAGATGTCTTATATACGAACATCACAGAAAAGATTGCGATAAGACAAAACAAGACAGGCACAAGGCTTGCTGGAAATGCGGCACTGAAGGGCACGTCGCTAGGGCCTGCCTAAAGAAACGGTACTGTCTCAACTGCGAAACCGAAGAACACGAGGGAGGCAAATTAAATCGCTAATAAAAGCAGCCGAAAAAAATAATCTGGAAAAAAAGAAAAACGGAAAACAAAGAAAATGGGCTAAGAAAATCAATGGACAAGAAAAGAAACAAAACGACGGTACAGAGGACCATGACTCACAAACATGCGTGTAATACAAGTAAACATAGACCGCTCCAGAGGAGCCATGGACCTCCTGTACAAAAATGTCCTTGAGAAAGGTATTGACATAGCTATTACAGCTGAACCGAATGTCAAGATTAATAGAAAGGAATGGATAACTGACACAAAATGCGATGTAGCATTAAAAATTTTCAATAAGAAAATCGGAATAGTAGCAGCAGGTGAATCGCACGAGGGCTTTGCATGGGCAGAACTCCAAAACGTAACGATCGCAGCATGCTATATATCCCCAAATTGTAATATACACCAATACACAGAATTCCTCATGAAACTTGGAGCATGGAGGAAAACACAAAAAAAAGAAGTGGTCATAGCTGGAGACTTTAATGCAAAGTCAAAACTATGGGGCAAAGACAAAGAGGACAAGAGAGGAAAGATACTAGCCGAATGGATAGCGGAAAATAAACTACTACTAATAAATAATATAACACAGCCAACTTTTAACGGCCCGCAAGGTTCCTCATATATTGATATCACACTTGCAACGGACAAAACAGCAAGCCACATAAAAGACTGGGAGGTCAAGGTGGAAGAAAATCTTAGTAAACATGAAAGCATATACTTCCAGATCGAAGAAACCAAGCAGACAAAGCAGCTTGAACCCGAAGACCAGCCCAGATGGACCTACAATCCAAACAGGATGGACCGATATATAGCAAAACTCGGAAACCGGTTCAGATCAAACAACACCAGAACGACAGAACAACTCATAGGCGAAATTAAGACAACTTGCCAAGAAACCCTCCAAATAAAAAATAAGGGGAAACAGTGGAAGAAGGTGTACTGGTGGAATAACGAGATAAAGGAAGCTAGAGAATAGGCCAACAAAGTAAGAAGGGAACTAACGAAACTGAGGGCAAACGTCCTAGCCTCAGAGGAAACAGTAACCCAAACAAACTGCAAATACAAATTACTAAGGAAAGAACTGTAAAAAAAATCAAAATTGCCAAACAAAAAAGCTGGGAAAAAGTAGTGGAAAAATTACAACAAGACCCATGGGGAACAGGCTACAAAATAGCCACTAAAAGCCTAAAAATATCTAAGCCTGCACAACTCAGTGATGAACACGCTCTAAAAGTTGCAAGAGACCTATTCCCAAGTGCACCTTTGCTGAAAAATCAAAGGAAAAACGTACACACAGAGGAAATACCTCTATTTGAAGAAGCTGAACTTCTGGAGGCAGCAAACAACACCAAAAACAAGAAAGCGCCGGGCCCAGATGGAGTAATCTCGGAAATCATTAGAGCAGGAATCGTAGCCTACCCAAAAATACATCTGGATGTATTTAACGCCAACTTAAAAGAGGGTACTTTTCCAAGAATCTGGAAAACAGCTAAAGTTGTGCTACTAGAAAAACCGAACAAGGAAGATACAGACAACACAAGGGCGTATAGGCCAATATGCCTCATTGATAGTATGGGAAAAATATTCGAGAGATTAATAGTAAATAGATTAAACCATAGGCTAGAGGGGGATACAATCCTAAGCGACAATCAACATGGCTTCAGAAAAGGTCGCTCTACCATTAGCGCACTAGAAGAAGTCCTCCAACTGGCCAATGAAAATAGGAAAAAAGCGTACAAAAACAGAGAGTTCATGCTACTGATAACTCTAGACATTAAAAACGTTTTCAATAGTGCTAGCTGGAAGCAAATAATAAAAGCTCTAGAGGATATTGGAACCGAAGAATATCTAGTAAATGTCATAATCAGCTATTTCGAAGAGAGATACTGCAAGATAGGGAAAAACGGAATAATACAAATGACATGCGTGGTACCACAGGAGTCGGTGTTAGGCCCAGTACTTTGGAATGTGTTATACGATCAGGTACTAAAGAGAAGGATGCCCAAGAACACGGAAATGATAGGATATGTCGACGACACGGCTATTGTAGTGGCCGCTAAGGACGGTCCCACACTAATAAAAAGAGCCCAAGCCGCAGTCAACGAAGCAGTAAGAAGAATAGAGGAAGTGGGACTTCAACTGGCCGCACATAAAACAGAATTACTTGTTCTGCACGGAGGAAACAGGCTAAAGGAGGCGACGATACAAGTTAAAAACCAAACAATAAAATCCAAAGAGGTAGTTAAATACCTTGGAGTCTATATTGGAAGAAATGGAAACTTAAAACACCACATAGAAAGAGAGGCAAAAGAGGCGGAGAAAAATGCTATAGCTCTAATCAAGCTAATGCCAAACTGCAGCGGGCCAAAGGAAGAGGTTCGAAGGCTCCTTAGCGCGGTCAGCCACTCAATCCTGTTATACGGCAGCCCTGCGTGGTACACGGCGCTGAGATATAAAAGGAACGTGGAAAGGATTAAAAAAGCGCAACGAATTCCCTTGCTAAGGATGAGTCAAGGTTACAGGACGCTGTCCACAGAAGCGCTTCAAGTAATCGCCGGCACCACACCAATACACATTCAGGCATGGGTAAGAGCGGAAAAATATAAAAGAAAGAAGGAAGGCCAAATGGACAACATACTAGAAATAGACGAACAAGCCATGATAATGTGGCAAAACGAATGAAAAAAAGAAACAGGAAATGCCTCGTGGACAAAAAAAATCATAGAGGACGTAAAAGTATGGGTACAAAGGAAACATGGGGGCATAGACTACCCATTAACGCAATTCCTTGGCGGCCATGGCTCCTTCGGCTCATACCTATATAGATTCAAAATAAGGGAGAAGGATGAATGCACGTACTGCGGTCTCAGCGATACAGTTGAGCATGCGTTCTTCCGGTGCACGAAATGGACCGAGGAAAGGAAAACGTTAGAAAAGAAAATAAAAATAAATCTAGCACCTGAGAATATAATCAATCTCATGCTGGAAAGCGAAAGCCAGTGTAAGACCATACATGAATGGATTGAAAAAGTAATCAACGATAGAGAAAAAAAAAAAAAAGAGAACTGAAATATAAACAAGAATAGAAAAAAAATAGAAATAGAAAAAACAGGATTGAAGTAGTGCCAATTGGCAAGTTCCAATCGATTCACAAGGGGTTTTTTAGTGCGGTCGGGCGAACCCTAACTCTGGGCAAGCACCAATCCCACACTTTGCCTCTGGAGGAGTGTGAATACTCCCTGCTGAAGGTTTTTCCCCTTAAGAGACAAAAAAAAGGTTAGGTTAGGTTAGGTTAGGTTCTGGAAATTTCTCAAGAATTTGGCAGAAGAAGAGATCCGAACGTACCGATCACCACTAACGGCCAAAAATGGTATTCAGACGAGGACAAGGCGGAAAGGATAGCTGAGCACCTGGAGGGGCAATTCTCCAACAACAGCGTGAGCTATAAGATAACTGAGTCAAAGGCCAACAGAGCAAAAGTAATACGAGCCCACCAAACGAGACTTTCCCTGAAAACATCACGCCAGAGGAAATAACGAACATACTAAAACAAATTTCTCCAAGGAAGGCGCCTGGATACGACAACATCCCCAACAGGGCCCTAAAATTGCTGCACCCGAATGCCATAGCCAGGATAACGCGCCTGATAAACGGGGTGAGAAAACATGGATACTTTCCATCAACATGGAAGAAGGCGATCGTGGTGACGATCCCGAAAGGAGAAAAAGATCCATCCAAGGTGGAAAACAGACGGCCAATCAGCCTCATTCCAGGACTGGCAAAGATCACAGAAAAAATCCTGAAAATAGACCTAGAGAAAATCACAGAGGAAAGAGGGATCATCACCACAGAACAATTCGGTTTTCGCCAGCGGTTAGCAGCGGTACAACAGGCAGCACACCTGGTGGAAACAGCAAGGAAAATGAACAGGCCAAGATCAACCGCAATCCTCACCCTACTCGACATAGAGAAGGCATACGGTACGAGGTTAGGTTAGGTTAGGTTAGGTTAGGTTAGGTTAGGTTAGGTTAGGTTAGGCACCAGGCCCTGACGGCTTGCCAAATGAAGCCATTAAGGAGGCAGTTGAGGCAAACCCAAGCCTGTTCACTGGGGTTTGCAACAAATGCCTAAAGGATGGAGTCTTCCCAACCATATGGAAAAGGGCGAAGCTGGCGCTGATCCCGAAGGGCAAGAAGCCACCCGACGATCCAGCGGCATACAGACCAATATGCCTCCTTGACGGTATCGCGAAGGTTTTAGAGAGGGCGCTGACCACCAGAATTGTGGAGGAAATAGAGACCGGCGGAGGCTTCCACCCCAACCAGTACGGGTTTCGGAAGGGGAGATCTACCATCGACGCGGATTCAGCGGTCCGGGAAATAGCTCGGGGAGCAAACGAGGGCCCACTCAGGAAAAGAGAGCACGCTGTCATGGTAGGGCTTGACATCAAGAACGCGTTCAATACATTGCCATGGCAGGTCGTGAAGGATGAGGCCACAAAAAGGCTCTCCGGGGGAATGGCGGCGATGGTGGAATCTTACCTCAAGGATAGAGCCATCATATACAGTGTAGGGGGGGCTGTGAAGGAGAGAGAGGTAGACCAGGGTGTTCCCCAGGGGTCGGTACTGGGTCCGACATTATGGAACCTGGTTTATGACGGTGTGCTAGGACTGAAACTGCCAGATGGCGCTACCACCTTGGCCTTCGCGGACGACCTCGCCCTGATAGTGCGACACCGTGACGTGGACAATGTGCGACGAACCGTCAGCGAGGCAACGACAACAATTGTCCAGTGGATGGAACAGAACGGGCTCAGGGTTGCGGCCGAGAAGACCATGGCGGTGTGGCTTTCGACAAGGAGAGCAGGGAAAACGCCGGAGGAGACACTGGACATCGCTAATACCGTGGTGCCCATTGGGAAGGCCATAAAGTATTTGGGGGTATGGCTGGAGGCCAACCCACGGCTAAGCAGACACTGCGCTGAGGCGGCGGAAGCAGCTCTAAGGGCGGATACAGCAGTGGGGCGCGTGATGCCAAACGTAGGAGGACCTAGCGAAGACAGACGGCGATTGCTTGCTACGGTGGCCAGGGCTAAACTGGCCTACGCTGCACCGGTGTGGGCAGGGGCTATGATCTCGGCGCGGAACCGGCATAAGGCCAGGACAGCGCTCAGGACAGGAGCCCTCAGGATAATCCGGGCGTACAGGACCGTCTCGATGGACGCCGCGGAGGTACTCGCCTCAACGATGCCCGGAGACCTGTACGTTGTGGAGAGGGCGGAAGCACATAACAGAGGAAGGGAGACTGGCGACCGGGCCACAGCCAGGAAAGAAGCTCGCAGCAGGGCCATGGGCAAGTGGCAGGAGAGGTGGACGCAGGTACAGGGGTGGACACGAACCTTAATCCCCGATGTAAGACCCTGGGTGGAGAGGCGTCACGGGGTTGTTACCCACCAGCTAACACAGTTGCTTACAGGACACGGCAGCTTTGGGGCCTACCTATGTCGTATAGGAAAGGCAGAAAGCGGGGATTGTCGATACTGCGGGAGAGAGGAGGACACGGCTGGGCACACGATGTTCAGATGCCCGGAGTGGCAGCCAGAAAGGACCAAGCTCTCAACCAAGGTTGGCATGTTGGACGAGAGTACGCTGGTGGGACGTATGCTCGATAGCGAGGAGGCGTGGGACGCGGTTTGCGAATTCGCAAATAGAGTCATGTCCAGGAAGTATGGAGAGGAGGGAGCGATACCATCATAATCGCTTCAAGACTACCCCTGAAGAAATGCCTAGATGGCGATACCAGGGAAGAGAGGGGGAAGGGTTTTAGTCGGTACCAGAACCCGACACTATAGGCCGTAATAGACCAAAAGGCCCTTGTCTATCTGCAGATTTCCCAATCCCCTCTATAAACAAAAAAAAAAAAGGTTAGGTTAGGTTAGGTTAGGTTAGGTTAGGTTAGGTTAGGTTAGGTTAGGTTAGGTTAGGTTAGGTTAGGTTAGGTTAGGTTAGGTTAGGTTCCTGGAAACTCTGGGACCTCTTCCCAGAGGTGGAGGTGCAGCCCCTACCAGGCGCTTCCCCGGGTGGCGGATAGGGGGATGCCTTCCCTCGGAGAGGTACCGGTGAAATAAAATAGCCGGAGCGGACCAAATGCACCAATCGTGGAGCCCAACACGAAGAAAACGCCAGTCAGGGAGAGTGTGGCACCCACCACAAACCTAACCCGACAGGGAGCGCGCCTGCCAGTAGGCAAAAAATGGAACTAACAAACAACGAAAATGGCGTGTACAAACAAACGAATACCCCAGGGAGGTACCGGGCAATCCGGAGAATCCTCCCCCACTGCACAGGCAGTGGGCTGCCCCTCGGATTCTGGGGAGGGCACATACCCGCAAAGCGAAGCGAAATTCGACCCGTTCGCGAGAAAGGAGTCGATTAAAAGGAGTCCACCTGGAAGCCGCAGCAACACAGCTGCTGTTGCTCGTGTCAAGTCCGTGTCAAGTGGAGAACCAGACCCGACTACAGTAACCAACTTGGTCGAGGATGAACAGGAGGCCCCCGCGGAAGCGGGGTTCACATTAGACACCGGGGTGAGCAACACCTCCATGATCGAGTACTTGGGGGGTTTTGAATCAGAACTGGACAATACCATCGTAAACACCCCAGGGACACCGGGGAAGGGGTCCGACACGGACAGTCAGAACAGTGGCAATAAGAAAAGAAAGGCATCCACCTCGCCGATAAAACCCAGTCAAGAAAGTGAAAGGCAACAAATGGCTCTAATAGAGGAAGCAAGAGTCAGAGGACAACTTGAATGCGAAATAATGCAACTAAGAAAATTCGGTATGGAAACGAAAAACGCGTACAAGACAGTGAAAAAACTGGCCTCCAGAATTCAAAACTTCTGGGAAAATGAGAAAGCTGCCAGAGCCCAAGTGGAAGCACTTACAAGAAATACGGATAACAGAACAAGGCTAATAGAAAAAGTGGAGGGGAGGCGACAACCCAACACAAACTGCTGCACGGACAAACAACGCGAGATTTCCAGGCAAAACAGGGAAATCCAGACTCTAAGGAAGGAGTTGGAACGAACAAAAATTTAACTCCTACAACAATCACACAAGAAAGCGCCCGCAGGTAGCAAAAGCGTAAGAGAGCGATTTGACGTGAACAAAAACATAGAGAACTGCATAAGCATCACTGAGGCATCATGGGCAGAGGACGACTACAGAATAACCAAAACAACAAAGGGCCCACTCGGACAGCTGCAAATACACAGCGATTTTATAAGATTAATAAACACCGAATGCAAAGTTATATACTGGAACGGCAAAGAGGGAAAAGAGATTGAAGATCTACAAGACCAAAACACAAAAACCGGGGGATATCGATTATATCAGGTGTATCACGCAAACCCCGAAAGAAAATGGGGAATGGGCCTCGAGAGAGAAATACAGTTACTTTCTAAAGGTTGATCGCAAGACAGACGAAAAAACGATAAACGAACAGCTCTACACAGGACTAACTCAGCTTAGACACCTGCTGAGAGACCCGGAGAGGAAACAATTAGTAATCGAGGTCCCAGGAAACGAGTTCGCTCGGATCCGAAAAATGGTGGAGTACATTTTCGACGACTCGGAAAAAAAAATAGAATTCGTGACTCCAAAACATCCACCGTTAGAGTACTATAGGGAGAGAAGCCGATCCACTTCCAGCATGGCCACAACTGACCAGGAAGAGGAAAGAGAAGGGGAACATAAAACAACTAGGGAACCCAAAGAGGATGACTACCAGTGGGAGACTGTGAAGGGAAGAAGAAAAAAAAAACACGAAGAAACAATAGTAATAAAGCCGACGGGGGAGAAAAGCTACGTCGAAACAGTCAAACAAATAAAAAAGAGCCTGGATGCGAGTACATTGGGACTAAAGATAAAAGATATCAGAAAAACTAAGGACGGCTCGGTACAACTGAAAGTCACCAATATTAAAGAGGAAGGATGTATCAAGCTCAGAAAAGAGATTACTGACAAAATAGGAGCATCCACTAAAATCGTCAGCAATAAAAAAACGGTTTTTATACGTAACATGGACGAGACAGTAGACGAAGAGGAGGTAAAACTCAAAATAAGCAACGGGACAGGAGTTAATACATTAAAAATAGAGGTCCAAATGGCAATCAAACCCAACCCGACAGGGCTGAAATTCGCGTTCGTAAAGCTACCTACGACGGAAGCTAAAAAATTATTAAAAGAGGGAAAGATCGACAGCGGATGGGGATGCTGGTATGTAGAAGAATTAGCGAGACCCAGAAGGTGCATGAAGTGCCTGAAATACGGCCACAGCAAACAGGAATGCCAGGAAGAAACACAAAAAGACTTGCCCTGCTTCAGATGCGCAAAGACAGGACATCGGGCAAAGGACTGCAAAGGCTCCCCGAGATGCTACCTATGCGAAACAGACGGCCACAGGGCGGATACCACAGCATGCCAGAAATTTAAAAAGGAGCTCTATGAAATCAAAAGAAAAAGGAAAAGGGCAGACGGAGAAAGGAAGGAAAGGCAGGAGCCAACAACCAACCAACCATCATCATGAAAGTCCTTCAAACAAATCTAGGAAGACGCATGGTGGCACACGACCTCACCCTCGCCGAGGCTTACGCACAAGGAACGGACATCCTCATAGTAGGAGAGCCAAACCGCAAGATTACCTCAAAGAACGACTGGATTGTCGATAGTAAAACCAACGTTGCAATAAAATGCATTAACAAGAAAATCGGGGTTACAAGTAATCACATCGGCACCAACAGGATTTGTGTGTCACTCCCAGATCTGGACATACATGCCATGTACCTGTCCCCAAACACAGTTCTCCGTATTCCGGCAAACAGTAGATGAGGCCTTCAATGAGGTACGACTAAGAGGGAGAGAAGCTCTGATCGTGGGAGACTTCATCTCCAAATCCAACATCTGGGGCTTCCCGACCACAGATGATAGAGGACGGCACATCGAGGAGTGGGTCGCTACCCTAAACATGGTAGTGCACAACACAGGGGATCTCGCTACCTTTGCTAGGGGCAACAGCGAGTCGTTCATCGATGTTACTATTTCGACCCAAAAGGCAGGGAGGTGGATTAAAAGTTGGAGAGTCTCCCCAGAAGAAAATGGCTCCGACCATAGGAACATCCACTTTGAAGTTACCCGCAAAGTAGGCAAAACAAAACCCACGAGGACAATCGCCACAACCAACTGGGAAGCATATAAGAATTCGCTAGAACGCAGGCTGGCTCGGGACACAGAGGCAGGACAATCCAGAGAGGTGCTCACAAGCTTGATGAGAAATGCGTACAAATCAGCCACGAAGCTATCGAAAATACCGGCAAACAATACCTACTGGTGGAATACTGATATAGCAGAGGCCAAAAAACACTGCAACAAAACGAGAAGAGCCCTAACTAGAGGAAAGGGCGGGCCAGAAGAGCACAGACTATCCCGGGAATACAAGATGGCAAGGAAATCTGTAAAAAGAGAAATCAACAAATCCAAGAAAGAAAACTGGAGGAACCTCTGCGAGCAACTGGACCAGGACCCGTGGGGCAACGGATACAAAATTGTGTGCAAGGGTCTGAGAACGCTCACCCCTTACGATCTGGACCCGAAAACCAGGGCAACTATTATTAAAGACCTTTTCCCAGCTGCTGATAGAATAGCGGAACCAGCATCGGAAACCCCCCGATGCGGGCCAGAGGACGATGACGTACCATCAATTACTACGGAGGAGATAAGCAGAGCAGCGAAAATGATTAAAACGGGTAGAGCGCCGGGGCCAGACGGGTTACCGCCCGAAGCGGTCAAAATAGCAGCGGAAATTGCTCCAACGGTACTCTCTAATATATTTAACGTTATCATCTTGACCCAAGAATACCCACACAATTGGAAAATCGCTAACGTCGCATTGTTGCCAAAACCGGGAAAGGCGCCAGGAGAAAGTGGGGCGTACAGGCCAATCTGCCTTCTAAACAGCATATCAAAAATGATGGAAATCATCATAAGAGAGAGGCTTATTGGGGAGATTGAATCGAAAGGAAACCTCCACCCTAACCAGTGGGGATTCCGCAGAGAGAGATCCACCATCTCTGCAGTGAACCAAGTTGTAGAATTCGCCAGACGGAGATGCAGCGACTGGTGTCTAGTGGTGCTACTAGATGTGGCAAATGCATTTAACACGGCCAGACACGGGGAAATTATCAAAGCCCTGAGAGAAAAACGGATATCCAACTACTTAACGAATATTATAGAAAGATATTTAGACTCAAGGCAACTGAACATCTCCAAACATGAAACGCATACGGCGGGCGCAGGGGTCCCACAGGGCTCCGTACTGGGACCTACATTATGGAATGTAATGTATGACGGAGTCCTTAATCTAGAGCTGAACGGGCGCGCCTACACAATCCAGGGCAACTATTATTAAAGACCTTTTCCCAGCTGCTGATAGAATAGCGGAACCAGCATCGGAAACCCCCCGATGCGGGCCAGAGGACGATGACGTACCATCAATTACTACGGAGGAGATAAGCAGAGCGGCGAAAATGATTAAAACGGGTAGAGCGCCGGGGCCAGACGGGTTACCGCCCGAAGCGGTCAAGATAGCAGCGGAAATTGCTCCAACGGTACTCTCTAATATATTTAACGTTATCATCTTGACCCAAGAATACCCACACAATTGGAAAATCGCTAACGTCGCATTGTTGATAAAACCGGGAAAGGCGCCAGGAGAAAGTGGGGCGTACAGGCCAATCTGCCTTCTAAACAGCATATCAAAAATGATGGAAATCATCATAAGAGAGAGGCTTATTGGGGAGATTGAATCGAAAGGAAACCTCCACCCTAACCAGTGGGGATTCCGCAGAGAGAGATCCACCATCTCTGCAGTGAACCAAGTTGTAGAATTCGCCAGACGGAGATGCAGCGACTGGTGTCTAGTGGTGCTACTAGATGTGGCAAATGCATTTAACACGGCAAGACACGGGGAAATTATCAAAGCCCTGAGAGAAAAACGGATATCCAACTACTTAACGAATATTATAGAAAGATATTTAGACTCAAGGCAACTGAACATCTCCAAACATGAAACGCATACGGCGGGCGCAGGGGTCCCACAGGGCTCCGTACTGGGACCTACATTATGGAATGTAATGTATGACGGAGTCCTTAATCTAGAGCTGAACGGGCGCGCCTACACAATCGCCTACGCCGATGACCTAGCGCTAGTGGTAAAAGCTAAAAGCATAGACGAACTCAACAGTGCAACGGAAATCAACCTCCTGAAAATACAAAGTTGGATGAGAGATAAAGGACTTACGCTTGCTCCGCAAAAGTCTGAAGCCATCATTTTACGTGGCCCCAGGAAGAGGGAAAGGATTCAGGTGACGCTAAACGGAGCAGAAATTCCTATAAGGAAAACTGTGAAATACCTAGGCATACACCTGGACGGGCAGGACACATTCGGGGTACATATTCAATCAGTCTGCTCCAAAGCGGAAAAGCGCGCCAGCTTAATAGGACGTCTACTGCCCAACATAGGCGGACCCAGCTATTATAAGCGCAAGGTCATGGCATGGGTCGTACAAAACACGATACTATACGGGGCGGAGATATGGCTTAGGGCCATGGATATAAAAAGACACAGGAATCGCGTCGAAGCTGCTCAGAGAAAAGCATTATTACGGGTCACCTCCGCTTACCGTACAGTGTCTGCTGCAGCAGTGCAGGTCCTGGCTGGGGTCCCACCAATAGACCTGTTAGCTAAAGAAAGGGGAAGACTGTGGACGAGCAGAACTGAACATAAAAACAAGAAAGACGAGCGGGTTCAAACAATAGAAGAGTGGCAAGCTCGATGGGAAGCTACAGACGACGGCAAAGCAGCCTGGACAAAGGTTCTTATTAAAAACATAAGAAAGTGGCTAGAATGTCCACATAAACGCACGGACTACTACCTAACACAAATATTAACAGGGCACGGTTCCTTTAATACATACACCAAAAGGATAGGAAAATCGATATATGATACGTGCCACCAATGCGGCGCAGTCGACACAGTGAGTCACACACTAGCAGAATGCAGAAGGTGGGCAGAATGGAGGTCAGAACTCGAACGTACCAACGGGGTTTCTCTTCAAGACCCAAGCTGGATGGATCAAATGCTGGAAGACGAGAGAACTTGGAACGCGACCCATGATTTTATCATTAAAGTGATGTCAACCAAGGAGAGGGAAGACAGAGAGAGGGCATGCAGCGGGCCTGCCCCCTAAATTGACAGCAGGGTCACCGACGAGAAGTCAGCAATGACAGTACCGGGGACCCCCTACACCAATAGACGTCAAGGATATGGCTCACAGGTAACTAATTACTTCTACCGAGCTCCACCACAAAATATACAAAGGTGGAGTAAATTAATGATCCAGTGGGTAACCACTGAAGTTCGTGAACCCTTAAGTGGGACATACTCCTTAAAAAAAAGGTTAGGTTAGGTTAGGTTAGGTTAGGTTAGGTTAGGTTAGGTTAGGTTAGGTTCCCCGGAAACAGGAATGCACCTTGACGTGGTGAAGGGGCACGGTAAGCTCTGGTCAATGAATACCCCACCGCTATCTACCTGGTGGTTATCACCGGATAGAGATGGGGAGCGAGACGGGTGCTTATCGCAAACGCATTCCGGGATTACTCACAACCTCTTAGTGTGATGGTCTCCTTCTAGAGCCACTTCCTCTTTGAACTGTCGGCCTTCCTTGGCCAAACTCTTCGGTCTATCTGACCTCTTTTCGGCTCCTGACGTTATTAGGCAACGAGGGCTAGGGAGCCAAAACCACTGCTCTTCCCCTTTATAAAAAAAAAGAAATAACACAAATATGGAGTACGATAAAAACAATCAAATGTTTACGGTGCAGGGGGCGGATCTCCCAGTGCCGGTCGGTTGTGAGTGCGACGACGCGGGCCCCCGCCGATCGTCAACCAGTGACCGCGGGACACCTTCTGTGCGCCAACAGGCAGGGGAGTCATATACAGCTACTGGGCAAGATGAGAGGGAGATTTTCGGAAGGAGAAACTCCATAAACAGGACCCCACCGAGACCAAGGGCGTCCAGCTGGAGCCTAAGTGCAGTCAAAGACAGAACTGCAAATATTGAAGCAGGAGTATGGGCGGCAGACACCCCTGAGAAGGCAGAACAAGATGGGGGAAAGAGGAAACGAAAAGAACTAGAAAATTCAGAAAGATGCCACAAAAAGACTCAAGGCAAACTTTTAGATATAGGTGAGATACTAAAGGAAGCAGGAAACTTTGTAAAAGAGAACAGGAACGTACACGTAAAAATAAAGACGTTGATACAACAACTGCAAGACAAATACAGAGAAGTGAATAGAGCTTTCCAACAGGAAAAGGTAGACTTGAAAATAGAAAGAACGGCAAACGAAGAGCAAATCGAGGTTTTGGAAAATAAGCTAGAAGAGGAAAAACAGAAAGCCCAGAGGGCGGAAAGTTTTGCCAAACAATTAATAATGGGCAAGAAGGGGGCGTGGTCGGACGCCAATACGCAAACTGTAGATGCCCTTGAACTCAGGGAAGCCGTGTTCGAAGCAAACACACACGGTGATTTGGTACCTCTCATAAAGGAGACGTGGCCGGAAGATATGTTTGAGCATGTAGGGAAAACATATCAAAATCCGATCTTCAATACAGGAGTTTCAGACCTCCTAGTCATCATAGATGAAGGCGACACCGAAAATGAACGGACGGAAAAGCAAATAATGCAAAGGTTCCTGGAGTCAACAGACATGGCAAAAAGCGAAAGGGACTGTGGATCGCTACAGAGCTGGGACTATACCACAAGCTTCATAAATAAGGCGGGAGAGAAAACGGTAAAAAAGAAGGATATTTTTATATACCGGATAAATTGTAACCGGATGGAAGAAGACACCCTAAAGAAAGTAGGGGACGTAATCACGGACTTGGGAAAGCTAAAAAATGGAAATAATGAAGTGGATATAGTGGCTCCAAAAAAGGCAGACCCGGAAAAGATCAGAAAAGTAGTGGAATGGTCTCTAAGGAACACAAACATAAACGTGAGACTATTCTCCTCCAAAAAACGTACAGACATGGACAGAGGAAGCCCAAAGAAGAGGGGCGGAACAACAGGTCGGAAAGGCAGCACCAAAGGTCCTGCAGAAACTTAAAACGGCAACCAAAGGAACCGACATTTGCGAAAACATCCAAGAAGTAAAAGAGACCGACAAAGGGGAAATGCTAATTAAAACAAAAGGAAATGAAACAAAAATCAAGACCTGGATAAACGAAAATATACAGAAAGTCAGAGCCAGAACAAGAGGGTCGAAGAAGATACTCCATGTGAAGTACTTAGACAGCCTAACAACAGAAGTGGATGTAAAAGAAGCTTTAGAGGGGCTACTCGGAAGCAAAGGAAAAATTATGACAGAGACGATAGAAGTGACCAATCTAAGACCGTGCTACGGGAATAACCAAATAGCTACGATCAGAACAGGTTTAGACACGGCGGCAAAACTAGTAAAAACTGAGAAAGTGAGAGTGGGTCTAGTTATGGCAAGAATCGAGGAGAGAGTACAAAACACAACGTGCTACAGGTGCAGGAAAAGCGGGCACCGTGCCAAAGAATGCAAGGAAACAGACAGAAGCAAAAACTGCTACAATTGCGGGGGAGTAGGCCATGAAGCAAGAAATTGTATCTCAGAAACATTCTGCCCACTCTGCAATCAACAGGGCCACAGAGCAAACACAAAAGGATGTACAGAGAAAGCATGGCAAAAACTAGGCGTAGCAGGAAATAGAAATGGCAAACATTAAACTAATACAAGTTAACGTAGGAAGGGGGGTAGCAGCGCATAACCTCCTCGAGGAAACGTCGAAGAGGTTAAATGCTACAGTACTAGCAGTCAGCGAACCTAACAAAAAGAGGATAGAGCACAACTCATGGTACAAAGATGTAAGAGGAGATGCGGCGATCACAGTAAGAGGAAAGGGTTTTGTGGTAGAAAAAACCGGAAAAGGGGAAGGTTTTGTTTGGATCACCTCCAAGGACCTATCACTTTATAGCTGCTACATCTCACCCAACTGCGAGATGGAGGAATTCGAGGAGTACATACAACTTTTGGATGTGGATGTCAGAAGAAAGACAAATCACGTGATTCTGACTGGAGATTTTAACTCCAAATCCGTCGAGTGGGGAGAACCCACGACAGACAAGAGAGGACACATCCTGAGCGAATGGGTGGCAAGCTTGGGTTTCGTCGTCTTAAATGACGGAAAACGACCCACCTTCCAAAGAGGGCCGCAAATGTCCTACATAGACCTCACGATATCATCAGAGGGAATAACGCGAAGCATTACCGATTGGGAGGTCCTAGAGGAAGAAAGCCTTAGCCTCCACAACTATATAATGTGCAACCTAACACAGGACAAGACACCGAGGAAAACAGTGTGGACGTACGGAAAATTAGACTTCACCAAATACAAACAAAATCTAAAAGAACTTATGGATGACAAAACGCCCAACTACCAAGTATGCACACAACTGCTAAAGGACGCAACTAGAAAAGCGACACCAAAGTGCAAAGTAAAAGAGGGGGACAAGATACCTTACTGGTGGACCTCACAAATAGCACACCTCAGGAAGGAATGCACTATGCTAAGACGAAGAACAACAAGAGCAAAAACCGGAAAAAACAACGAGGCACTTCAAGAGCTCAAAAAAGACTACAAAGAAGCAAAAAGGTCTTTAACGAAGGAGATAAAAAAGGAAAAGAGGAAATCATGGGACGAACTATGCGACAACCTGAACACAGATATATGGGGTCAGGCGTACAAAATAGTAACGAAGGGTACGAAAACAGAAACACCGCTGGTATCCCCCGACGATACAGAAGCGAAGAAAATTATCAAAGACCTATTCCCAACGCAAGAGGTAGTAAAACACAAAACACTACCCACAAAAGACATACCGACAGTAACCGCCGAAGAAATTATAAATGCCGCTAAGCAACTTAAAAACGGGAAGGCAGGGGGGCCGGATCGGATTCCACCCGAAGCCGTAAGAGCTGCCGCAACAGAATACCCCCAATATTTTGCTGAAATGTTCGACAGACTCGTCCAGGAAGGAACATTCCCACCGGAATGGAAGACAGCTGCCTTAATCCTGATCCCGAAACCCGGCAAACAGGAGAAATTCAGACCGATCTGTCTCCTAAATACCCTAAGTAAGTTGTACGAACGAATCGTCGCAGACAGACTGAGAGCAGCACTGGAGGAGGCTGGAGGCCTAAACAAAAGACAGTATGGATACCAGAAGGGTGTGTCAACCATAAACGCCATAGAAGATGTAGTAAGGACCGGTAGAGGGTGCATCAGCGGAAAAAAAAATGGTGCGCGCTAGTCACCATTGACGTAAAAAATGCGTTCAACAGCATACCATGGCCAAAAATCATGCAGAGCCTCAGAGAGAAAGACATACCAGAGTACCTCATAAACATAGTAGGAGAGTATTTGAGTAACAGAAAAGTGACGTACAGGAAAAATATAACTTGGAATGTAACGGCTGGTGTACCCCAGGGCTCGGTGCTAGGCCCCTACCTGTGGAATATCAGCTACGACGGCATCCTGAAACATAAAACCATAGAAGGGGTCACACTGGTCGCATATGCAGATGACCTGGCGATAGTCGCGACGGCAGACACGGAGGAAAGGCTGATGTGGGTCACAAACCAAACGTTGCTAGAAATAGATGAGTGGATGAAAAAAGCGGTCTGGAAATTGCTCCGGAAAAAACAGAGGCAGTTCTCCTTTGCGGTAGGAAAAGACCAAAACAAATAATTTTCAACCTCGCGGGAAGAGACATTGTACCCAACTACTCGGTCAGATACCTGGGAGTGGAGATCGACAAAAGGTTGGCTTTCGGTATACACGTAGAAAACGTCGCAAAGAAAGCAGAGAAGACCATTAGCTGCATTACGAGAATAATGCCAAATATTGGAGGACCAGCGCCGTCCAAAAGGAAACTACTCGTGGGGATAACAACATCTATCCTCACGTATGGAGCGTCGATATGGGCCAGCGCATTAGACTGTAAGAAGTACCGAAACAAGGTCAACCGATGTCAAAGAAAGGCGATTCTGAGGGCAATATGTGCATATAGAACAGTCTCAGAAGAAGCTGCACAAGTGATCAGCGGGACCCCGCCACTCGACCTAGTGATTAGAGAAAGAGGGAAACTGCACCCAGGTATCACCGAGGAGGAAAAGGAGGAACATCGGAGAGAGACAGGGGTTATGTGGCAGGAAAGATGGGAAAGAACTAAGAAAAGTGCTTGGACTAAACAACTCATACCCAAGATAAAACCGCGGAAAGAAAGAACACACGGAGAGCTCAATTACTTCCTGACACAGTTTCTGTCAGGACATGGGAATTTTGGAACGTATACAAAAAAAATCAGAAAGACAGAAACCGACGAATGTGTGTACTGCAAGGCAAGAGACTCGCCCAGACACATGATCTTCGAATGCCCCAAATGGGAGAGACAGAGGATAAAGATGGAAACAGAAGTAGGGGAACTGACCAACCCTCAAAACGTTATCGAAATAATGACAAGGAGCGAGGAAAATTGGAATACGATTAACACATGCATAACCGAGATACTAACTCAGAAGGAAAAGGAAGATAAAGAAAAGGCGTGAAACAGAGACAGATTTCCCTTTTGAAGAAGATGCTTAACAGCGGTACCAAATGGGAAATCGAAGAAGAGAGGATGGAAACATACCAGGGTTTAGTGGGTATTCCCTAGGGCCAACTTCCCTAGGGCGAGTCCCACACACGGCCCCCCATCTAAATATCAGGGGGTGACAAGGTGCGTAAATGCATTTTACCCTAAACCTCTCACAAAAAAAAAAGTTAGGTTAGGTTAGGTTAGGTTGCAATTCGGGTCGGGGTCAAGGCGCTAGGCGTTTCAACAGTGTCAGTGGAGCCCCGGGGGCCCACTGTTGGACTTAGAAGAATTTCTAGAAATCGGGACTTAGGAAAATTTGTGAATTCTCGGGAGTGAGGACTTAGAAAATTTTCGGGAGTTTGGACTTCAGAAAATTTTAAAAACTCGGGAAGGGAAGTGCGACAGGACGCTAGGGAAGTTGTTCCCGAAGGTACCCGGGAGTGGTGGCACACCGGAAGGTACCTAGGGTACCAACCGGAAGTGAACCGGAAGTGACCGGACGTGACCGGAAGTGGACCGGAAGTGACCGGAAATTAACCGGAAGTGGAAAACAAGTGCAGATAGTGACTGAAAAGTGCCCGCAAGTGAACACCGGACACCGGAAGTGGCCGTTTCTCAGCCGGGAGAAACAAGTTTCGACCGGAAGTGGTCGGATTATACGCAGGCCGATCCATAGGAGACCGGATACAACCTGGAGAAATTGGAGGTGATCCGTTAAGTTGTAAATAGTTTTAGAATTAGGGACACAAGGACATAGTGCCGAAAGTGAAATAGGACAAGACAGTGCGCGAAAGGGGCGCAAACATGGGAAGTAAAATAAAAAAGCTGTCCATGGTGACGACCCCCCCAAAAGTGGGGCCGCTACCAAGGAACGTTGGGCAATTTGATCTGGTTTACGAGGACAAGGAGCGCAGCTTGAAAAGACCGAGGAAAGAATCGCTAGGTTGCGAAGCGAAGCTTGGAGGAGTGGTCGGGCCTGGAACAAGGCTACTTAGGAAGGTAGGCAAACAGGTAGCAAAAATTACTGCGGAGGTAAAGGCCTTAGATAAGCTCGTTGGCTCGAACCCGAACACAAAGACGGAAATTAAAAATGGGATTAGCAAGCTTACAAGCCAACTGAGTCTCCTTGCGACAGATGACATCAGACGGGTCCTGGAAGAAGGTGTCATCACGGAGGAGGGCTCCGAGACTGTGACAATGGGGGACGACGAGGAGCTCGCTAAGAAAGAGGATATAATGGATGTTAACCGTAAAATGGACGTCATCCTGGAAAAAATAACTAACCTCGAACGGGAGGCAGAGCAAGACAAGCTGGAGAGACGGGCAGCGGAACTGGGAAAGCAGACCGAGGCGGCAGCTTCAATTAGGATGGAACACGAGAGTAATGGGCGCGAGTAATGTCATCAGAACAGCCTCTAAAAGCCTGGCAGGGATAGTGGCAGCTTATGCTAAGGCACCAGTATCCCAGCCCGAGGCCGCAATGGGAAAGAGCGGGAAGGATTCTAACCTACCCCCGAAGACTACCTTCAAGGTAAAACCGACCAGGGTGATGATGGATACCACGGGCAGCAGCTACGGTGATGTCCTCAGAAGGGTAAAAGCCGGTATCCCTTCCGAACTAAGCAACGGAGTGATGGGCGCAAGAAGGAGCCAAGCCGGTAATCTCGTCATAGAGATGAACAAAGGGGTGGACGGGAAAGGCTTAGCGGAGGCAGTTAACGAAATTATCGGCAAAGATAAGGCCAAGATCACAAGAAACAGCCTAGTGGTTATCGAAGTAAAGGGGTTGGAGGACGACACCGGAACAAAACAGGTGCAGGAGACAATCGCCAAGGTGACCGAGGGAGAAGGAAGCTACACCGTCAAGGATATTAGAACGTACAAGGGTGGCCTTCGAATCGCCATGGTGGAATGCAGCAGGGCGGACGCTAGGTCACTGTTAGGACATAAGACAATTAAAATAGGATGGATGAGCTGTAGGATCCAGGAGAGGCCAGCAAAAGCCACTGCATGCGGGAAATGCCTAGGCTACGACCATTGGGCAGCCAAATGCAAAGGAACTGATAGGAAAGACCGGTGTCGCAGATGCGATGAAAACGGCCACATGGAAAGTAACTGTCAGGCACCCCCACAATGCGCCGCATGCAAAGACGCAGGCGAAGACCACTCGCACTTTCGCGGGAGTAGGGACTGCCAGTCCTTCAAAAGGGCCCAGGAGGAGCTGGAAGGCCGTCCGGCCGAACTTCAACCGCTGTAGGGCAGAACACGACATGCTGGAGGCGGGCATGGCAGAGGAAGGTGCAGGGGTGGCCCTGCCATCAGAGCCTAATGGGAGGAAGACAGAGGGATGTGCGGTCAAGGACAGGAGGGGAGACGCGGCGGTGAAGGCTGCCGAGCCTCCAGGAAGGCCCAGGAAATGCTGGCGCTTGTTTCAACTTAACCTTAACCGGTGCAAAGCGGCACACGACCTACTAACGCAGACGTCAAGTGAAGAGAGCGCGGACATTGTATGCATCTCAGAGCCTAACGAGGCCAAGGTAGCACAGGAACAATTTAGGGATAGCGAAGGGGGGGGACGTAGCCATATTACTTGGGGGAAGTGCTGCGAGCAGAGTGACAGGGTAGGGCTCGCCAGCGAAGGGGATAGTGTGGGTGCAGTTGGGGGACATAGTGTTCTACAGCTGCTACATCTCGCCAAACGTCGGAATGGAAGTTTTTGTAGACTGGCTAGGATGTCTAGAGCAGTCTAGCAGAGTGCACAGGGGGCGGGTACAGATCATTACCGGTGACTTCAACGCTAAGGCTACGAGCTGGGGTTCTATGCAACAAGACAGAAAAGGCCAGGCAATGCTGGAGTATATGGCGGTGCTCGATATGGTGGTAGCAAATAACGGAAACACACCAACGTTCTGCAGGGGGGGCACTAGGTCTTGGATCGACCTTACGATGTTGAAGTCAAGGCATGGGGATAGAGTGAGGGCCTGGAAGGTAGCGGAAAATGAGACGCTGAGCGACCATAGGCTTATTAGATTCGAGGTCCAGACCGCAGCAGATGAACAGCAGCCTGCCCGAGTTACACGCTGGGTCCCCGGCCAGATGGATCTGGCAAAACTGGTCGGCATGGCAGAGAAAACCAAGATCCAAACCAGGGCAGGAGCGGAGCGAAGCGCCGAAGAGCTGGTCGCAACATTGCGAGAGGTCTGCAAAACGGCAGTGCCCAGGAGAACATTGCGGCAGAACCGGAAGCCGGTTTACTGGTGGTGCATAGAGGTGGCTACTGCAAGAAGGGAAGCAATAGCCTCCCGAAGAATGCTTGCACGTGCAAGGAGACGGCTCGAAGACACGTCGGCGTATATCGAGGCCCGCAGGGAAAATGTTAAGAACCTAAGAGCGGAGATAGCTAGAAGCAAGGAAGCCTGCTGGAAAAGACTCTACGAGGAAATCGATAGGGACCCATGGGGGAAACCCTATAGAATAATCGCGGAAAAACTTGCCAAAAGGGGGCCAGGACCCGAATTGTTAGTCCTAAGAGGTATTAGGGCGGTGGTGGAGGCGCTATTCCTAAGAGGGACTATGTGCGCAACGAGAGTCACCACGGACGAAGAAATAGAAATGGAGGATTTTACGGTAGAAGAGCTAATCACAGCGGCGGACGACACACCTAATAAAAAGGCGCCGGGGCCCGATGGCTTGTCCAACGAGGCAGTTAAAGCGGTAGCCAGGGCGAACCCAGACCTCATCCTGCAGGTATATAACTCGTGCCTTCGCGAAAAGGTATTTCCCAGACGCTGGAAAAGGGCGCTTCTCGCGCTGATCCCGAAGAAGGGTAAGTCCATGAACGAACCATCAGGTTACCGGCCAGTATGCCTACTCGACGGCGCAGCCAAGTTACTCGAGAAGCTGATTAACAACAGAGTGGTAGACAGCATCGAGTCAAAGGGAGGTTTCTCTGCGTCGCAGTATGGTTTCCGGAGAGGTCGGTCAACCACGGACGCTATTCTGGCGGTAAAAAAACTGGCGCAGGAGGCGAATGAAGGGCCATTGCGACAAAGACGGCATTGTGTAATGGTAGCGCTAGACGTCAGGAATGTATGTATGTATATTTATTGGTGCTAAAAACATGGTGGTTATACACAGGTCAAATACAAAATATAATAAAATATATATATATGTGTAAAAAAAACAATATCACTTAAAAACAAGATAAAATTACATATATAGAACAATGACAAATAATTAAAATGTTCAATGTTCAATGGCTTCAATTATTTTAGTTGTGAAGTGTCGCTTAAAAGGTACTCGTCAATACTATAAAATCCATTGCATATTAGGAAGTGTTTGATTGATTTCCGAAATGCGTTTAACGGGAGAGATTTTACTGTTTCTGGTAGAACATTATACAGCTTGGGCCCACAATAGTTTAGACCATTACGTGACTTACTCAGTCGCAATCTAGGAATCTCGATAAGGGTTCCAAATCTAGTATTATGTTCATGTTTTTGGTTTTGTTTTACATATAAATTAAAATGTGTATGTACATAAGTTACGCATTCCAAGATAAATAAACATGGTAAGGTTAGTACTTTTAGATTAATAAAGGCCTGTCTACAATCGTCGCGATAATTGATAGATGCGAGAACCCTTATTGCACGTCGTTGTAGTTTGAAAAGCCGTATAGTGATACTGGAATGGCCCCAGACCAATATGCCATACGTAAGATGACTTTGGCATTGGGAATAGTACACTTGAAGTATGGCACTAATAGGAAGCCAATTTTTTAACTGCCTTAACGCATATACAGATTTCGATACTTTTTTTGCAGTTTCTAGTTCGTGTTTGCGCCAGTTTAATTTGCTGTCAATATGGACCTCAAGAAATTTAACAGTACTTAAAGCTGCATTCCGTTTTAGGGAGAACACAACGTGCGTGGATTTCTCCGGATTTAGAGAGAGCCTATTGGCAACAAACCAGTTGGAAGCATTCTGCACTGAAGTAGCATTAATTATTTTTGCATCGCTATCTGTTTGTGCACAAGATTTTATTGTGGTATCGTCTGCGAACAGGATAATAGAAGATTGATCCAACTGAAATGATAAATCATTTATATAAATTAAAAATAACAGTGGCCCCAGGATTGAGCCCTGGGGTACTTCACATGTTACTTCTAATTCACTTGACGCGGTGTTGTTCACATGTACTTGTTGAAATCTAGAGCTCAGATAGGAATTTATTAACCGGCAGCTTTCGGGATGGAAGTTGTAATAGTATAGCTTCCGCAAGAGGACGCCGTGAGAGACACAGTCAAAAGCTTTACTGAGGTCCAGAAAGGTTGCCACGGAACACGATCCAGTTTCAAACCCCTCGTATATTTCCTCAGCAAGCGCAATGACTGCATCCCTAACAGACCGCCCCTTACGGAAGCCAAACTGCTTGCAATTAATTAGGTTATAGCAATCTAGATATTCTACAGTCTGTTCAAGTATAATTTTTTCTAGTACTTTAGATATTATAGGCAACAGCAAGATGGGCCTGTAGTTGTTGCAGTTAGATGTATCACCCTTTTTAAAAAATGGAATAACAATAGCACGTTGCAGACACTTTGGAAAATACCCGATTCTATGCAGCTATTCAGTAGTTTTGTCAAAGGAAGTATAATAACGTCAATTATGTTTTTTAACATAGATACATTCATTCCGTATATGTCGCGGCTTTTTGAGTTTTTTAATTTACAAACTGTGTTTCTCACAACAAAAGGGCTAACTATTTTGAACTTAAAATATATGTTTGAGTTTGCCCTTAGTTTACTCATAAGTAAGATTGGCGAGTCGTTTGTGGTAGGAAGACTGTTGATTAGTTTGTTAACCACTTCTGTAAAAAATGTATTAAAAGTATTGCAATTAATATCACATTTGGTATCACAGTAAGTCTTGTTGTTCATAGATTTTACTAATGACCATATAGCCTTAGGTCTATTTGCAGCCTCGTCTATATATTTTCCATTGGCAAGTACCCTAGCGTTTTTAAGACTAACATTATATTTATGTTTTAATGCTTTATATTGACTTCTTAATTCGGGATATCTTGAACTAGCATCTCTTAGTAAAAACAGGTTTTCTCGCATTAATCTTAGACTATTATTGTACCATTTTATTTTGACAGATTTTTTGATTATTCTTACTTCTTTTTCAGGAAAGGACTCATTGATTGAAAGTTGGATAATACTGATAAATGCATTACATTTATCTTCAATATTGTTATTTACATCATCGATGAAGTTCCAATCTTGAATACTCAGCAAGTTGTAAAAAGTAAACTGACCATGCTGGGTTATTGGTCTTACTTTACGTTTATAGGGTATGTCATTAACTACGTTTAAATTCACCTTAACATTTATACCTATATGATCTGAAAGTCCTGCATCGATAGCCTCTACTGATAGGTCGTTTGAGTTTATATTGGTAAATATATTGTCTAATGTGTTTTCGCATCTGGTTTTAAAGAATACTTTTCCGGTAAGATTGTAGGAACTGAGTAAGTCACTGACAGCTGTGGCCCTAGAATCATTTGAATTAAATAAAACATTAAAATCTCCACCTAGAATTATATGTTTGTTTATGTCAACCATATTTAGTATTGAGCCTAATGTAGTTAAAAAGTCCTTGAAATTTCCTGAGGGTGATCGATATAAAATTATTAAAATAATATTTAGTTCTGGCAGGAATGATGCAGCTACTTCACAGTGAAGTTCATTCGATAAATCGTTGAGTTGTTCCAATGGTTTGAAAGGGATATTATTCCTGATTAGTTGCATTACCCCTCCGTGTATATGAGTGCTTCGTGCATAATAAGATGCTACTTGAAAATCGGTAATATGTATTGACAGGGCTTCATGATTGTCTAACCAGTGCTCACTCAAACAAAGAGAATGAAACGTGTTATGATGTTCAAACAGAAATGCTTCAATTTCATTGATTTTGTTTCTTAGACATTGCATATTCATGAAACATAAGTTTATCTCCCTGGTCAAGCTAGCATGGTTAGAACTGGCTGGAAGTCTAACAGGCGAGTCGGTGTCTATGTTACGCTTTTGCTCGCTTCGCGTGAAGGAAAATTTGCATTGTTATTCGGCTTGAAAATGAATCTTCTTACTTTAATACCAGAGGGCCAAGTTTCTTCATTCATTAATATGATTCGATGCTTAAAATCCGCTCCTAATTTGAAAGCTTTATTTTGACCCTTGAGGTTTAACTCCTCGATATGTACCGAGTCAATAACGGGGTAATTGTCCTTCATGTAGGTTTTAATCGTTTCTGTGTTGACGCTGGAGTCGCAGTTTCCAATGTAAACCCATGCAGTTTTATTAGGTGCGCGAAAATTATTTTCTGTTTCCCTTTTACCAGTCACTATGTGCTGTGTTTTCTTTTTGTAAGTTTTTACCTTCCATTCTTCGTTTGTTTCTGCTACGTTAATTTGAGCCGCGCAGCGAGTTGGCGTTAGAACAGAATTTACATTTTTTGCGGACATATCATCAGTGTAAGAAGCATGTTTAGTTTTTCTCGTGAGCGCTGGCTTCGGCTGAGCGCGGTTATCCTTAAAATTGTCTGCGTTTGAATGGGTGGCTGGGGCGTCTGCGTTCAACGGCTGGATCTGATCGGCGAAACTGATTGAATGAACTGACTGGGATAAGGGAGGGGGCTTATTGTTGGCAGTAGAGCCAACGTTTATTACTCCTTCCTTCTCAATAATTTTATTATTTTCGATTTCAGCTCTAGGTTTTTGCGCTTCTGTCGTACTTTTGTGATTTTTAATCGACTGTTTAAGGGATTGTATTTCTCTGTCTTTTAATTTCAGAATAGAATCTAATCTCTGTACCTCACATTCCAGATGGGTGTTGTTTTACCGCATTTCGCAAATCAGGGACTTTAGCAGCGTTGATTCATCACTACACTCATTTGAGGTTAATTCTTGCTGAGCATCTAAGAGAACTTGGTTACAGCACTTCTTTGATCTTCCACTGCAACTTTTATGATAGGTTGCACCACACTTTGTGCAAACATAGCCAGACTTGGCTATGCTGCCACATTTACACACTTTAACTATATTATTTGTTGATAAATTACTAGGATGATTCTCTTGCTTGTCGGCCATTTTCAATGAATGAATGCCTTCAACACGCTGTCCTGAGATAAGATCACAGCGGCAGCAAGAGCACGGCTGGCTCCGGGTCAGGCGAGAATGGTGGAGGCCTACCTAAGCGATAGATCGCTGCTGTACAAGCTGGGGGAAGACGAGGAAGAAAGAGCAGTCAACCAAGGGGTACCACAAGGCTCAGTGCTGGGCCCAACATTGTGGAACTTGGCTTACGACGGGGTGCTTGGGCTAACGCTACCAAAAGGAACTTCGACAATCGCCTTTGCAGACGATTTGGCAATCGTGGTCAGGCATAGAGATGTAGAGGGGGTAAAGCTACTCACTAGCCAAGCATCAAACATTATTATAGACTGGATGAAAGATCACGGGCTCCATGTAGCAGTGGAAAAAACGGGCGCGGTGTGGCTGTCCACTAGACGAGCTGGGAGACAAGGGGGAGAAACTGTCCAGGTAGGGGGTGCCGACATCCCGATAGAGAAGCAGCTGAAGTACCTTGGCGTAATATTGGAAGCCAACCCAAGGTGCAGCTCCCAAGTGGCAGCGGCGATGGAGGCGGCCATAAAAACAGAGGCGGCAGTCGCTCACTTACTGCCAAACGCAGGAGGGCCAGGGGAAGGCCTCTCCGACTGAGAAGGCTCTCTGTCTAATCGGGGTGACCTGCCAACGCTTCCTAGCCTCTTACTAAATTCTCGCAAGAGCTCTTCTTCCGCCATTCTTGCCTCCTCCTCTTTTGTCTTGTTTTTACTAAATTCATCCATATTGGTTCCCACGAGTGAGCTCGGAATGGAAGTCCACCACCGCAGAGCCGGCTTACTGTGGTAAGGCTATTGAAACTGGGGTGCGCCAGGTGCCCCAGAGTCCGCAATGTCGTGACTAAGCTGCTCCTTAGCCATGCATCCATCGGCCATGTGCTGTTCCACCTTGAATTGAGGTATTTTTTCTAGTGGTTTCCTGTCCACCTTCACCCGGGCGGTTAGTCCAAGGTCCCCTAGAACGGTGCCGCCCGCGAGACATGACCACAGACGACGGACACCAATCCGGTATATAAGGCCTGTGCAGACCTGTCGTCGTTGGTCCTTGTGCTGGCCCTAAGCCACGACTACAGCCGGGCAGGAGTAGGGTAAACATAGATTTGTGGCCCCCTGTTCCTCGGAAACCTACTAAACTCGGGAGCCGAATAAGGTAAAGGGAGGCCGAAGAGTTGTCCAAGGGAGGACGATAGGTCATAGTAGAGCTGATAGTGACTCTATTGAAGGGGGAACCCCACTACAAGCTGTGATGGATCCCAGGATCTCTTAGCAGTAGGCCAACACTTCACCCCTTGATGATCCCAATATGATTTACACCCTATTGGGGTCGCCCGAGTGGTTCATTGGTAGTGGAATACTGAGCTCCCACACCACGTCAAGGTGTATTCCTTCGTAGGAGAACTTAACCTAACCTAACCTAACCTAACTTATATATAGTAGTAGTAGTAGTATAGTAGTTCCAGCGCTATATGAAAAAAATGACTTCAGTTTGCGGTTAACTTGTAAATGATAATTGGGGGTTTATGACCATAACCGCAATAAAACTAACCTGCGCTGGCCAGATGATTTGCATAGAAAATTCATGACCGAATGAACAGGGCCGCTACAAGGTGTGTTGTCCCCGGGGCGCGAGGCAAACAGCGGAAGAAAAAATGTTCAGAGATGTTGAGATTAAAAATGTTGATTGTTTAACCGAGTTCATTTAAGTGTAAGAATGAAAAGTTCAAAACATTTATGCTCTTTTAACATTAACTAATATTAATTGTGTGATTTGTCAAACCATCAAACATGTGAAAATACCTACATCCATTTCAAAAAGTGAGGCGCCTCACTTTGAAGTGCTGTATTTTCAAAACAAAAAATCTTAAAAAATATCCGAGCACGTTTCTGTAATCCTGAGTGTTTTTTTATTATTATTGAAGAAATCTGATTTTTATCATAAATAATTATTTTTTCGACGGATTTTTACTAACTCTTTATAAATCCTAATCAGTTAAGTATACAAATTTGAAATAAATACTGGTAAAAGATTAAATCTTTATTTATAGAGTGGTGCAAGAAAGAAATGCATATCTGAACCCTTTCAACCCCTACTATATCAAAATCCTATTTCAACGTTCTCGGTAATTAAGTATCCGGTTTTTTAATTATAGTTAATTGTTAGAAATTGTTCATAACATAAAATATATAATTTAATTTCCAATAATTTAAATATTTGATTTTTCGTCGATTGAAAACCTCATTGAGAGATTGAAGATGCGCGATGGTTATGGTTTTTAATCCACGAAAAATCAAATATTTATATGATTGAAAATTAAATTATATATTTTGCAGGTCAATCTGATTTTTTTCAATAATAATAAAAAACACTCTCAGTATTACAGAAACGTGCTCAGATATTTTTTAAATATTTTTTGTTTTTAAAATACAGCACTTAGAAAGTGAGGCGCCTCGCATTTTGAAATGGATCATTAATTAAATTAAAATTTCAATAAAATCGTGTTAGTTATAATAAAGCTACGATTAAATTGGTACAGCAAATTTTGCTTAAACAAAAATTATACGATTCTAAAAATAATGTTATTTTTACACCACTAATATCAAATTCCATAGTTGAGTTGAATTTTTTTAAGAAGAATAATTATACGATTTAATTAATTTATAAATATTTAAAATTAAATTTCGGCAGAATTGTTTAACTCAACTTATTTCTTCTGACAATCTTTTATTTGAAATTTAAACAAACATTATGTAATAAAATGAAAATTTACACTTTATACATACATAATTACACTTTATACATAAATACACTTTATACAAAAATACACTTTATACATAAATTAATTATCAGATTCGTCTGAGCCATTCTCCAAAATATTTATAATAAGCGGTTCCATATGTTTGGAAAAGTATTTCTTTTCAATTTCGATGACATGTCGAATGCTGTTCGTCCACTGTTCCTTAGAAATTTTAGAAATTTTATTTTTAACTACATTTACAGTTCCTTCACTAAACTTAGGATTTGTATTATTTCGCCGTATTTGAGGTTTTAGTATGCCCCAAATCAATTCAATAGGGTTTAATTCACAATAGTACGGAGGTAAACGTAGCACTTGATGACCCAACTTTTTGGCTTCTTCGTCTATGAAGTGTTTTTTCTTATGTTCTTTTATTTTTAATACTTCGAGCAATTCTTTTTTTGTGTAGGTCGGCTCGAAGTATAACTCATTTTCATATAAAAAATCTGAAATTTCTTTTTTACTCGAATTGGCATTTGGTACTTTTTCAATCTGAACCGAATGGTAGCTAGCATTATCTAGTACAATAACGCTATTCTGCGGTATATTGGGTAGAAGAGATGTCACAAACCACTCAAAAAACACTTTTCCTGACATGTCATCGTGGTAGTCCACATTAGCTTTTTTTATATTTTTTGCTGATAAAAATAACGCATCATTCACCCATCCTTCTTGATATCCTGCATGGAGAATAATAAGACGTTGTCCCCTTGAAGCTGGTACATTTAGTGAACAGTTATCATCTATCCAACCTTTCTTCACTGTATCGTGTGTGTCATACCACATCCAAGTATATAATTGCTTTATTTGTATTTCTAATTCTTCTTATTTCTTCTATATATTTATACCTCCACTCACAAATCTGTTGACTTTCTTTGAGCACCTTCCTTTTGTCGATAGTTCGATATTTAAAACCAAACAAGCTGTTCTTTCAATTTATATTGAAACCAGTTAAGAGTTGGAACAAAATTATTTTTAAAACTGTTATAAATTATTCTTCTCACTCCACGGCCGTGATCTTCCACAGTTAATTTTTTTAGGACTCCTTTATCTGTCCTAATTTTCCTCGGTATAATTCCGTTGGTAACTAGTCGCCACACTGTCGTTTTAGAAATTTTTGTTAAATTTGCAGTCTCGGAGATTAGATGGTCTTCGGTGCCAAATTTTCCTTGTTGTTTTAAACTGTCGTATACATTTAAGATAATCTTTTTTGCGTCTTCAGATAAAGCAATTCTATTGTTGGATTTTGGTAAAACTTCTTCTCCATTTTCATCAGCATTTATTAAATTTTCTTCGTTTTCATGTTGGTGAAAATGATGTTGATCGTGTTCGCTATTCCACGGTCTCCACATGATAGTTGTTTGCAATAACTGCCTAAAGTCTGGTATAATATTGGAACAGATCATTTAACTAATGTGCACTATTAACTGGACTATTACCTGGGGTTGACGCGTATTTATCATAAAGTTAGGACACCCCCTCCACCACCCCCGAGAGTTCTTAAAGTGGGGCATGTATGTGTTATTTTTCCATAAGAACGAACAACGGCTCATCTTTGATAATAATAAAAATTAAGATTTGAGATTTACACACATTATACATTGAAGTTATGTGAATAATTTAAAATGTTTTTACGTAAAAGGAATTATAACTAAAATAAATATAAATTTAATTGTGACACACTAAAAAGATGTCATATAAATGTTGAGATATTGTAAGAATTGGTTTACCTGTGTGATATTACTTTAATTTATTAAATACTTGTTATAAATAGGGTGTATGAATTAGATTATTCTAAGTTAAATATTAAATAAAATGAGCTGTTGTTTCAAAACCTCCATAAGAGCAATAAACATTTTAGATTTACTTTTGTTTAAAAGATGGCAATAAAATACATTTAGAAATAAGTTATAATATAATTTAATTGATAGAATTTGTTTGTATAGAGTGTTGGATTGGACAGTTTTATTCAAAATGATCGATTATTTAATTAAAATCATGAAAGCAATAATCAAAAAAACAAAAATGAAAAAAAAAAACTCTAAATATGTATTATAAATCACACTAAAAAGTATACTTTTAGTAGAAATTGTTATGAACAATCATTTTGTCGGGAAGTCCAGAATTTGAGTTAATCTGGGATATCCCCAATACCTTTTAATCCTGGGCCTCTTGGTTCCTTATTGCATAAAGGGTCAAATTGACCATTAGTTTTTCGAGAAATGTCGAGATGTTCAAAAGTTGAGTTAATCTGGGATATCCCCAGTACCTTTTAATTCCGCCAATGACAGGATTATATACATATAATCCTGTCATTGGCCCTAATACAATTTTCTTAATAACCTTTACCTGTATAATCGCTTAGAGCCGCTCATTCCATATTTCATGCTAATGGACAATTGAGTTCGATTATTGTAATTGATACTTTGTAATATTTAAAAAGAGTAATTAATATTATTGTATATATTTAATACCAATATTTTTTAAATAAAAAATGTATAAGTTAAAGTTAGGGCCGTTAGTTAATTTCTTAGAAAAATAAATGATATTTAGATATATTTTTAAAATGCCAAAATTATTTCATTTGATTTTCAGTTATTTTGGCTATAATTACGATTTTTGAAAATACTGCTTTAATAAAACATAATATATACAGTTGTATATACAACATTGAAACATATTTAATTTTAATTACTAATTAAATTATTATAATTAAATTAATATTTACTTATCGACTATCAAGCAAAATACATCATTTTTATAAAACTTTTATATACATACAAAAATAACATGCGATTAACAAAAATTCAATCATAAAGGGGTGACATATTTTGGATGTAGATTGTGTATCAATTAATAAGATGTAAATTGATAGAGAAGTGTTAAGAAACAGAACTTCATGCTAATAAGAGTATGAAACAATTTATCGACTAGAAAACAAGTTGCAACCGTCATTTAACTCTTTCAATCAGATAACTGACGTTTGTATCGTAAGAGCCGCAAATTAAAGTGTTTTCCTTGGTATACATTTATTGGACTATCTATCTCGAAAACGTTAAAATTTACTTATTGATATCCGCGTTAAAATAAATGGTGACAACTGGTGTAAATTAAATTATAAGTTCAACAAAAATTATTAAAATGATAGGGAATTTAATCAATTTCCATTTATTTTTGACTGGATTTAACTCTGCTGTCAAACGTGAAATTTAACGTTTTCGATAGAGAATACCACCGAATGTGCATTTTTACATATCTACGTCAGTCATTGGAATGAAATGTTCTAATACGGACCTGAAATTATGCAGCCGACTCACAGCCGAGCATGCAATAAGCTGTTTGCTGAGGGATACTTTTATTGAGGATTATGGTTTATGGTGTTATAAAAGTATAAAAATTTATTGCAAATTTGAAGTCATTTTTTTCATATAGCGCTGGAAGATCTATAGGTATAGATACAAGCGAGGCCGCCCGAAGATCAGTTAGTTAGCGACTTAGTCAGTCATCTGCAACGACCCGCTGTGACTCGAGTAATTGTTTGTGTAATCCCCGAAACTCCCACTGCCTCAACAAACACCCGCGCAAGAGCAATAGTCAGCAGTAAGCTTTCGTCAATTGCGTTTCTGTGTGTTGTTCTTCGTAGTAGGTAACGTCTAAAATGGATGTTAAAAAAAGAAAAGTGGATTCAGAATGTCGAGTTTTTAAAGAAGAATGAACGTGGAAATATTTCTTTACTTTATTTAAAGAAAAACCTGTGTGCTTACTTTGCAATAGAACTGTTGCAGTTTTAAAAGAATATAATATTCAACGCCATTTCAAGAGCAAACATGAAAACCACTCCTACTCATCGTTAAGTGAAGAGGTGAAAAAAAATAAATCGAAAGATTTAATAAAAAATTTATCAAGTCAACAACAATTATTTAAGAGAGCTAATCATTCTCAAAGATGCGCTACGAAAGCCAGTTATGTGTTGGCTTATAATATTGCTAAATCTAATAAAGCATTTTCAGATGGTGAATTTATAAAGCAGTGCATGATAGATGTGTGCGATATTATGTGCCCTGAAAAGAAAAATGATTTTCAGTCACTGTCTGTCTCAAGAAGAACAATCACCGAGAGAATTGAAAATATTGATTAAAATCTAATTTCACAACTGACTACAAAAACTCAAAAATTTATTTTTTATTCAATTACCATGGATAAAAGTACAGATATCAGCGATACTGCGTGCCGATATATTTTGTGAATTTGAAAAGTGCATCGATAAACTTCGTTTACCTATTGATAAGTTATGTAATGTAACTAAAATTTAAATTCTAAGTATCCGGAAAATGATGTTGTTTTTTTTGCATTGCCTTATACATCAGGATGCTCTCTGTAAATCGGCTTTAGATATTGACCATATACTTGATATTGTTGTAAAACTAGTAAATATGATTCGTTCCAGAGGATTATTACATCGCCAGTTTCAACAGTTTTTGGAGTCCGTACATGCTGAGCATTCTTTTATCCTGTATTATTCAAAAGTTCGTTGGTTAAGTGCTGGAAAAGTATTTGAAAGAATTTGGGATTTAAAAGACGATATTGTGAATTTTCTTCTTGATAAAGACATTTATAATCAATTTAACGTCTTAGAAAACGAAACGTGGCTTTCTGATTTCGCTTTTTTCACAGACCTCCTCGTACACATGAATAAACTGAATCTCAAATTGCAAGGGAAAAATCAGTTTCTTCACGATATTTGGCAATACCTGAAAAGTTTCAAATTACAGTTATTATTATTTGCTAATCAGATCTCTAAATCTGATTTTTCTCATTTTCCAAGAATACAATCTTTAAAATGCACTATATCAAACAATAAGATTAAAAATGGTGATGTGTCCATCATAGTACTTTCCCCCGTAAATTGCATATTAAATCACTTTTAAAATATTTGTAGCATTATTATTTTCAAAATGTCTTCAACTTTTTGATAACTAAAACTTTTATTTCAAAACATTTTTCAATTGGATCAACACATACTGACACAAACCAATGACTAGATAAAAAACACTATTTATTGAATATCTCAAAAACTAAGAGTGCTATGACAAAAAGTGAAGATACAAAAAATCTTTCATATTTTATTGCCTACAACTTTTATTTGAAACATTTTCCAATTGTATCAACACACATACTGACACAAATCAATGACTAGATAAAAAACACTATTTATTAAATATCTCAAAAACTAAGAGTGCTATGACAAAAAGTGAGTCCACAAAAAATCTTTAGTTTTTTTATTTCCTACAACTTTTATTTGAAACATTTTTCAATTGTATAGACACATACACTGTCACACACCAATAACTAGATAAAATACACAACTTTTGAAATATCTCAAAAACTAAGAGTGCTATGACAAAAAGTAAATGAACAATACATCTTCATTTTGTTATTATCTACAACTTTTATTTGAAAGAATTTTTTGTTTGATGAACATTTATTGAAAAAATCTGAAAAAACTGAAAAACGCTAAGAGTAAAGTACCACTTCCGGTTTTCCGATTTTCACCAAAAGCTTTTCAGTTCTTCCGATTGTAACAAAAAGCTTAAGTTTTAAGTTTTATCTCGATATCTTTAGCGGTTTTTGCGGTACAGCGCACACAGACACACAGACAGACAGACAGACAGACAGACAGACAGACAGACAGACAGACATTTTTCAAAAATAGTCTTATTCGACTCAGGGGACCTCAAAACGGATATTTCCGCTAAAATTTTTGATTCGAAAATTTTCACGAAAACAATACTTTCCCTTTGTATTACATACGGGGGAAAGTAAAAATCTGCGAGCAGTAGCTTAGAGTCGTTAAGATAACGACTTTTTCAAAGAAATCCCGCAAATTGTTGTCACGTAAGATCGCCATCTATTAAAGACACCCTGAACTGAAAAATACCCCATTTCCGCTATACAACCACTAGGTGGCGTGACGGTATGCGGAAAATTGCAAAACGAGTAAACATTTTTATTTGAGCCTTCCCAGGCCATTTCGTGAAAATCTAACTTTACAGAAATGTTCAGGGGGTAAAAATTGGACCGGTGTGCATCGGTTTTGCAAATCTGTGAGAATTTTTGAAGATTATTTCGTGATTAATAATTATTGCAATTTTCATGATTTTTTTCAGAAAAACGATAATAGCTAGAATCATAAGCGATGCACACAGGTTCTAAAATGGGGTCAAGATTATGTATGAATTTTTTCGTAACTCTAGCTTTTCTGGGAAGGCTGGAATAAAAAATGACGATTTTCATGCATCAAAAAAGACCCTTAAAATAATGGAACTGCGAATGGCGATGCCCTCTGTTGGATTTTATTTTAAATGAAAAGTGGATTCTAAGTTTGTCTATGCCACTGACTGTCTGTATACAGGGTGTCTACGCCAAACCGTTCGTTAAAAGTTTATGGGGTTGCCGTTGCACTAAAAATTTGAAAAAAATCCTTGTTATATGGTTGAATCAGTTCTGCTCATATGAAATATTTTCAACTTTATATCACTTCCGGTTCCACCGGAAGTAGCACCAAGTTTGTTATTTTAAATAGAACAACCTATATATTAGTAATTTTTTATGTTCCTCGTTCAAATTGCAACTTATTTTATTCGAACATATATACACTTATCTCTCATAGTTTTGAAGCAAAAAAAATATTTCTAAAATTCTGACCTCTAAAAGGCATCTTGAAATCTGTCTGTAGCTTTTCTTAAGAATAAGATAAAAATATGATTTATATCTCTACTTGTACCTAGAGGATGCCTCTATGAGTAAATTAATTGGAAACTGTCAATTTTCACAATAAATGTTCTTAAAATGTCAATATCTAAGTGTCTTCTTCAATATCTTGTAATTAAATTATTTTAAATAGAATGGCCCAATTTTTATCACATGGTACAATTGGGGGAAAAATTTCCTACAAAAAAGAATTATAGAACTATACTCCTAAAGCAAGTAGTTTTCGAATTATTTCGAAAATTCGTTTTTCGTCGCATTTATGCAGGGAATAATGCGCGCATAAGTCGCAATTGAATTTTAGTAGGCCAGTGGTATGCTTTTGTTTTGTCGCGATTGTATTGTGAAATGCCAAATAATAAAAAGAATTAGTAAAAAGTTTTATAGAAATCAACAAAATGAATAATTACACAAATCAACAAATTATCAATTTATTCTTTATACATGGCAACTGCCAATGAACAAAATTTGATTCCAATCTTCTAAATCTTGTTTTATTCATCGGCGGCAAATGTGGATAAGTTTCATTAAATATTCTACATGTTGGAGTACCGATTCTATCGCAGTTGCCATGTATAAAGAATAAATTGATAATTTGTTGATGGGTGTATTTATTAATTTTGCTGATTTCTGTATAACTTTGTACTAATTGTTTTTATTATTTGACATTTCGCATTACATAAGCGACAAAACAAAAGCATTACTACTTGCCTACTAAAATTTAGTTGCGACTTATGCGCGCATTATTCCCTGCATAAATGCGACGAAAAAGGAATCTTCGAAATAATTCGAAAACCACTTGCTTTAGGAGTATAGTTGTTAATACTTTTTTGTAGGAAATCTTCCCCCCAATCATACCACATGATAAAAAATGGCTTATTCCATTTAAAACAATTGAATTACGAGATATTGAAGAGGGCACTTCGATATTGACATTTTAAGAACACTTATTGTCAAAATTGACAGTTTCCAATTAATACACTCATAGAGGCATCCTCTAGGTACAAGTAGAGATATAAATCATATTTTTATCTTACACTTAAGAGAAGTTACAGATAGATTTCAAGATGCCTTTTAGAGGTCAGAATTTTAGAAATATTTTTTTTGTTTCAAAACTATAAGAGATAAGTGTACATATATTCAAATAAAATATGTTGCAATTTAAACGAGGAATCCAAAAAATTACTAATATATAGGGTGTTCTATTTAAAATAACAAATTTGGTTCTACTTCCGGTGGAACCGGAAGTGATATAAATTTGAAAATATTTCACATAAGGAGAACTTATTCAACCCTTTGACAAGGATTTTTTTCAAATTTTTAGTGCAACGGCAACCCTATAAACTTTTAACGAACGGTTTAGCGTAGACACCCTGTAGTTGTCTGTAATACTAACTATTACCAGTATTTCGTTAATAAACAAATACATTTTCTATCTATATAGTAAAGAATCAGCTGGATGCCCGTCCTCAGGGGTGATATGTAAGCAAATTATGGGCCCCTAGGAGTTGTCAAATGACTGAGTTACTCAACTGTTTCCAAGAACTTTTTACAAAAAAAAAACAAAAGATTAAAATTTAAAATATCGAATGTACGATGAACTATAAGTGTGATACATCATTGAATTGAGAAAAAAATATTCTTTCAAAATATATGAAAATCTAAAATAACGCTCACAAGAAAAACAAAAGTTGACTATGGTCCCCGGGTAAATTTTAAAGTTATCTTAAAATAAAATATGTTATTAGTTTTCTCGTTAAAAAGTGCCTCTTTAATGTAAAAGTTGTAAATGTCTAGATTCAAATATCTCAAAAACGAAAAAAGATATATTAAACTTATTTTCAGATTATTATTAGGCCCTAAAATACGCAACTTTGCCCAAATTTGACCGATTCTCTATTTATTTAAATAACCAAGTTCCCCATACATTCTGTTGAAATACAGACACATTTATTAACGGAAATCCATTTTACAAATATAATATCAACAATTTAAAATAAGACAAATTCAACCAAAAATTGTTAAGAAAAAAACAAGTATTTAATTATAATATAAAAAAATAAAATAAAAGAAATAAAAGAAAATAGTTATCGGACAAATCCGGTAACATGAATAAATGTAATATGACAAAATAACTCAAGATTAATTTACTTATTACACAGTATTTTCAATAACGACATATGATTTTAAGTGCCGCAACAATTCGTTTCGTGACATCGGATTAACTGAAAAATGGTGAGGAAGACGTAAACACTTACTGAAGCAGCTATTCATAATATAATTAGTTCTTTGAAATGGTATTTGGAATAATAGACGGTAGCGAGTTAATCTATTTTCTGCATTGAAATCAAAGTTTAATTGTGAGACTGTATTTGGACAATCAACATCTCCATTAATTGTTTTATGTAACATCAACATCATCGCAAAAACTCTTCTGTTACTTATACTATCGAGGCTAAAGTGAGTCATCAGTGTTTCAAGATTAGAATTATCTCTAATACTTAATTTGTAAGAAAGATATTTCAAAAATGTATGTTCTATTTTTTCAATATCTTCTTGGTAACACTTATGACTAAGAAACCAAATACATGGAGCATACTCCAATTTTGAAAGCAAAAATGCAACATAAATAATTTTGTATGAAACTGGATTCAGATTCCGAGAGATTCTCTTTATATAACCCGACATTCTCGCTGCTGAATTGCATATATTATTAACATGGCTTGAAAATGTTAATTTTGTGTCAGAAACAATGCAGAGATCTGTAATTTCTGAAAATTTAAATAAGTCAATTTCACCTATTTTAAAACAAATTAGTGAATTGATCTTTTTTCGAAAAAGAAATGAACTTACATTTACGTGAAATAAAAATAATGGATTTTAGCAGCACCAATCATAAACAGATGACAAATCCTCCTGAAGCAATGTACAATCATTAGGAGAATTAATTTCATTAAAAAGTTTTGGTTCGTCAAAAAAAGTAAACAATGTAAATGTTTTTTTTTTGTCACATGATGTCACTTAGCGTCCCTACACTGCGGTCTCCGTGGTCATTTTGTGAGCCTCTGGATGGTTTATTCCCTGTGTACTTCTGTCTCTTCAATGGAATTCAGGAGTTTCAGCCAAGAAACTTTCTGGAGCTCTATTACAGGAAGCACAGGCTTTCCAAATTGCTTCGTGCGTTGCCTTTAATAGGCTTCGCATGTACACACTAGGTGTTGAGGAGTTTGCTCCTCTTCCAAACACCCACGAAAAAGGGGGATTTTATCATCCTATGTTTGTGCTTATTCAAGTCACAGTGTCCAGTGACTAGTCCTGTGATTTTTCGTAGGACATTCTATTCGGTCCTGACAGCGTCAGTGTGCTGCTAGGTATCGGACCATCTAGAAAGAGTCTTGTGGGCCTCATTTCCTTTTGGTTGTGTCTTGCCTTTTTGTGCTCCTTTGCTAACTTTCGTCGGATGATTTCCTTTCTGGATTTATGATGTATTCGGAAAGCGAGTGTAGGTCCTATAAATTCCCCTGATGCCCCTTGTTTAGCCAGTGAGTCGGCCCACAAGTGTCCAATAATTCTTTGATCCTTGGGTATCCATACTAGTTGTCTATGCAGGCCATAACCAGCCAGGACTGCACCATCGACGAGGCTAGCGCTTTTAAGGCTGCCTGGCTGTCCAACATAATGGTAATTGGTCCTTTGTTGTGTCCTGATTCCATTATGTGATTAGCACACTAGTCAATGGCGGCTATTTCAGTCTGGAAGATGGAGGCATGTTTCCCCAGAGCAACCGCAATTTTTTTGCTCCGGTTGCAACCTCCAGAGAATCCAGCCCCGGCTCCATTTGTGTTTTTGGCCCCGTCTGTATACCAGATAGTTCCTTCAGAAGTTTCCGGGTATGTTCCACTTGCCCATTTACTCCGCTGTGGTATGGTTACTTCAAACCGGCGGGATGAGTGTGCGATTTTGGTGAAATCAGACCTTATGTTTAAGGTTTCTTTTTCTTGTAGCACTTTTAATGTTGGTCTTGATGCTCCTACATTTAATGTGTGTTTATTTATATGCAGTCTGTAGGCTGCCTGCCTATCTTCTATCATAACATATAGATGCAGTGGTGAAAGCGACAATATTTGTTAAATGGCTGCTGTGGGCGTTGTTCACATCGCTCGAGTTAACAGCAGACACGCCTGTCTCTGTACTTTCTCAAGTTTTACGGCTGCGCTCTTGGCTTAGGTCTTTTTTCCCCATGCAAGCGCGGCATATGTCACTATGGGTCTTAGGACCACGGTGTATAGCCATTTGGTCATACTGGGTTTTAGTCCTCATGTGCGTTCTACCATTTTTCTGGTCCCAAAAAGCCCTCTCGTAGCCGTTTTGGTAATGATCTCTAGGTGAAAGTTGAAGTTCAATCTGGTACCAAGTATGAATCCTAGTTATTTTACTTCATTTTTGATGGGGGCTTCCATTTGAAACATGCGTAGCGATTTTAGGTCATCGGTTTTTCGTCTCCTAGTGAAGGGGACGAGCACTGTTTCGGCCGGGTTTACAGCTAACCCTTCGTCTTTGCACCATCTGTCTACGCAATGTCTTTGCATTGTATGCTTCTTTTACACCTGCTCACTAGCTGGTGGATTGCTAGTATTTCTAGTAGATTTAGAATAATTTATGACAATCTGATCGGTCTGTAAGATTTGGCCTGGGCATATGAGGCACATCCTGGCTTAGGTATAAATACCAAATACCGGTGACTCTACCATCGCCAGCTGCTTGGAATGTATGAAAGGGCAAGGCTTGCTCTGAGGATCTACCATAATGGTTTCCTCAGTGTTGCTATCCCCTTTTGTAGCATGACAGGAAATATCTTGTCAGAACCTGGTGATTTGAATGGTTTGAACGTATTAATTCCCCATTCAATGTCACCAGGCTTAATAATCGTATTTGCTATATTCCAGTCCCTTTTCGGAGCCCATTTGTTGAGCTCGCTTATGTTCTTGGATACAGGGTTGTCAGATATTACAGAACCCGGGACGTGCGTCTGCAGTAATACCTGCAGGGTTTCTTGTACCAAGTCTGTGTACTTGCCACTTTTGGTCGGCAATGAGCCGATATTCACAGCATGATCTTTGCTGAGCGTCTTGAGTAGACGGGAGCTTGTTCACTATATATATCCCCACAGAATGTTCGCCAGGAATCTCTCTTGGCTTTTTTAATAGCATTGCCGTAAGGGCCGTTTTGTACTGCGCTCATTCACTATTTCTCTTGGCTATATTAAATAGCCTTCTGGTGCGTGTCTTTGCTCTACCAAGATCCTTGTTCCACCAAGTAACCCTGGTCGAGGTAGGTTTGATAGTCCTTGGGCAGCTTGTTTCAAACGCTGCATTGTTGGAGTCCGTGACGCTTTACACTATAACTTCCAGCTCATGCATTGTTCTTGCTCTTGTTGGACAGTCCCCAATTCTGCTGGCTAGTAGCTCATTGTACAGGTCTCAGTCAGTTCTCAGATTTCTGTTTTGAATTACTAGTGGTTTTTCAGATTCGATGTCGAATCGTATATATCCATAGTCTGATAGTGATGGCAAAGTTTTGTCAATTCACTTGCCTTGCGAGAGGCAAGTGTAATGTCTATTACTTCGCTTCGAACCGCGTTTACGAATGTTGGTACATTTCCAATATTTGATATTTTAATGTCATTCTCTAAGAGAAAATCTAATAGTTTTTCACCTCTTGGATTGATGTCCGTGCTCCCCCATATAATGTGGTGTATATTAGCATTGCATCTAACGATCAGCGGTATGCCATTGTAACTCCCGCGATATATCAGCCTCTGGATTTCGTCTACCGGCGGTGGTACTGGTTGGCCATGGGAAAGGTAACCGGATCTAAGCACAAACTCCCTCCGAGTTCCCTTTTCCACTACTTACAACCGTGCTGTCACTAGGTCTCTGCAATACAGTTGCAATAAATTCAGTTCATGTTTTACACTTAAGTTCGGCTACTATTATCCGCCTGCCCTCACTATTTCCTTGTAGAGCCATGGATCTTGTACGAGTGCAATGTCAATATTTTCTCTTAGGATATATGCACTGAGGGCAGGAGATGCCGCCCTACAGTGGTGTGTATTAATTTGTACTAACTTAAACATAACTTACTCTTGGGTAATTCGAGCAGTGGACTGTCATCCATTGCTTCCTCTCCGGACAGTGGGTTCTCTTCCTCTCTGGCATCCTCAGGTTCAGCCGAAGTGCAGCCTCTTTGTTTCGCTTACATCCCCCAAGAGACCTTGTCCATCAGTATGATGTACCGAGTTCCCTTGGGGTCCGGCTTCACGAGGTCGCCTCTATTGGTGGTCCCGGGGCTCATGTTCCCGTTCCCCAGGAGATTCTTCTCTTTGGCTATGCTCTCGAGCCATGTCCTGGTTGGAAAGTCGGAGCATACAATTCTCGAGAATCCCCCTTTGTGGGTACATTCCTAGAATTTCGGCGAGGCTTGTCCCTTTATCGTAGCATCAATGCTTTGGAGAATCGAGGCTTTAATGGCCTCGGCTTCCTCTGCATTTATGCTCGTCTCTGGGATTTTTTTTGTTATAATAGCAAGTGCTATTCCTGTCAAGATGTTGCTGAATGTCTTATTTATCTGAAGCCCTTCCTCCCCTTTAGGTTTTTTGGCCGGTCTTCTGTGAAGTCCCGGGGGTGTTGTGCTGTCGCTCGACAGGTTTCGCTTTTTGCGTCCCTGACGAGCCGGGTGCTGACGTTGCGATGCATACCCCCCCCCACGCTTGTTCTTTGATATTGAACCTCTCCTTTGGCGACACTTGGCTGTCCCCGATCGCAGTTTTGGCTGACGGGCATGGCCGCAGCGGCACCGTAAGAGGCAGGGTTCTCCAAAGAGCCCCCCCTGCATGTTGGCTTTTATGTTTGTTCTTATTTGTGGTTTAAGTTTGTTCCCACGAGTACGGAGGAAATATGAGGTCAGAGGTCACTGTGCGCAGTGCGCAGTGCCCCGATACGCACAGAAGGCTCGCTACGATGGGAGGTCACCCGGTGTCCCAAAAGAATCGTTCGCGACACTTAACCCTGTGCCATGCAGCTATTGGCACCATGTTTTACACCGTAGCTTGGGGGAGTTGGTTTGAGGCAACTGGTTTAGATCGGTCATGCGGGGATAGCCCAGCTGCCCGACCCTATGCTAGCTTCTGGCCTATTTCTCGGTCCTTCATCTATCCACCACCAGGAGACGCGCTCGGTAGTCTCTGCCTGCAGCTGCCAGCCGACCCCATTACTGGTGCCAACCGGTATCCGAGACCCTGTACAATACTCATGCTTAAAAAATGTTCTTGAGGTCACGCATTTAAAGGCATCCGCTCTGAGAAAATGGTTTTCCCGCACTAGTTTGCTAAATTACTATTTTGAATTCACCATCTAGAAAGTGACGCTTTGAACACTGTTTTGACAAATCGAAACTCGCATTTCCGGTATCACACTTTCAGCACTCGTCATAGTTAAAAAAAGCGCACGAAAATTCCACGAATAGGCTACGGCGCAATGCGATCCCACGTGATTTACTAGTTTTTAACGATTTTTGAATTTTTACTTTTTTAACGTCGCCCGGATTTTCAATCGCAATTATTAAACCTTTTCACGCTGGTCTTGCTTCACAGGCAGCTGATGGGTCATTTCCGTTGAAATTTACTACGCTTTTGAAAATGTTTTTTGGACCATTTTTTTTAATTGTCCATATCTACTTTGTTAGTAAGTATTTTTGAAATCTGTAAAAACTTTTCGTTTGTAAATGTTATGACGCATTAGCTAGTGATCAATTTTAATATATTTGGCGATTAGTTTTTGTTTTATAAATATCAACTTTTGTTTTTCAAATGACAACATATGGTAATATGCATATCATTGAATTGTATTTTCAACACTGATTTAAACGGTGTGCAGTTTTAGTTTATGGCAACAAACACTTTATCTAACTAAAAAGAGCGTTTGACAAAACAGATTACACCCAATCGATAGTAATATTTTATTAAATAATTTATCGTATGTATCTTAGCAACTATAGTAACAATTGAATTGTTTGAAAACAATTTAAAAATAAAAATAAAAAACTATACAAGTGTTACACGTCATTTAAATCGGGGCAAAAAATGAAGTTCAATAATATGCATATCACCCGATGTTCCCATTTGTAAAACAAAAGTTGGTATTTTTAACAAAATCGAATCGCCAAATAAATTAAAATCGATCACCATCTGTTGCGCTAAAGCATTTACTTTGAAACTGTTGTTACAGATTTTGAATAAAATTACAAATAAGAAAGACATGAGGTATTTTAGAAAATCGCCTATTTCAGTTTTATTTCTCAATTACTTCCAATCTTTATTGTTTCTTAACGGGATCCCAATAAGCACATAAAACTACACAACTTTGCCCATTTGCCCAAATCTTTATAATTAATAAAAATAAAGTTACCCATACTGTCCTACTCAAAATAGGACCTCCTGCATACCGGTTAGTTTAAAAAATTAATGTATTTAATAATTTTTTTTTCAGCTTCTCGTCGTCTGATTTGGTTCGTTTAAACGATGTTTGCAATTGTTTAACCAGCCTCCGCTATTTTGTTTTTATTTTAATTTTTTAATTCGTAATGTTCGTTACAAAAAATGTACAATACTTACGCCATGTTGACGCTTTTAGATTGGCTTTATATATTGCAGTGCAGTACTCTTTATATAGGGACTATAATTCCGCCGCGGCGGAATAATCCAGGTATTGTATTATGATTTTCACGTTTTACAAAATAAAGTATGTACGTGTCTATTTGTGATTTGATACATTGTAGTACTATTACTTTAGTGTAATTAGTTACCCCCCGCCCCCATGAAATGTTTTTTATGAGTATTAATATATTCATAATTTTTATTATTTCACAGTAAGAGATAAAATTTTGAGTTTAACGTTCATATGGTCATAGTGCGTTAATGTAAACCAGACCGTTTATAGGATCCATTAATAAACTATTTTGAATGCATTAAATCAACTCATTAAAGGTCATTTAATGCAAAACTTTTTAAGTATGCATTTTTTACTCGTAAATGTCTTTGTATTTTTATAATTAAGCCTTACACAGCATTTATAATTTTGCTATGTGTCGAGAAGGAATAATTGACAGCAGCGGTTTTAATCAGTAATTTTTATTAAGAAAATTCTAACAGCATTATAATATACGTTGTCATTAAATTAATAAAAGTAAAAACCATAGAATAATCAACATTGAAACAACCAGCAGCTGTAAATTTCGGGCATCTAATAGCAGCTTGATTTGCAAAGACGACCAACTTGGAATTTACTAAATCGGAATGTTCATCTAACATTCGATACAACAAAACAGTGGTTTTTCTTCCATTTGCAACTATTTTTTCACAAAATGTCGCCATTACAAACACCTGGATCTATAAAATTAACAAAAATATATATTTACCTACTACAAAATTATTTCTACACATAATATAATATTTATTCGAGTTTATTGGGCTGTTATCTCGCATGGTGTAATTTATTGACGGCAGCATCACTTGTACCATAATCAGTAGTTTTATTCTAATTGAAATATTGATTGCTAGATGTAACTATCTACTGTCAGTACAATTGTTTTTTTGTAAACTAGGGGCATGTAGTTTAGATCGACTGTGTGACATTGGTACACTCGATGCAGAGCTGTTCCAAGTTCAAGTAAAATGTACTCGAGAAGTAAGTACAAGTACTCCACGCAAATTGTATTCGAGTACTAAGTACAAGTACGTAATCATAAGTACTCAACTACATATATGAGTACAAAGTGCTGAGTACAATAAATAAAAATACGAAAAACTATAATTCAACAATGTTTTTTATATATTTTATACTTCACTTGAAATTAGCGTTTTATACGCGTGGCGCATGAAGTAAAATTCCGAGTTTAGAAAAGCCTGAGTTTGCATATGGACGCTACGCGTTAAAATCCAAACGATCAGGCTTCTCTAAAATCGAAATTTTAATCAGGGAGTGGAAAACACTCTTTAAACAGTTTTTAGAGTTTTTTTTTTTTATTATAAAAATATCTGGACAATTATAAACACATATATACACGATTCCATTTGTTTCTGGATCTCGCCTAGCTATGTTTTAAATCAGGGTTTTTAAATGTCACTGTCAGATGTTCGATTTTAAGGTTATAATTTCTGACTATTGTGATCTTACACTGTTGCCTGTTTTACACATTTTCAGATATAAAAGGATAATAATATGCAGTTTTAAGATTAACAAAATTTACTTCTTGGTTTTTGTACATACAAACACAGCAATAATATTGTATATAACAAATATATTGAATTCGGCTCTGCAAACTTATTTCGTCATCCATTTGTATTTCTCGCTTAGGTCTTCCCGTTAACACATTTTGATCAACTCCATCCATCCACCTTAATTTTGGTCATTCTCTCTTCTGTTGGCCCTCAGTATTTTTTTGTAGAATTGCAAATTTATTCCCACCCTCTTGTGATACTGATAATTTTCATGTCAAACAATTTTTAAGCCATCATTCCACTTTTATTATTTAGTCAAGAGAACCTGCATCTGAATCTTCTGATGTTTGTTCTGAGGCAGATTCCCCAAGCGAATTAATAAAAAGAGGAATGGTTTCAAAAGAAAGGTTCTCCATGTGTTTTGTCCAGTCATCCGAAATAAGTTTTTCACAATGATCACAGAAATTTTGCCACATATCGGATGTACATTTTGAGAGAGACTCAAGCCATAAATTCTGAACACGATCCTTAGATGGTTGCTTAGAATTTATGTGCTTATTGTAGTAAGTCTTACAAAACCCCCACGCCATTTCAATTGGATTGTATTGACAATGGTATGGCGGTAATCTAAGAACTTCGTGCCCGTTCTTTCTCAAAATGTCATCAACTACGTAAATTTTGTCATTTGATCGAAAAGGTATAAATAAAGCCCATAGTTCCTTTTTGGTTAATTTTGGATTGAATTTTACATTGTGTTTAACCAACCACTCCTGCATTTCGCATTTCTTACAAGAAAATGAAGGAGTTTTGTCTAATTGCACAGAATGGTATGCAGCATTATCCATAATAACTACACATTTCCCTGAAAGCTTAGCCAAAGCAGGAATAAGTTGATTAACCACCCAATTTTGAAAAGTATTACCATCCATTGTGGCATGGTAATCTCGGTTATTGTTTTTCGAATGTAATAAAAAATCGCACCCATCCAAAAACCCACCCCTATACCCAGCATGTAGAATGGTGAAGCGTTTGCCTTCATTTTTGAATTTAGTTGGATTACTTTTTATATCCGTTTCATGTACCCAGCGTCGAACCACGGATCCATTCTGATATATCCATGTTTCATCCAGGTATACGAATTGGATATCTTCACTGGAATTTTGATACTGTAAAAATTTTCTAAGGAAAATAATTTTAGCTGCAACAACATGTTTTTGTTCACAGAGAATTTTGCGCCCATTATTTAATTTGAATTTATACCCCATACTTTTAACAACCCTATAAAGTGTTGTTCTACTCCCATGTAACTCATAATTTTCTTTCATATCATTCAAAAGATCTCTCAAAGTAAAATACTGATTTCTAGAGTTATATTGCCAAATTAGTTGTTGCAGATCTTTTCTAGCTAGGTGATTCCAAAAATGGCTGTTTTTAGATCGTTTGCCAGAAGTAGTAGATTTCAATTCGTCAGGTCTTTGTCGTAAAATTAATTGTAATGAAGATCTTCCTACCTGAAACGTAATTATCTTTAATTAAATATATATGATAATTAAAATACTAGACATACCCCAAAAATATCTATTAAAATCGTAATAATATTGTGATGCTGTAGATTTGGATTACTTTGCCTAAAATGTTTGTAGGATTTCAGAATTTGTAACCTTTTTGATTCAGAGATAATCTTTGGCATGTTAATATTTAATATGTGCCTGAAATTATTTTTGACTTTGACATTGACACAGTATTGCAACACTAGATTAATTTGATTTAATAATAAAATGCTCGAAGAAGCGACCGCGTGGCGAAATAATTGTTGCAAGATTAACAATAAACCTCTTGAAAATTAAAAAGAGGATTACTTATGATATCATAAATTATTGCAACACTCTTAAAATAAGGAATCAGGAGTGCCAATTAATAAAAAATGTAAATGTTGATACTGCAACATAACAATACGAAAGCATGGCTAGGCGAGATCCAGAAACAAATGGAATCGTGTATACACAACATTAAATGTTGAAATATTAGTAGACTTTTATTCAAAGATTTATTAAAAAAATAATAATAGCGGATATTATTTATAATTACAAATATTCCTGTTATAATTAACCATATTTTGTTATATAATTCAGGAAAACAAGAAAATTCTGGTAAATGTCCAAGTTATAAGATCCCAAAATCAAAGCATAATATTGTATGAAAATATGTTTTTTTTTTCTTTAAGAACAAAATTAGAGAATTATTTACGTTTAAAATTATTTAAAAATATCATTTTTTTTTTAAATTAACTATTTTTGTTCATATTTATAAAACAGAAAACAAAAATTTCTAAGTTATAAGATCCTAAAATCAAAATATAATATTGTATGATATGAAAATAATCAATTTTCTTATAAGACTTTACCATAATGTTTAATTAAATGATATAAATTTAAAATCATTTTTAAATCTTGAGTTACTTTGTCTTGAACTAAATTAGAAGATTTAACAAGATATTGTTATTTTAAAATGTAGGAGTTTCTATAATAACATATAATACTATTTAAAATTTTGATATAAATTGATTATTTCTATTTAAATTTTAATATAATTTGACTATATCATTTCAAATGTTGATGTAAATTAACTATTTCCATTAAAATGTTGATATAATTTAAATACATTTTTATTCAAATTTTGATATAATTTGACTATATTCATTCAAATTTTATTAGAAATTGACTATGTTTATTCAAACGTTGATTTACAGGGTGTCTAGCGAAGTTCTCCCGGCACTTTAGGGGCATCTTCTTGAGATCATTTTAAGCACAAAAGTTCAAAGAAATATGTGTCCTATTTTCACTATTTACTGAGCTATACACATTCCAAACTGAATTTACCTTAAATAATTTTTATTTATTTATGACATCAAAATGAACAAAATAAATGACTGCAGATAATTAATTTAAAAGAACATAGTCATAGATGTTCAAAAATTCCAAATCCTACTTCAATGTATTTAGCTGCACTCCTGTGAATACCGCGCGTTTCATTAATTACCTTAGCATGGCTGTCTTTTATCTTTTGTTTTTTCGATACATATAAAATGATCTCCAGAACATGCCCCTTAAGTGCCGGGAGAACTCCGCGAGACACCCTGTAGTTTGACAATTTAAAGTCGAGTTTTGATATAAATTGACTATTTCCATTTAAATTTTGATATAAACTGATTATTTCTATTTAAATGTTGATATAATTTGATAATTTATATTCAAATTTTGATATAAATTAACTATGTCTGACTATTTTAATAATTTTTATTTAACTATTCATATCATTTGACTATTTTCATTTGAATATTGATTTAATCTATTTAAATTTTGTATAATTTGACTATTTCAATTAAAATGTTGCTATAATTAAAAGTTTCATTAAAATTTTGATACAAATTGACTATTTTCATTTGATTTTTAATATAATTTGATTATTTTCATTCAAATTTTGATATAATTTGACTATATCTTTTCAAATTTTGATATAAATTGAGTATGTGTATTTAAATGTTGATATAATATGACTATTTAAAGTCGAGTTTTGATATAAATAGACTTTTTCTATTTTAATTTTGATATAATTTGACTATTTCTAATAAAATGTTGATGTTGACTATTTCCGAATTTTTTTTTATATAAATTGACTGTTTCTATTTAAATTTAAATAAAACTTGACAATTTATATTTAAATTTTGAATAAATTAACTATATCTGACTATTTTGACTATTTTTATTTACCTTTTGATATAATTTGACTATTTACATGCAAAGTTTTAAATAACTTGACTATTAAAATTTAAAATTTTCTAGAAAATTGATAATTTCTATTTAAATATTTATATAATTTAACCATTTATATTCAAGTTTTGATATAATTTGACTATTTCCATTTAAATGTTGATATAATTTAAATATTTTTATTCAAATGTTGATATAATTTGACTGTTTTCAATTAATTTTTAATATAGTTTTACTATTTATCTTGAATTTTTTTTATAATTTGCCTATATCTATTCAAATTTTGATATATATATTGAGTATGTTTATTCAAATTTTGATATAATAAGACAATTTAAAGTCGAGTTTTGATATAAATTGACTATTTTCATTAAAATTTTGATATAATTTGATCGTTTTCATTTAAATTTTGATATGATTTAAATATTCTCTCATAAATTTTGACATAAATTGACTATTTTCATTTAATTTTGATATAATTTGAATATTTCCATTAATTTTCATTAGATCATTTAACTATATCTATTCAAATTTTGATATAAGTTGAGTATTTCTATTCAAACTTAGATATAATATGACTATTTCCATTTAAATATGACTATTTTTATTCAAATTTTGATATATTTTGACTATTTCTGTTAGCATTTTGATATAATATGATCATTTATTTATTTATTTTGACATTAAACGTAAAAATAGATCGAAAAAATAAACAAGTTCTTAAAATGTCTTAAATTTTGGTTGATGTACCTGCATTGATAGAATTACATACATTTCTGTCAACATCACAAAACTTGTTGGTTAATTTTCTTTGAAAATGATGTTGTTTTGTTATAGTTATTAATGGCTCATGTAGCTAGTAATCTTGTGCCATCATCTTGTTTATTAAGGTACATAGAATATTTTCAATATGTAAAGCTTCGCAGAGGATTCGTTGTAACGTTCAATGTTCTATCTAGGTTCAACGTTAAATTTTTGATTAATATTTGAATTTCGTACCTAAAAGGGCGAGTTGAGTTGCATATATTGAGAGTCCACAATGAGTATTTAATTTAACCGAAGCGTCTGAGTTTTTTTGTGAGGACAGGCCGGAGAGTTTTTTTGCGAATACACGACTCGGGGAGAGAGTGATATTGCATCTCAAAAGAGATCGATCGAGAAAATGGCGTTGCCGTTAGTGAAATTAATTTAAAAAAATGTTTGAGATTGATAGAATGTAATATTCTATTACACCATTAGAGACCGCACAACATCTTAGGTATGATAATAAGTAAATAGTATATTTCATTAGGAGTCCAGAAAAAGGGATTGTTCCGTGCGCGCGTGACATTTCCCGTGTGAGGCGTAGCCGAACACGGGAAGTCATGCAAGCACGGAAAAATCCATTTCTGGGCGTGTAATGAACGCTATTTTTTATTATACTTATCTGAAAACAACAATAGAAAATCAAATATTTTCATATTTTTTTTTTTACTTTCAAAACTATAATTTTTATAATAGTATAAATAGAATTAAAATAAATATTAACGAAAATCAAATTTAATTGGAACTGTTATTATTAATAGTAAGGTTTATCGTACAATTAGTATTATTGCTAAAGTTTATTCCCTTTAGCATTTCACGATCCTGAGTTATTTTGTCAAATGTATTTTCCGCATGAGATCTTCTAATGTAGCAGGATACATAGAAGGATACATAGAAGAATCTATACACAGAAAAATAGAAGTGTCTAGAAAATTGATTAACCCAACTTTTTTGACACTTCTATTTTTCTGTGTATAGATTATTCTATGTATCCTTCTGCTACATTAGAAGATCGCCATCCTCCGTGCCTTTTCAGAGTGAGCAAATCACCACCGCTTTCGACCAACATGGTTGCCGAAGAACGTCTTAGCCCGTGTCTAGTATATTTTTCCGGATCTATTAGTTGTAGGTATTTTGCAATAAGTTTCGGAATACCACTGATAGTATGGCATCCAACATATTGAGCGTAACATTTGCGGCTTCGGTATGCAACAAATAAACTACTGCTTTCCATTTGTTTAGGCCGTAAACCTGCATATTTGCGGTAAAGTGTGCAGGGCTCGAATGTACATCCTTCATTTGTAATCGTAAAACTTCTTGATTTACGATTTTTTCCATCTCGCAAAAACACGATAAGAAAACGGCCATTATCTTCCACATCATCTAAACTTAAACGTATCAAATAATCTCGACGGCACGCACCGAAGATTCCAAACACTAACATGAGTTTTGCTAATAGATATTGCTCATCGGAAGATATTTCTTTTACAGCCAAACAACTTCTTATCATCGAGAATCGACTCCACAAAGTTGACGATTTTAAAGATTTGGACTTTTCAGAAAAATATACTAGTAGTACATCGTCACTCACACTGTTTATATTCTTCTGAGTCCGCCATTCATTAAACATTTTATATTCTTGTCCGTACCTGGATCTTGATTTGGCCGGTAGTAAATCTGCACTAACTTGTGCCGCTTGCTCCAATATCTCATCAGGAATATCAGCTACATTAGGATTATCGTACATTTTAAACAATCTAATGGATTATTTCAATGACGGAAAAAGAAAAGTCAAACGTCAACCGTTGCTATGGATACATTTCGTAGGCGCACGAAAAGAGCGCACAAACAAATACTTTCCGTGCGGTGGCTTGAAAAAGCGACGTTTTCATTATTCTAGAGGCATATGGAAAAGAAGTGTTTTCAGATAAGTATAATAAAAACGTATTTGTTCACTAGATTTCATCAGCCGTGTTTCGCCAAGTTTTTTTGTGGTCATTACATTGTCGATTTCGATTTTTAGGTCTCTAAATTACACTAATCTATGATATGCTCTAAGATTGTATAAGCGCTTAAGTAGCAAGATTAGAGATAGGGCATGGTTAATATCATATTGGGTGATATTTGTTTCGTCTCTAATTCACGTCGACGACGGTCACCTTTTTCATGACGTCATGTTATTTGGAGGAAGTAATGAAGAAGGACAGTGGCGTAGCTGATCGTTGGATCGATGGAGAAGGTGGACGTTAAACCAAGGTACTATGAGCTGTGAAGCTGTTGTGCGTTTTCACAGAGCTGCTGCTGTCTACTTCACTGAAGATTGGTTAAAAAAGGCCAGTTCTTTCCATTTCTATTATTATTATTTTTGAATAAAAAAAAATAGTGACGTAATTTATTAATATTTTAATGAATACTTGATATTAGAAAATACAATTCCGACGAATATTCAAATTTGAATATAATACTGGATATTTAATTAAAACACTTGGTTTGTTTCACTAATTTATATTTTCTCCGACTAGTTTCGACCATTGGTCATTTTCGGGGAGGAATGTACAACAAATATCTAAACAACTATTTATATACAAATACAGGCTATCATAAAATATCGGCAATAAGGGCGGACGCTATCGGAAAGTTCCAAAGCTCTTCCATATTATTTACAATCGGTTTTCCCCGCTTTAGCGCCTTCCTAATTTCTAGTCCCTCACGGAAATTTAAGTATCGACCCTTATTGCCTGGGTATAAAATTTTACAATCTGTTGTGTTAAAAATATGATTTTCTTCTATGCAATGCTGTGCGAATCCGGTTGAACATTTTTTATTAATTATTGATTTTTTATGTTCTTCTAAGCGTGTTCTAAAATTTCTTCCAGTCTGACCTACGAATATGTTATCACAATCACCACACTTAATTTCATAAACGCCGCACTTGTCAAGTTTATCGACCGCTGATTTGTTATTAACTAGAAGTCTTTGTAGGTTTACTGGATTAGTCATTATAACATTAAAATCATACCCCTTAAAATTTTGTGTGATTTTTTCGGAAAGATTATTAACAAAATCCAATCTATGCCAAATTGTTTTAACTGATTTTGTTTCGCAATAAAAATATTTTTTGAATTGTTTTAATTTTTTCTTTTTTACTAAGTTATTAATTAGTTGCTCATTGTAGCCATTATTAGTAGCTATAGTTTTTATTGTATTTAATTCTAAATTAAAGTTATTTTCGTTAAGTGGAATATGTATAAGCCGGTGAATTAAAGAGTGAAAGGTACTGTTTTTTATTTTGTGGTGAGTATTGGAGCTACTAGGGATAATTACATCAGTAAAGCTGTCTTTTCTGTAAATTTTAAACTCTAGGGCGTTATCTATTGTTTTAAAAATGGTCAAATCTAGAAAATTTAGGCTATTGTTGAGTTCCATTTCTGTGGTAAACTCAATATTATTATTTATGGAATTTAAAAATTTTGTGAAAGCGTTTAATTATCGTGTTGTACCATCCCAAATGCAAAACACATCATCTACGTATCTCGCCCAATAAACAATATTTTTACACCTGTTATCTTTAAATAAGTGTTCTTCAAAATTAGACATAAAAATTTCCGTTAATAGAGGCGATAAAGGCGAACCCATCGGCAGACCGTCTGTTTGGCAAAATATTTTGCTGTTAAATTCAAAATAATTTTGGTCTATACAAATGTTGACAAGAGTTTTCATCTCTAATTTGTGTGTATCAGGTTGATTTGTATTATCAATTAATTCTACTAATATTGTTTTTAATTCTTTAGTTGGTATAGACGTAAAGAGACTTTTTACGTCGAATGATAAAAGTTTTGCATTTGGCGGGACATTCACACTTTTTAATTTCTTTACAAGTTCTATTGAATTTTTAATTGAATACGGTGAAGAAAAGTTGATAAATCCCGGCAATATTTTAGTTAAATATTTACATAGTTTGTATGTTGGTGCATATAGATATGAGACCACCGGTCTCATCGGAATCCCGTCCTTGTGCAATTTCGGTAAACCGTATAAAACCGGGGCTCTAGGATTCATTTTTATGAATTTATAAAGATCTGATTTTGGTATTAAATTCTGGCACTGTTTTAACTTTGTTTTTAATTCTCTTTGATATTTGTTAGTTGGGTTATTTTTTATGCATTTAAAGTTTTGAGAGTTTAATAGGGTTTCTAATTTGTTTACGTAATCTTTTTTACTTAAAATTGATACAGTGTTCCCTTTATCTGCCTTTGTTATGATTAAGTTTTCGTTTTTTAATTTCTTTTTTAGGCTTTCTATTATTCTGTGTTCTGATATTTTTGATTTTTTACTTATTCTATGTTCTCTTATGAATTTGGCTATTTTGTTTTTTGTCAATAATCTGTCATTTTCTTGTTGGATGTTATTACATATTATTTCTGAATTAATACCCAAATCCTCAATAATTGAGCTATTACTAATATGAGGGCTATATTTTAAACCTTTTTCTAACAAATTTAATTCGTTTGATGTTAATTCCAAATCGCTTATATTTTGCACTCTGGGGTAAAATTTAATGTTACAATGCTCACCCATATTTTCTTCATTTAGTTGCTTTGAAGTTTTCCGCGTTCGTTTATGTTTCTCTTCGTTTAATTTGTTTAGCTTCTCTTTTTGTTTGATGTAGTGTTGATGACCGATGGAGTTGGCTTCTTCTCTGAAGTTCCGGTCTATGATGTCAAATTCTATTGGATGGATCTGCATAGCTAGTCTCGTGTGTAACAGTTTTAGAAGGTGTGATGTTGTGTCCCTTTTGCTGTACCATTTTTTACTTTCAAGATCTAACCACTGTTTGTATGCTAGTTCGATAAATTTCTTGGCTTCGTTTGTTTGTTGATTAATGTGAATCTTCATGGATTTGGGAATTATTCCTTCGCAACGGCACACTTTGATGAACCATAAATGGTTGTTGAATTTGGCGAACTTGATTAGGTTTCTTTTGTACATAGTTATGAGAATTGCTGTACTGGCACTTACTATATCTTTAATTAATTTCTCACTTAACCCGTGGTGAAACATTTTTGAAAACCAAGTGTTTTAATTAAATATCCAGTATTATATTCAAAAATGTTTCACCACGGGTTAAGTGAGAAATTAATTAAAGATATTCAAATTTGAGTTTGAAGCTTTTAGTCAAATGGAATATTAATACATTTCTAATGATTAAATAAAAGTATAGAGGGGGGGAATGATTAAAATAATTGATGATTGATTGAAGTATTTAATATTGGGATTATAGTTAATTAAGAATTATGAATTTAATTGTCGTGTAATTGTGAATGTCTGCATATTCGCTTTGGAGCCAACGCGTATCACTATATTGTTTTTTTGATTTATTGTTTTGTGATAATTTAACAAAAAATTGATGATTGAAATAATTTTAATATCAAATATTATTGTAAGTTGTTGCTTCTCAATAAAAATAAAACCAAATTCATGTTATTTCAAATACACAACGCACAAAATTTACCTAACACAGTTTGCATCAACTCCAGTAACTACAATATAGTGAGCTCGACAAAGGTTCTAGGCGTTACACTAGATACATCACTGAAGTGGGGGCAGCACATACAAAATCTATGCCAAAAACTTTATAAAGTCTGCTACATGCTGCGAGTGCTGACAAAAAACGTGGACACCAACCTTGCAAAAACTGTTTACCTTTCCAATTTTGAATCACAATTACGATACGGAATCATACATTGGGGTGGTAGTACAGACACAAATAGAATTTTGATATTGCAAAAACGTGCGCTTAGAATTATTTGTAAGCTAGGACCCAAAGACTCTTGTAGACATTGGTTTAAAGCATTAAATTTACTAACTGTTGTCGCTATGCACATTTACGAGTGCTTAACCTTCATGCGCCTTTAATACTCTAACTTCACAAGTAATGAAATAACTCACAATTATGACACACGTAACAAAGTGAATATGATATATCCACGGGTAAAATTAACGCATACCCAAAAGAGCGTTCACTATTTATGCCTACGACTTCATAACCACCTACCTTGTGATATAAAAAAAGAAAAAAATTTCAAACACTACAAAAACAATTTTTTTTCCTATCTATGCAAAGTTGAACCATACTCATTAGAGGAATACTTTAACTTTAAGTCATAGTGATGTTTCCTTTGACACTATTTTATATATTATACGATGTAATTATTCTTTGTATTTATATAAAATAAAGCAGTATTGTATTGTATTGTATTGTATAACTATTGAATAGTAAGGATTTTTTTATGATAAAAACTGTTTTTTAAGAATTTGGTTTATTCGGATTTTACTTCAGATAATCATGTGATTTAGTTTAATGTTATAATCAGCAATGTTTGGAACTATGTTAGATAGTTTTGGAATTTAGTTAAGTTTCGAATTGTTGTTATGAAGAATATTTTCAAGTAGTGTTCTGTTAGAACTTAGTTGTTGGAATATACAGGGTAGTGCTGATAAGTTTAAACAAGTTACATAATTATGTCTGAATTGATAAATATTAAAAAGTTGTCTGAGTTGTAATTTTTTGTTTAATGTCCATGTTTGTTGTTTTTCTGTTTTTTTATCAAGAACTAAATAGTTATTTTGTAATAAATTTCGTTTAAGTGAATTTATTGGTTTTATTTAGGATCACTAGCTAAGAACTTTAATTTTGTAATTTTTATTAATGTTCCATAGCTGAATGCTCCTTGAATTAAAAATTACTGGCGCCCACCTTAATCATCATTGATTGTTGTTTTGAATCACGACCTTCGTACCGCTGTTTAAAATCTGAGGGTATAATCAAGGGGTACGACGAATTGTTTAATATAAAACAAATTTGAAATAATTCGTTTATTTTGCAAAAAGGGGCCATATCTTTCTTTGAGTTTTGTGATTGAAATAATTACAGAAATATTTTTAACATCGAATATGTGATCTATGTCAACTTAATGCGGAAATAAAGACTAAAATTCAACATATAGAGTCCGCCAGAATAATGTATATACGAGTCAGGGTGGCGACCAACCGGGAAAGTAAAGGGATTTTATTCGAAGAAAAAAGTCTTGAAATAATCAGGAAAGTTCGGCCTTTTTAGCGAAAAGCCAGGGCATTTGCAAATACGATACGATTGAAGAATTGACAAATTGTTAGTTCTATTCAGAGCACGAATTTGATATATTAAATAATATTAAACAAAATATAAAAATGATGAAATGTCCATCATAGCAGTTCCCTCGTAATTTGAACAATTGATAATTGACATACTAAATTTATTATTACACTCTAACCAATTAGTTGAAGATTTCACTTGAATATAGTCATTTATACGCGTGGAAGTAAAATTTCTAGTTTAGAAAAGCTTGAAAATTTGGATTTGCTGGGGCATCGCATTGCTCACGTGCCCCAACAAATCCTATTTTTTTTTAAACTCGCTAATTTACTTTATGCTTAATCTAGGAGTGGAAACTCTCATTAGACGATCAATCAGGAGCTTAGTTTTGCAATTATATTGTCAAATTTATGACGTTAAACTTCGATAAACGAATTGGAAAAGCTTAAATTATGTAAAATAAAGCCTAGCAAATAAATTATCAAAGAACCAATGTCAATCACAGATGAATAAATTATTCATTTAACAGCTTTTATTCTACCGTTGGAAAAAATTAAATCGAATAATTTAAAAATTTTTTTTTTTGTAAAATTCAAAGTGATCAGAAATTATTAAAAATGAATAGAATTCAATTCAATAAAAAAATACTCAAATATTTCAAATCAAAATGTAACTTTCATTTGATATTTTGAAATATTCCGTTACGATATTTACATTTTAATTACAGCCTATCAAATTTTATTCATTTCTGTATAGATTCTACAAATTTTATTTTGATTTGATAATCTTTTAATTTTTTACAATTGTTTAAAGGATTAACGAGTTTAGGAGCACGATTCCTAAACTCGTTAATTTCATTGCCTAATTTCAACTTTGGCTTAAAATTAAAAATGGTGATGTGTCCATCATAGTACTTTCCCCCGTAAATTGCGTATTAAATCACTTTTAGAATATTTGTAGCATTATTATTTTCAAAATGTCTTCAACTTTTTGATAACTACAACTTTTATTTGAAACATTTTTCAATTGAATCAACACATACTGACACAAACCAATGACTAGATAAAAAACACTATTTATTGAATATCTCAAAAACTAAGAGTGCTATGACAAAAAGTGAAGATACAAAAAATCTTTAATATTTTATTACCTACAACTTTTATTTGAAACATTTTCCAATTGTATCAACACACACACTGACACAAATCAATGACTAGATAAAAAACACTATTTATTAAATATCTCAAAAACTAAGAGTGCTATGACAAAAAGTAAGTGAACAATACATCTTCATTTTGTTATTATCTACAACTTTTATTTGAAAGAATTTTTTGTTTGATGAACATTTATTGAAAAAATCTGAAAAAACTGAAAAACGCTAAGAGTAAAGTACCACTTCCGGTTTTCCGATTTTCACCAAAAGCTTTTCAGTTCTTCCGATTGTAACAAAAAGCTTAAGTTTCAAGTTTTATCTCGATATCTTTAGCGGTTTTTGCGGTACAGCGCACACAGACACACACAGACACAGCCAGACAGACATTTTTCAAAAATGGTCTTATTCGACTCAGGGGACCTCAAAACGGATAGTTCTGTTAAAATTTTTGATTCGAAAATTTTCACGAAAACAATACTTTCCCTTTGTATTACATACGGGGGAAAGTAAAAAAATAGGTGGAGATAATTTCATTGTCTTTAAAGCATATGTAAGTGCAATGAATTCTAAATAAATTCTATGAATTTCATGTTGATTAGATAAAACTTTTTTCTGAATTCAATGATGTATCATACTTATAGTTAATCGTACATTTTATATGTAAAATTTCAATATTTTGTTTTTTAAGAGTGCTTCGGAAACAGTTGAGTTACTCACTCATTTGACAACTCCTAGGACCCATAATTGTTGTTAAAATACATCACCATTTGTGATGAATTATAAACTAACGAGTATCTTCCACTCCCAGACTAAGCATAAAGTAAAATTTCTAGAAATTTTACTTCATGCACCACGCGTATAAACCACTGATTTACAGTAAAGTTGAAAATATATAACGCTTAAACCAGCACATCAATATTTATTGAGATGTAGTGAAAATGGAAGAATAACTTATTTTGTGAATAGTTTTGAAACAATAATAAAAGTAGAATAAATTTAGTTTGTGCAACTTTTCCACACTGTTGATATTTATGTCATCATATCTATAACGGGGAAAGTGCTATGATGGACACATCATCATTTTTTTAAATTTATGTTTTGTGTGATAATCGGTACTTATTATTATAATTACAAAAGATTAATATCTATTAAATTATTTTGACTGCTAACAATGATTGACTGCTGTAAAGATGTTATTGATTAACAGATATGACGTCATTGTTTCCAAGGCACTCTTTGCAAAAAATAAAATATTATAATTTTAAATATTAAATATAAAATAAATTATCAGTGTGATACATCCCTGAGTTCAGAAGAAAATATTCTTCCAAAAATATCTAAATCCAAAATGGCGCCTATAGAAAAAACAAAAGTTGGCTATGTTCCTCGGGTAAATGTAATAGCTATCTTAAAAAAATATATGCTACTAGATGTTCTAAATGTTTAGATTCATTAGTTTTTGAATAAAAAAATAAAAACGATTTTTCAAAAAATCAGTTTTTGTTGATTATTGTTAGGCCCTGAAATACACAACATTGTCGTTCTATGACAAAAAGTGTATTAAATGTTTTTGATTAGGTATTTTTAATTTTACTTTTCTTTATATAAACAACATTTAAGAAAACATATGGATTATGAATCTATTTGTTAATTTCAAAATAATGATAACCAGAAAACTAACCAATTTCAAGTATTTCTTACAGTTTTTTATTTAAAGATTTTACGATAATTTCAATACTTCCCGAGATACATAAAATGTTATATAGGGAATGTAAAAATCAACAAATTGTTTAGATAACATAAATGTTTGCTAATGTTCGGAAAATTTGGTGAAAATCATGAAACTTTAAAACTGAGAAAAATATCAAAAACCTGAAAAAGAAAGAATTGTATGTTATTTATTGTATTTAGTATGTAGGTGTTTTTATTTTGTTTATATTTGTTTTAATTGTAATATTTTAAAAATCTGTATTTTATCTTCAAGAAGGCTTGACCGTCTATATGTATAAATAAATAAATAAATGTTTAAAAGTGTCAGATGTTGCTACAATATTGCTTGGACTTGACTGCAAGATCGTTATCAAAATGAGAAATTTATTTTATAAAAACACATTTCACCATTTTTAAATCTTCCAAGAATGAAACATGATGATCACGTATCACTGAGACAGTCGATGGACGTCGTGACTATTGATATCTCTTCTTTGGCTGCTATAAATCGACCGACGAAATTCTACGATGATTTTATCATCGAATTGGTAACCGAAAAGTTAAACTTCACTTTGCAAAGGGAATGAGAAGGGTTCACATGCAATTACATACCAACGTGCAAAGAACTTGACGATTTCCTCACTACCAAATGCAAACAACTGGAAGCTATAAAAGACAATATGTTCAGAACAAATGTTACAACCGTCTTGCATAAATCGAAAGTATTTCACATTAACACCACCGACAAAAAATGTAGTTTTTGTAAGCGAGATCTCAATGTATAAGTTAGAAAGTTTCAGACTGAGTCTTCCAGAGCGGATTGCTGCCATAAGGCAGAACCATTTATGTTTTAATTGCCTCTGTACGAACCATTCAGCCATTAATTGTTCGTCAGGTACTTGTCGTTTATGTAGTAAGAATCACCACATTATGCTCCACTTGGCCATGTCTGCAGTAAATGTTGCGTATATACCATCCCAAGTATTATTATCAACTTGTATAGTTAAAATTCGGAACAGTCGTGAACGTGAACAAGAAGTACGAGCCTCATTGGATACCGGATCACAAGCCAATTTGATCACCGAATCATGTGCAAGACATCTAGGATTGCGCCACATAAAAACTCATATTCCTATTGTAACAGTGGGCGGAAAAACAACCTTTCTAAATCATGTGATAAATGCAAATATCGTTTCATGCATGTCAAGTTGTAAAGAAACTGTCAGTGCTCTTGTAATTGATAAAATAACCGATAAAATCCCTCAGCAATGTATACAGTTTGATCATTCAAATATGAATTGACTAAGCATACCCCCACTTTTACGAACCTCATGACATCGATCTATTAGTCGGTGGTCACTGTCATGGTATTGTTTGCGACGGTAGTTTAAAAGTCAATAAATCATTTTTTTATGACACACATTTTCGCTGGATAATTTATGGTCAATTGCCTTATAAACCCAGCATCACAACAATGCTATTATTTCTCACGTCAGATTAATTAATTTAGTGTCAACATTTTGTGAACTGGAAAATTATAAAACGGTGACTCATTTACCATCCGACAAACGATATGAAGTACACTTTAAAAAAAACACAAGTCATATAACGGGTCGTTTTGAAGTGACACTTCCGTTTAAAGATAATCCTTTTGCAAATTAGGCAATTCCAGTGAGTCTGCAAAGCGGCTCTCGAGCGGCGACTTACAAAGGTTCCCGATACTTATACAGAATATCGAAGGTTCATGCAAGAATATGAAGATCAGGGACACATGAGGAAAACCATTGGAGACTTGAAGATTCACTAAATGATATTATAATGGTTGGGCCTCCAGTTCAAAATTATTTGTTTTCCATCTTGGCAAGAATGCGGTTTTGGAAATACGTAATGACGGATGATATCGCCAAAATGTATCGCCAGGTGAAAGTAAGGCTTCAAGACACGAAATATCAGAGAATCTGGCGGAGAAACAGCCCAGATGTTTTAACTTCATACGAATTAACCGCTATTACATATGAGACCTTAAGTGCAGCATACCTAGCTATTCACGCTTTTCGAGAATTACCTCAACATATGATTAATGATTTTCCTATTGGAAGTCAAAAATGCTTGTCAGACTTTTACCTGGACGATCTAATAACTAGTGCAAACCAGTTAAATGAATGAAAAAAAAGTGCGCAATGAAGTCAACGCCCTACTTTCCAGTGGAGGTTTTGAGCGCAAACGTTGTGCTGGTAATAATAAAGAACTTTTCATGAACTTTAAAACAGACTGTATAGACAACATAACAATTCTAACTCGCGATAGTAAAACTACAATCGATTCTACAACCACTTTAGGAACAGTATGGAATACAACAATTGATACATTGACTTATAAGTGTAATATTTTAACATCTCAAGCCACAACATAGAGGAGTGTCTTGAGTGAGATATCAAGAGTGTACGATCCTTTAGGACTAATTGGGCCAATAATAATTAAAGAAGATAACCTACCCCCTTTGCAGTGGCAGCTGGGACGTGTCGAATCATTACATTTAAGCACAGATGTTCTGATGGTAGCAATCTTCGGTAGTGCTACCATCAGAACTAGTATAACAACAATTGTACGGCCAATAGTAAATTTATATCTGTTACCCATTGATTAAAAATCAAGTGCAGGTTATTGAACGCGAGTCGTTCAATGGGTATGTTCACGCCAAAATGAGCGCGAATCGTATATTGAATTGTTTATTTGTGTGTTCATGTTAGTTTTGACTCTTTTATTATTTTTGCTTATTTACATCCGCGTTCCCTGGAAACAAAATCAACAAAAAAGAACAGTCTCTCAAAAACCTATACATAAGTAAGTTGTCAAATCTCTACCTCCATGATACTTGTGTAATCTGTCTTGTTTATTAACCTTTAGCTGTTTTGTATCTTTCTTTCCGTGTTATTTACGTTGTCTTCTATTATATTTTTATTTTTTATAACCATTAAATAAATTCAATTTTGTCAATAGTCATATTGTTTTCATTCATTTTGTTCTGATCTCTTCCAACCACATTTTTTTAGTGATAAAGAGATTGATTCCTAAGATTTGCAAGCAAATCACGCTCACCGCGTAAACAGATAGTATTAAGCTTTATGTACTTTAAATAGAATTTGCGTAAATAATCAATAAATATATAAATTAAATGTGACCTTACAGACTAAATGTCAACTGTCAGGGGCGTATCCACTTAAATATATCATAACTGTCAACACTTGCAAAGAAACTGATAACATTCAATAGTATTTAAATAATTCAAAACTGACAAATTTTTCATTTTAAATAATAATTTTTATTTTATATAAAACTTGGAAATTTTAATTGATCTTGACAGCAATTAAAAAATCTTTAAAAATAATCAAAATGGAGGTTTTTTACAAAATAAATTTATGTTAAAAAGACTTGGAAAAAATGCTTGAAGTTTTGCATGACTTTTTTGGTTATACCCTGCACAATACATAATAAATAGCCAATGTATTTTAGCCGAAAAGAGTTTTAGAATTACTATAAATTTTGGAGTCTTGCAGATTTAAATACCTAAATGAGGGGGCGGCGAATTTGGTTTACGCCCCGGCAACTGTTACCCACGCTATGCCACTGACGTGCGGGATATTTTAGCTAAATAAGGAAACTGAAAGATAGAACCAAATCATTGTCAATTTCTTATCATTTGAAAATAATACGAATTTGTCTGTGATACTATGTTTACAAATGAACTGCAGTTCAATTATTTAAAAAACATCCCCAAATAATTATAATACTTACATTCGAAAACGTATTCCAATAAAGCAACATGAAAATCTCCTCAGTACTCAAATCACTATACCCCAACATGGAAGCAATACACAATAACGAAAAATTCATACTGAAGATAATTTGCGCAAACATCGACACCCCATAAATCTCATTGAAGCAGTCACACAAATCACAAATCAAATTATGCGCTTGCCTCAATCCCTTTAGAACATTTACCAATTTCCAATCACCCAAAAAGGCGCGCTCTCGCATGGCCTCGAGTTCGCCATTCAAAATTCTAAACATTCTGTTAAAGAAATTCAAAATGAAACACTGCAAAATCACGATTAGATAATTGTAAAATAGTTCAATGTAGAAAATGATAAAATCAAGTGGGGAAGGCACGATCAACTCGTCGACAACAACGGAAGCGATGAATATTAAACACAATAAAACAAATTTCAGAAATGTGTTCCTGCGATTGTATTTGTTTTCGTATTTGCTGAAATAACGCTCTTTTAATACTTTGCGAATTCTTAAAATATCCATGAATTTTTTGTAATTCCAAGTCGCGCATCCAATCGTTGAAACGTTGATGTGAAAAATTGTTATCATCTGCATTAATCCTTTGATTACATAAACAATCAAATCGAATTTATTTGTAGGTTTTGTGTTGCTTAAAACCTTCCACGTGGGGAAGATGCAGAAAACCAGAACCATCAACAGGTTTAGGTAACTTATAGCATTTTTGCGACGTTTTTGCTGTTGTGGGATTATGCCTAATGTCACGTAGAGTTTGTATAGTAAGTTTTCAGTATACATCTTGTTGGATTTTAACGCTTGTCGCTATTAATTCACGTAGTTTATTAAATATTTTTGTAAGTGTAAATAATTGCTGTATTTAATTATGTGTGTTTTAATTTCATTTCGTCGCGCTCAGATAGTTTTACTGCAGATATGCGGGGAAAAATTTGTCATTTGCCTTTGTTGATCGAATTGATGTTAGATAAACGTTAATCAATTTACAGTTAAGTGAATACAATTTCAATTCAGTGATATCTTCAAGTATTAAAATTAATAATTATTCATTCTTTTGTGAACTTAAAAATTCGAAGTTTTTCAGGTGATTCTCTTTTTTAATTTGATAAATTTTTTATCTAAAAGGTTAGTTGAAAAAAAAAATATGCAAAACTTGAATAAAATCTGAAACAAACGTACTGTTTCAGTTTTGATTAGGTAGGCCACTCACAGTGGCCTAGCCAGAATTTCTTAAGGGGCGGGACCAACAAATTCATAATATATAAAATTACGAAAAAACTATTCGTGAAAATGCAAACAATGACTTAATTAATAAGACAACTTAAGAAGATAAATATCCATTGAAACAACTACTTTCCGTGCAAATACACCTCCAGATATTGAATTTACAATGAAATATTTAAAATCTATTTAATTTGATTTGTTACAACAAATTATTAATTACTCTATTAAATTATATGTAACGTTTAGATCAAATTCTCTTCAAACCAACTAACAAATACAAATTTTAAATAAAAGGAGAGATAACAAAAAATTAGAAGTGAAAGGACTTGGATTAAAACTAATGTCTTAAGCCATCTATAGACGCGTTTCGAGATTTATCCCTCTTCAGTGTAGCTTTGCTTATGACGTTTTTTAAAAAAATTAGGGCCTTATATAAGTGACTTCATGTAAGTTCGCATGCGCCAACTGGCTTAAACTGTGACGCAATGGGAGTAAAAAATATGACCCCATGGATATAAAAATAATAATAATAATAATAATAATAATCCGTGGTAATCATAAATAATGTACAATTACTCTCACTAATTTAATTGAAAATTAATTATGTGTAACAGGTAGGGTCGGTAATATTAATTTTAAAAGTGTTAAATAATCATAGAATAAGTTTTAGGTTACGATTGAAGATTGTATTAAACGAACATCTATTCGTAATAGTAATATTTATTAACAATGTAAATTAGTTTTAAATGAGTTACATAATTAGCAATTTGCATGGAGTTTAAAGACTTTATAATCTGAACAGCCAGAAATTCAAACTAACAAAGTCCTAAATCAATGGTTCGAACAAAAGTATAATTTTAATAAATTCGGTTTAACGATAAAGGACCTGTAATATGTTTTGTAATGTGCTTAAGACGGACTTGTAAGAATAATTTAGCTTCTCAAGATGTAGGCCCGGATACAGGGCGAGAACCGCCCAGGAAAAATACCTTCCTACCGCTCCATTAGTAGTTCGGCCTTGTCTTGGTGTTCCACCTGTTGTATCCGGGCCTGTCAATATTAACACTGCTCCACACACTACATATTCTTTTTAGTGTCCCCTCTGACTGCACATTAGGTACAATGATTAATAATCTGTTGATAGATGTACATTTATTTTTTAAATGTTACCAAAAAAAAACATGTTAAATTTAAATTACTACAGAGTATATTCAATAATATTTTATTGTAATAAATTATTAATAGAATTATTATTCAAATGACCATTTAAGCAACTATTCGATAATTATTGAAATTACAATTCGTGTATTGTCTGCAACAATATTTCAGGGTAATCATTGTAACGATCTCTGGAGCAAACATTTGAGCACTTATTTGATTATTAATTTAATTCGGATAACTATAATCAGTGGCGTAGCCAGGAAAGGGTTACGGGGTTAGAACCCCTCCTAGTCGCTGCTATCTATTTTATTTTGTCTTTTTGAAATCGCCGCGTGTTTATAATTATTGAAAAATTGTGCGTAAGTATACATCTGCACACGCCCTGATTTAACGTGAAATTATATTATAAATAGTTGCTTTTATGTAGTTTCTATAGAAATCGCGTATAATTGGTATAAATCCTATTTATCTAATAGAAGATGAATAGTTGAAATAATAAATGAAGGTAAAAAGGTATGAATTGTTTGGTGTTGTAGGCGTTCACTTTGTGGTACATCTTAGATACACTTGTAAATAAAACACGTTTTACTTTGTTTAACCACTGGATCTTACATTTAATTGTGTGACTAGTTTCGACTATCTAGTAGTCATTCTCAAACTGAAGTAAATACAAATTACACGTTAAAAACTATTTATACGGCTTCGAAGAGAGGGGTGTACATTAGGTCAACCTGGTCATTAAGAAGGGAAATTCCGGGATTAATTCAGGCCTTGTGTATTTCTAGTGCTTCCAGTAAATCCATTTTACGACCTTTTTCGGCAAAATTTGTATTTACTTTAGTTTGAGAATGACTACTAGATAGTCGAAACTAGTCACACAATTAAATGTAAGATCCAGTGGTTAAACAAAGAAAAAAAAGTGTTTTATTTACAAGTGTAAAAAGGTATGCTTTAGATGTTGTCATGGGTGTTCCACGGGGAAGCATACTTGGCCCTTTTCTGATTAATATTTTTATAAACGATCTCTATCAATTGTCATCTCTGAAGTTAAGTATTGTCGGGTATGCCGACGACACAAATCTGTGTATCGTTGGAAATACTGTCGATGATATGTTAAGAAATGGGGAACTAGCACTAATTGCTATTACTCAGTGGTTTAAAAGCAACAATTTATTGCTAAACGAAAACAAAACTAAATGTATTCTATTTAAGAAAACCGAAATCAACACTATACCTAAATCATTACATTTGGTAATCTAACTTTTCAACTTTCTCAATCGTCTATGTTTTCGGGGATTAACAGAGATTAAAAATTAAAATGGAATTCTCATATTGAGTATTTGCAAGGAAAATTGGCTAAAGTTAACTTCATTCTATATACCTTAAAATCTCACTTGTCCTAAGATATATTAAAAATATCTTATTATGCAAATTTTAAATCTTTAGTCAGATTTGGAATCATACACTGGGGTAGTTCGCCTAAAATCAATAAAATTTTCTTAAAATAAAAACATGCACTTGGGATTATACTAGGTCTCAAAAGTGCTACATCATGAAGGTCCATATTTGTATCAAACAACTCATTAACTGTTACCGGAATTTATATGTATATTAGAGTGCTTTATGTTTATATGGAAACAAAAGCACGTTTTTTAGACGAAACTCAGATTCATATTTACAATACACGACATAAAGGTAACCTTAACTACCCTATACACCGATATTCACTTACCAAAAAAGGCGTACAATTATTTAATAAATTGCCAGGAAACCTGAAAAATGAGCGGTGTTTCAAAAGCTACAAATCTAAAATATAAATTCTTGTGAGAGATATTGAACCCTATACTTTAAATGAGTTCTTAGAACTTAATCTAAATAATTTACATTTGCCTATTGTTTAAGCATGTTTTTTCTTATGTGACGCATATTCTTACAGTGTGATCAACAATGATTGTAGACAGGTTAAATTACCCGCCAAAAAATGTTGGTACAACTGATTATATGAAAAGAAAATCCCCTAGATTGCTTTTCCATTGGCGTAGCAAACATTTTTTCCCAAAATAAATTAAATATTTAATCATAACTATATATAAAATTTTTACAATTTTAATTAAATATACAAAGTAAATTGAAGTAAGGTTTTGTGTATTTTTAATAAATGTAGAGTTAGCATCCCTAATTTTATAATAAATGTTGAAAATGATGGCCTGCATTTTCTAGGCAAATGTTAACTCTACGTTTTTTATTTTGATATACTCGTTGAAGCTCCTCCGAATTTATGTTCCTTATCTCTTTTTCAATTGCTGCTTTAAGCTCGTTTAGGGTATGCATTCGATTTTTAAAAACCTTATTTTTTAAATGCCCGAATAAATAAAAATCGCACGGAGTGAGGTTTGGCGAATGTGGTGGCCATAATCCGTCGCTTACCAAGCGATCATCGTAAAATTCCCTCAAGTAATTTAACGTCGCCAACGCAGTATGAGGAGTGGCTCCATCTTGCTGAAAATAACCAATTATCTGTTCGTCATCATGCAATTGATTCAAAAATTCATCTAGAATGAGTGTTCGGTAGCGCTCCGCATTGATTATTTCGTTGAAAAATATTGGGCCAATTATCCGACGTCTCGAAATTGCTACCCAAACACCAATTTTTTGTGGATGTAAATCCGTTTCAATAAAAGTATGAGGATTTTCTGTAGCCCACGTACGATAGTTTTGGCTGTTCACATATCTTGACAAGTTAAACCACGCCTCGTCAGTAAAAAAGGTCTTGTCCAACATACCATTATCATTTAAATTCTGATTAGACCAATTGCAATAATCAATTCTTTTTTGGAAATCAAGTGGCTGAAGTTGTTGAACTACCGATACCTTATACGGGTGCAAATGCAGAATTTTTTTGCGGCTTCTATGCAACTCCCATACGATACTCCTGTAAAAGGATTAAACATTAAAATTTGTGCGCACCTCAAAATTAAGAACATACCCGTTTGAGCTGAAAGTTTTCTTAAAGATTTTGTTGGGCTTTGTTCAAGTCGTTGTTGAATGTCGCCAACAACCTCTTCTGTTAAGATAGGCAGTCTTCCAGCTGACTTGCCCTTACAGATACAATTCTTTCCTTCAAAACGGTCAACAATGCGGGTTTTATGCGAGGAAAATGTTTTGTAAGGAATGTGGACATCGGGGAAAGCTTGAATAAATTGATTCAGACACGATTGTAATGAGTAAGTCCATGTGCCATCTTCATTCATAGTTCCACTTCGATAATGAGCCTTCAGGAAGAAAGCATCATGCTGTGGTGCAAACATCACGGTAAACACAAGCGAATTCTCTTAAAATCTCTAAATTTAGGATTAAACTTAAATTTTCTAACCTTAAAAACAGCAAATCACTTACTACAAAACAAAGATTTACACAAAATAGTCCTGATAAGAACTGATGTCTATGAAACAGAATAAAAATTGTCGCGGGCGCGGATGTCGCGGTTGTCGCGGGCGCGGATGCGCGGTTCGCGGTTGTCGCGAACGCGGATGCTTGGGGGACGCCTCCACTTGGCGTTGGGGCGCTGGCTATCAGCGGTGGGGAAGCGTCGTGGTTCACGCTTTCCCGTCGTGTCGTGGGGGGGAAATGTGCTCGACGACGGTGCTTATCGTTTCCCACTGAAACAGTAACAAATCGTGTCAGGAACAAACGACGTGGCTCTGTTTGTCCTGGTGGCGGCCCTGCTGTGGCGAGGACGGCGATGGCTGTGGAGTTATTTGCCAGCGGCAAAAATAACCGTGCTACAGCGTAGCGGGCGGGAGGTTTGTGCCAGCGGCAGCGAGCACGATGTCGTGAATTGTTACGTGTGTGTTTCAGTGGTACGATTTGTTTTCGGTGGAGCACCGCCGAAAATGCAAACAATGTCTTAATTAATAAGACAACTTAAGACGTTAAATATTCATTGAAACAACTACTTCCCGTGCAAATACACCTCCGGATATTGAATTATACAATGAAATATTTAAAATCTTATTTAATTTGATTTGTTACAACGCTCTAATAAAGTATATGTAACCTTTAGGTCAAATTCTCTTTAAACCAACTAACAAATACAAATTTAATATAAATGGAGAAATAATAAGAAATTTGAAGTTTTAGGCCATTTATAGACGCGTTTCGAGATTTATCTCTCTTCAGTATAGTTTTTTTCGGTGCAAATCGGGTTGCGGGCTCTCCAACCCAATCATCCCGTTTTATCGCCACCATATCTTTCGGTTTTACCCCCTCCTAAATAACCATATAGTGTAATTCTTGCATCGGGCGAGAGAAGACGGCCTCCGCGCCTCAACAGTTTTAAATAGTTTTGCCTCCGGCTTTTGTACCTGCCTCCGGCTTTAGTAACTGCCCCCGGCTATAGACTTGCCTCCGGCTTTAATAGTGCAACCCCAAAGGAAGTAGAAGACCAGAAGAGAGCCGCCAGTCCTCTTCAAGCCCATACGAGCCTTAAGGTTAGTTCCTTTTTTCAACAATTAATCCTCCCGGATTGGAGAGGCCACCCCCCCTGGTACGCTATTAAAAAGCTACCAAACATATTGGTCCTTCGCGAACCGGATCCTTCTGATCATTTGCTTAATTTGGGGAAAATTCGCGAGTTATGGTTTCGAGTCCGGTTTGTATGTTTTTAAAAAGATTTATATTTTTAAGAACAAACTTTAATGAAATGAAACTTATAATATACTTGTATTATTAATTAACACGTTGACGGACAGTAGAAACAAGTGAAATTCGAAAATTGACACTATATGTTTTTGTAATTTTTAGAATATTAGAAGTATAGTTTTACTCTTTCTGCTTAAATACACTTAATTTTGATTAATTCAGCACCTTTAATTAGGTTGCGGCTACAACCGTCATGGCGCCAGCGGACTCTAGACACTATGTAATGGGACGATGGCGGCTATAACAGCAAAAATTTAAAAACGTAAATGACAGGTTTAATGACTGAAATAAGCAATTTTTTGTGAGCAACAAAGTATTTTTGGGAGTTTTACACGAAATGTTAGTTCATGATCAAACAAAAATAAATAAATGACAAATAAATTTATTATAATTTTATAATTATTATACATTATTTTCGGTATGCCATGTTTCAAAGCATGGTGCAGGACACAGTGCAGGTTTTGATATGCAATTCTTGCAGCAATATGATGTTTCCTTCCTTACTCCCTGTTTATAACATTGTTTACAACGCTGAAAATATGTTTTTCGCTGATAATTTTCAGGAGGAGAAATTTTCTCAGGAAAATGCTGTGTTCCATTGTTGTTGATTTCATTGGTTTGGATTCGTGCACGTTTAAATTGAACCAAAGACCTTCCATCCTGTTTATAATCTATGCCAGTTAGAGATCGTATAATTGCTTCCCTGAATTCTATAAACTTCATTTGAGAACCTGTCTTTTCTTTAAAGATGTAGTAAGAATTCCACACTGCTACATCCAGTAGATGAAAGATTATCTTTTTATACCATCTAATTGTTTTTCGTGGACAGGAATAATAGGACATCATCTGATCTGCTCTGTCGACACCTGACATATTCTGATTATAATTCACTATTTCAATTGGTTTTCTCTTTTCCTGTTGTCGACGGTTAGCTGTGTTTATCATACTTGGGTGGTAAGCTGTTGTTAGACATAGCACATCCCGTTTATCTTTCCATTTGGACACGTATGTCTGATTTTGGCGTCGCCATATATGTTCTCCTTTTCTAAGCTTACGACCTGTTATTTCTTGCGGCAGACCCTTCCTATTTACACGAAGAGTTCCTGTCACATGTGTCTTTTTGCTCAGTAATTTGTTAGCCAATGGTACACTGTTGTAATAGTTATCCATGAACAAATGATGCCCTTTGTTTAAATATGACTGCATCAATCGCATCACAAGACTTTCAATAGTTGTCATGTTTTCTTCGTTTTCTCGATGGCCTTTGTATATTTCTATGTTCAAAACATAACCTTGGGCAGAACAAAGTTCATACAATTTAATTCCGTATTTTGCCTTTTTGCCTTTCATGTACGTGCGAAAAGAAAGCCTTCCTCGAAATAATAACAAAGATTCGTCTAATGATAATGCCTCATTTGGTGCATATGCATTCGCAAACTTTTTTATGAGCAAATCAAGAAATATTTTTATTTTCCTCAAACGGTCGTTTGAATTTTCTTCTTCTACACAAAAGCATCTCAATATTTGCTCAAACCTCCTTCCAGACATTTGTGAAGGAAAAGCTGGGTGGTAATGTAATGCATCAATGGGAAAGAGTTTTCTAATACTGGAGAATTTTAGCTGGGACTGAAGCAAACACAAACCCAAAAACTTTCTCATTTCAATCGTATCAGTATTTTTGAAATTTGCCTTCCTACTATGCCTTGTATGTGGCCGTGTTTGATTGCAAAGTTTTAGGCCGTAATCATTCGTAGATTTTATAATCATTTCCATTACTTGGTCATCCCAAATTTTTTCAAAAACCTGAATTGGAGACACATTTTCGTCTATATCCAAAAGAATCCCAGCCGCATCTGCATCAAAAGAAAAGTTTCTTATAGGTGTTGTATTGATATGCCATGTCTCATCATTTTCTGGTTCTTCTGGTGCTTCATATTCCTCATCTGTAGTTGATTCATTTTCTTCATCTGCATCAAAAGAAAAGTTTCTTATAGGTGTTGTATTGATATGCCCTGTCTCATCATTTTCTGGTTCTTCTGGTGCTTCATATTCCTCATCTGTAGTTGATTCATTTTCTTCATTACCCGAACTGTTATTTTTAGCACAGTCAGCATCAGGTTCAGATTCACTGTTGCTTGACCCACTACCTGTTTCCTCAAAAAGCTTCAGCAGCCTAGCCTGTTCTTTTTCCCAACTGGCCATTTTCTATAAATATTGAATAAAACATTCAATTTTATTTTATATTATTATTTATTGTATATTATTTATACATTTATTATTTACATTATAATTTTTATATTTCAAATGTAATATCATAAAAAACAAAAAGTAAACAGTATAACCATAAATATCGCTAAATGTAGCAAAAAATGCTAAATTTTAATTTTTTTTTCTATTTAAAGTGTAAAATCAATCATAAACAAATACTTACTTATTATTTTATATTATTATTTATTGTATATTATTTATATATTTATTATTTACATTATTGTTTTTATATTTTAAATGTAATATCATAAAAAACAAAAAGTAAACAGTATAACTATAAATATCGCTAAATGTAGCAAAAAATGCTAAATTTTAATTTTTTTTTCTATTTAAAGTGTAAAATCAATCATAAACAAATACTTACCAGTATAAACAAAAAATATCGTTAAATGTATCAATAGCAACTGTAAATTGAAGAGAAAACAAGATCGCACTACTCCGTTCACAACCACGTGCATACTCAATGTGTTAACCTTGCATACTAAATTTTTTTTCGAAAACATGACACTAGGCTTCTACTTGTACGCTGGTAAATGCACATTTGTGCTGCTACAGCCGCAGTGTCTAAAAACGACCGTTTCGTATTGGACGGCTATTGCCGTCATGTCACATAGTGAACTTGAACTTGACGGCTATAGACGCAACTGTCCGTCAACATGTTAAAATTGAAATTGATGAAATTTGTTGCGTCGCGTTTTGAATCGTCCGCAGCCGAGTCGATTTGTAGACTGGCGAGCATCCCCGTGGGTGGATTATATGTAGGACTGCAAAGTGTTGAGATCAGCACTTTTGGGGTACCATAACTCGCGGTTGTTTGTTTTACAATCGTGTATACAATATGTAGTTTATTTTCAGAATTAATATTAAAAAGTCTTAAGGTTATTAAACAACTTTATAAAAAATCATATACTTTGTCTAAGAAAATATGCTAAATTGAAGTTAAAAATATTAATATGCAACAATAGAAACATCAGTGAATGACATTTTAATAATATACCCCAAACTGAGAAAAGGTATATTTTCTTCCCTTATTATTACAACATATCGCATTATTAAGCGTCAGAGCTGGGATGAATCCTCAAAAACATGATTCGAATCACGAATCCGAATCACCTAATATGATTCGAATCACGAATACTCGAATAAAGGATTCGTAAGTGAAAAATATGATTCGAATCAAAGATTTGAATCCTCATTTTTGAATCACGGATACAAATCCTTTAAAAATAAATTTGAATCTATTATTTGCAACCAGTAATATTTTATTCCATCAGTTTCTAGTAACAAACATGTTCATTTACCGACTAAATATCTGATTATATAATGATTTTAATTAATGATAATTTATGTGTTATTGAACTTCATTTTGAATCTGTGTTTTATACGCCTGGCGCATGAAGTAAAATTTCGAGTTTAGAAAAGCCCCGTGACAATTTGTCTCGGGTCGCTGCGCGACCCTCGACAAATTTTCTACGCGGGGCTTTTCTAAACTCGAATTTTACTTCATGCTTAGTCTGGGAGTGGACCGTCAAGATTTTCTACTTGTCGAGATTTTTGATATTTCTTGATTTATGTCAATTTATTCAGTTTGTTATTGTATTAAATGCAACTTCAATATTAAATAAAAACGGTTTTTTTAGGAATAGAATATTCACCCATTAAGAGCCGAACAAATTATAAAGTTAACTCTAAAAGTTAATTTTAGGTAAAATTTTGCATCTTTTTCTATGATTTCAATGAATGATTTATAATATTACATACGTCGATTTTTTAAAAGAGTTAAATTTAAAATTCAAACGAGTGTTGTCCACTCCCAGACTAAGCATGAAGTTAAATTTCGAGTTTAGAAAAGCCCCGCGTAGAAAATTTGTCGAGGGTCGCGCAGCGACCCGAGACAAATTTTCGCGGGGCTTTTCTAAACTCGAAATTTTTCTTCATGCGCCACGCGTATAAAACACTGATTTAAAGTGAAGTTAAAAATGCACTGAATGTTGTGGTCCTCGGGAGATTTGTATAAACAATTCACACTTTAACTTGATTTTATTAAAATTCGATGTTTACAGTTCGGATACAAGAACGATATTGAATTCTGGGCACAAAGATAACGGTATTTATATGCGTACATTATCACAAATAGATTAACCCTTGGATGAGTGGTGTCAATGAATATTAAGAAAAGAGCATTTTCGTGTAAGGGAAGTAATAAAATAGAATAATCTCCGGCAGCCCAATCATCCAAGTTCACAAGGGTTAAAGACATAAAAATAATCACAAATTAATAAATATCAATTAAGGGTTGGTTATCAAAGGATAAGGTGTTCGAGCGCATTATCTTAATAGCACCCGACCACCTTATCTACAAAACACGATTTATTAGCTGGGTAAGTAAAGTGTGAAGATACTAAGAATAAACGATAGGAAATAATATAAAATAAGAAATAAATGTATGATTAAAATTAAGAATTAATTAAGAATATGTAATAATAATTAATTAGTGTGAATACACAACATGAAAACCAACCCAATTTCGATATTTTTTCAAAATTAGATGTTTTCTTTCCTATCCATACTGTAAACCTTCAGATATTCGTTGTTTTCTTGTAAAAAAACTTCGATTCCCTGTAGTCCTTCGTTCATGGTTGGTCCTTTGAGCTGTAGCCTTTGTAAAACGGTAATAAACTTAGTAATCTAGAGTAATCTTTCAATTTGAAACTTCTAAGAACGAGTGTTGTCCACTCCCAGACTAAGCATGAAGTAAAATTTCGAGTTTAGAAAAGCCCCGCGTAGAAAATTTGTCAAGGGTCGCGCAGCGACCCGAGACAAATTTTCACGGGGCTTTTCTAAACTCGAAATTTTACTTCATGCGCCACGCGTATAAAACACTGATTTCAAGTGAAGTTAAAAATATACTATTAACGTTGGATAGTTTTCATGGTTAAGTAACCAAATATGCAGTCACAAATATTTGAATTATTCGAAAATTTTAATATTTATATTCAAATATGAATAAATTAGTGATTTAATATTCATATTAGAATATTCAACTATTTGAATTAATCGAATTCGAATCCCAGCCTTAATAGCGATGATTCGAATTATTTAGGAGGATTTGAATCCATGTATCAGGATTCGAATTTTATAAGGATTCGATTCCTTTTATAAGGATTCGAATCCTTTTATAAGAATTCGAATCCTTTTATAAGGATTCGAATCCTTTTATAAGAATTCGAATCCTTTTATAAGGATTCGAATCATCTACATTTGGATTCGAATACGAATCCTTTTAAAAAAATGTAACGAATCCGGATCACGAATCCGTTTTCACTAAAGTATTCGAATACCTCTTTTGAATCCTCTAAAAGAATTCGAATCCGGGAATCGAATCCTGAATGATTCGAATCCTGCCCAGCTCTGTTAAGCGTAAATATAACAACGAGCACACACAAATAAAAATAACAGCTTTTATCACGTCTTCGCGCATATAATTTATCGACATATATATTCAACGTGTTGGGAGTTGTGTTAGGCAACCAAATATACACACAGTTGGCTACACTGTCAACAGTGAAGTAAACGCAGTCGTTGTTAAGATCGCACGCTGTCAAGATGTAATACCAGTTTACAGTGTACATTCATGAATAAATAACATCCTCAGTAAAACCTGATCTCTTAATTAATAAATACGACCACCACATGGCGCAGCCGGGATCGAATCCCTAATTAATAATTTAAAAAAGTGCGATTCTGTGAAAGAGGCGAGGATGTCGAAGGATTTCCGCGGAATACAGCCGATGAGCATGGCCGGAGACCACGCGGCGAATTGGAAAGCGTGGAAGAAAAGGTTTGAAAATTATCTCATCGCGTCTGAAATCAATAAAAAGGGCGAAGAAATTCAGTGTGCTCAATTATTACACTACATCGGTGAAGAATGTTTCAATAAAATATATAGTACATTCAAGTTTGCAGCTGGAGAAGAAAATAAATTATCAGTGTTGTTTGGAAAATTCGAGGCACATTTTAAGCCACGTCTGAATGTATCATTTGAGAGGTACAAATTTTTCAAAAGTAAGCAGAAGGAAGGCGAGACAGTGGAGCAGTTCGTCGTAGACCTCCGCAACAAGGCGCACTCGTGTAATTTTGGAACATTAGAAGATGAACTTATCAAGGACGCACTGATACTCGGAATAAAGGACGAGGAAATAAGGGAAAAACTTCTTCAGGAAGAGAAATTAGCGATCGAAGAGGCCCTCAAGATATGTTTAACAATCGAGACAGCCAGGAGTCATCGGGAGCAGATGAGCGGTGTCGTGCAAGAGGTCTACGCTGTAGGAAGTTCGCAGCAGAAGAAATCAAACACCACGGAAAAAGGGAAACAAATTCAAAATTGTAGGAGGTGTACGTATACTCACGAAATAAATAAATGTCCCGCGTACGGAAAAACTTGCAATAAATGTAAAAATAAACGAAATGAGAATTCAGATTGATGAAATTGAAAATAAGAATAATGGAAGTATGAGTTGGTACAGCTACATTTCAGTTACAAATAAAAGAATTAAGTGTAAATTAGATACAGGTGCAGTTGTAAATGTTATGCCTTATGAAGAACTTAAAAAATTAAAAATAACTTATAAATTAGATCGGGCAGATATCAATTTAGTTTCGTACACTCAAAACAAAGTGCCAATTCTAGGCAAAATTAAGTTAAAATGTCAAAGTAAATTAATCAAAGAGGATTTAGTCTTTTACATAACTAGCCTTAAGACTGATACGATTTTGGGGTTAGAAGCGTGTGTTAAATTCAACTTAATAAATAAAATTGATGTGATTGACAATAAATTAAAAGATACTGACATTTTTGAAAGACATAAGGAATTATTTTCAGGTATTGGTTGTATAAAATATCCGTATCATATAGAAATTGATAAAAATGCTAAACCAGTGGCGTATCCACCACGCAAAATTGCATATGCGTTAGTAGAACCACTTAAAGAATTAATAAATGAATTCATAAAAGAAAAAATAATAACTGAAGTACCAGATTCGGGGGGTTGGGTTAATCCTCTGGTAATAGTAAGAAAACCGAACGGATCTTTAAGAATTTGTCTTGATCCAAAAGATTTAAATTCAGCAATTAAAAGACAATTATACCAATTACCGACAATTGAAGATATAACACATAAATTATCAGGAGTAAAGTATATGTCAGCATTAGATGCAACTTGTGGTTTTTATCAAATCAAATTAGACGAAGACAGTTCAAAATTATGTAGTTTTGCAACACCTTTTGGCAGGTATCGTTTTCTGAGATTGCCTTATGGAATTAAGTGTGCACCAGAAGCATTTCATGAGTGTTTTAGAAAAATATTTAATATTGATGGTGTAGAAGTCTATATTGATCACATTTTGGTATATGGTAGAACTGAAAGTGAACATGATGAAAGATTATTGAAAGTACTAGAAATAGCAAAAAATCATAACATTAAATTTAATAAGGATAAGTGTAAAATTAAGGTAACAGAATTAAATTACATGGGTCATGTACTCAGTGAGAAAGGAATCACACCGAACTACGAGAAAATAAAAGCAATAATTGAAATGCCTGAGCCAATAGATAAAAAAGGAGTACAAAGACTGTTAGGAATGATTACTTGTGTAGGAAAGTTCATAAAAAACTTATCTGTAGATACAAGTGAATTGAGAAAATTACTTAAAAATGATGTCAAATTTGAATGGACAAACGTACAGATTAATGCTTTCAATCAAATTAAAAATAAATTGCAAACAAATCCAGTGTTACAGTATTTTGACGTAAAAAAAGAGATAGTTTTATCAGTTGATGCTTCAAAAGATGGGTTAGGTGCAGTACTCATGCAAAATAAATTACCATGTGCTTATGCATCACGTGCACTTACAGATGTGCAGAAACATTATGCTCAAATAGAAAAAGAACTTTTAGCGATTCTTTATGGTGTAACTAAATTTCATAAATATGTGTTTGAAAGAAAATTTACTGTAGAAACGGATCACTTACCGTTAATCACTATATTTAAAAAATCATTGAATGATTGCCCTGCACGTTTACAGAGAATGCTTTTACAATTAATGAAATATGATTTCAGTATTGTTCATAAACCAGGGAAAGATTGGTTTATTGCAGATGCTTTATCCAGAGCATTTATCAAAGAAATATCCAATGAAGATCATTTATTAGATGCAGAATTAAATGCACAAGTTTGTCTCATAGTCGAAAATGCAATTTCTATGTCAGATTCAAAACATGAACAATTTGAAAATGAAGTTAATTTAGATAGAGAATTAGGTATTTTAAAAGCTACAATAAAAGAAGGTTGGTCAGATAATATTAAATTAGTAAAAGAAGAAATTAAAATATATTATAAATATAGACATGATATCACAGAAATGAATGGTTTATTGTATAAAGGTCAACAAATAATAGTACCGCAGAGTTTACGCAAAGAAATGTTAAAAATTATTCATGCAAATCATTTAGGACAAAAAAAATGTATATCATTGGCAAAGGAATCTTTATTCTGGCCTGGTATGATAAATGCAATTAAAGATGTATGTAGCAGTTGCGAAATCTGTTATAAATATATGAAATTACAACAGGCAGAACCAATGATAAATCATGAAGTTATTACGTGTCCATGGTATAAATTAGGAATTGATTTATTCGAGTTAAAAGGAAAAAAATATCTCCTTACGGTAGATTATTATTCGAAATTTATAGATGTCTCTGAATTAATATCCACTACAAGTCAAAAAACAATTGATACACTCAAAAAAATATTTCAACATTTTGGAATGCCAAGAATCATATGTAGTGACGGAGGACCACAATTTTCCTCTCAAGTCTTTCAACAATTTTGCAAAGCATATGATATAGAGCATCAATTCTCGTCACCATTGTACCCTCAGTCAAATGGAATGGTAGAGAGACATATACAAACAATTAAACACATGTTACAAAAAACTATAGAGAGTAATAATGACATGCACTTAGCAATATTGAATTATTTAAATACACCGATATTCAATGAATATTCACCAGCTAAAATTTTACAAAGTAGAATGTTAAGAAGTAATTTGCCAGTTACAATTAACAATCTAAAACCAAAAGTAATAGACTTTACAAAATATGATAAATCATTAAAACAGAACCAAGTACAACAAAAATCTTATTATGACAAAAAGGGTGTAAAAAACTTAAAACCTCTAACAAAAAATATGACAGTTTTTGTTCAAATAGAACCTAAAGGAAAGTGGTACGAAGCTAAAGTGATAGACAGGATCAGAACAAGAGTTTATAAAGTGCTGATATTTGCAACAAACAGAATTTTAATTAGAAATAGACGTTTCATTAAACCATATATGAAAAAAGAAACAATTAAAAACAAAAACGAAAAAAGTTTTACTGATTCGTACTTACCACCGTATATCGAATTAAGTGAAGACGAAGAAGACAATGTTGGAGAAGAAGAAAATGGAGAAGCAGGAGAAGAAGGAGAAGAAGAAAATGGAGAAGCAGGAGAAGAAGGAGAAGAAGAAAATCGAGAAGAAGAAAATAGAAAAGAAAAGAATACTTGTGATGAACTTGATAGTGATTGTGAAGTGAAAACACAATCTGGAAGAGTGGTAAAACCACCGGACCGTTTAGATTTATAATTACATTTTGTTATGTTAAGCTTATTCAAGCTCTAAGTTAAGTTGTTCATTTTGTATTCAAAAAGGGAGATGTTGGGAGTTGTGTTAGGCAACCAAATATACACACAGTTGGCTACACTGTCAACAGTGAAGTAAACGCAGTCGTTGTTGAGATCGCACGCTGTCAAGATGTAATACCAGTTTACAGTGTACATTCATAAATAAATAACATCCTCAGTAAAACCTGATCTCTTAATTAATAAATACGACCACCACACAACGCACATGTTTATGTTTACACTTTTAATGATTATAAATAAACAAGAAACTATAGGAAAGGCTGAGCGATTTTAGGGCCTTTGAAAATATGAGACAACGCTATTAGTAATTTTATGTAATAGAATTCAGTTCTTGAGTGACCTTAATCAATGAAAGATTGTTTTTGCTCTTGTTTTTCATTAGTAAATTGGATATATTCTAAGTGTATTCGTGCAAATATTGGTTCTGGATTTGATTAATATAAAGGTAAGTAACTAAGCTAATATTTTTAATTTATTCTTGGTGAAATATTATAGAATAATAGCTTAACGTAAAAACAACGTTTCACATTAGTTTACAAATCAGTTTATTTTGAACCTGTTTCAATTTTTACATTATTATCATTTAAACTTTAGTGAAACAAACCACGTTGTTAAATGTAAGTACTTAATAAATAGATTGTTAGCTATAATTGAATGTGACAGTGATTGCCATTATCATTGAAAATTATACCTGATAATTGCTCATCTCATTATTGGTGTAATTTGTATACCAGTACGAGTATTTGCATACATGCTATTATTAAAAGTACTTACATTGTACATTTTAAAATAAAATAAACAATATTCTTAAATTTCAAAATTATTACATTAAAGAAATAGTTTTCATAAAATAAAAATGGACGATCGTTTAAACGAACCGATAAAGGAAAGAAATTCATATTTTTATAAAATAAATAAGAAATAATTATGGAATTTGTTTTGCATTTATTTATATAAAAAAAAACATCACGAAGCAGCCGTATTCAAATAACTTTATTCGATATTTACTTAAATTAATAATGGTTTTAGGTAGACACAACAATTTTCTTTGGATTGGATGTATCACAGATAATTCTTGGATTAGAAGTATTATTCGACATTTACACATATACCTCCACGGATCCTAAACACATAATACACTCTTTGATTAAGCGTGAATGAAAGAAACGTATGAGGCGAGGCTCAGCATTCAAAAGGGAATTTCCCGAGAAGTAGCGAACAGTTCATTATAAAATTTGGTAAGGATGATTTACTGATTTACTTACATACACTATTTAATTTGCATTGAAAACAGTGCAAGTCCTTCTGCATAATTCTTGTTTTATGTTATTCTATCCAAGCCTATTTTCACGTTAACTCAATGACCTCTCTATTCCACTCGCTCAACTTATCAGTGCTGTATCTTTTTTGCTGGCACTGTGTCTAGGACAGTATTAATCCATTCATTTAAATTCATTCATGATTATTTATTTATTCTTTTTATTTTTTTTATTTTAACTGTTATTGTCCTATTGTTACAATAATTACCTCTCCGCGGCCGTCTTGTTTGTGTCAGGGAAAATAGTTCTCATTTTATTTATTGTTTTGTGAATTTATGTTAAGTTGAAAATGCGCGGGTTATTCAGTTCTTTATATTATTTTTTGTAAGTGTCCACCTGTCCAGATGGAGAATAAAATGAGCCAGGGGTTATCTAGTATTCGTCGAGTATTGTTGTCCTTCCTTAACCTCATTTATCACAGTGGCGACGAGGATTCAAAATGGAGAGCATCGGCAAGATATCCGAATTTGAAATCGGAGTTAAAAATTGGAGTACGTATATTGCGCGCATTGAACAATATTTCATAGCAAACAAAGTAGAGGATACAAAAAAGTGCCGATATTGTTAACGGTAGTGGGTGACGAAACGTACGAACTCATGGTGAACCTTTGTGATCCAGTGAAACCGGAAACAAAATCATTCGACCAATTAGTGAAAGTGATACAAGATCATTTACAACCAGCACCGTCCGAAATAGCAGAAAGGTACAAATTTCGGCTGAGGAAACAATTAAGGAAGGAAAGTGTGACTAATTATGTAAAGCATTAAAGAGTTTGGCTAAAACATGCAACTTTAAGACAACTTTAGAGGAAAATTTAAGAGATCAATTGGTGTATGGTATATTTAGCAACAATATTAAACAACGATTGTTTGCTGAAAAAGAAATAAAATATGGCCAAGCAGTGGACATTGCCGTGAATATGGAACGGGCAGAAAAGGAGGTCCAGATGTTGGAAAACACGCATGCGGTTCATCGTCTAAGACAGGGTGGCGCATATCCAGCTGCGCACATGAGCGACGGAGTGGAGGGAGCGACACCGAGGTTCAAGAGGACTCCGCCAACGTCATTGAGGATTGCGCCTACTCGAGGAACGGGTGACAATAAGTCACTGGCCACGGGATCATCATGCAGATGTTGCGGCCGGACCAACCATCAAGGTAGTGAGTGCTATTTTAAAAATGCAAAATGTTGTAAGTGTGGGAAAACTGGTCACGTCAAATCGGTTTGTAAATTAAATAAAACGCACATAAATCATTACGTTAACGAAAATGAAAGTAATTCGGAGTCTGATGAAAATTTGTTTAAAATTGGGGGTGTTTCAAAACCTTTAAGGGTTAAGGTCTTAATTGAAGATGTTTATATGCCCATGGAAATAGATACTGGGTGTGGTATTTCAGTAATTTCATCTATAACATATAGAAAATATTTTAATTCAATTAGAATTTTCAAAAAAGAGCTAAAACTGGTGACGTCATTAAAGCGGATGGGTTTATAAGAGTGTCGGTGACCTTCAAAAATAAAACTCATTCGAAGTTGATTCTCTATGTTGTGCCACATGGGGGTCCGCCCCTATTAGGGCGGGAATGGTTAAAAATTTTAGGAATCTCTATTGATTCAAATTTAGAATTTTTAACATTTCAAGGAAGAAATTAAGTATAAAAGAAAAATTAATTAGCAATTTTCCAGATGTCTTTAAAGAGGGGTTAGGAACATTGAAACATTTTAAAGCTAAATTAAATTTAAAGGAAGGAGCAATGCCAACATTTTGCAAAGCAAGATCACTGCCGTTCGCATTAAAAGATAAAGTCGAAGCGGAGATTGAAAGGTTAATTAATAAAGGGATTTTATCACCAATAGATTATAGTGATTGGGCAACCCCTATAGTACCCGTCATCAAAAAGGACGGAAATATTCGTTTGTGTGGCGACTTTAAAGTCACAGTTAACCCTAAATTACACATAAATAAATACCCAATTCCTAGAATAGAGGATATTTTTTGTAACTTAAAGGGTGGTGTATTATTTAGCAAAATTGACCTATCTCAAGCTTACGCACAAATAGAACTTGATGATAATTCAAAAAATGTAGTAGCAATCAATGCACATAAAGGGTTGTTTGTATTTAATCGTTTGCCGTATGGCATTGCATCAGCCCCAGCTATTTTTCAACAAATTATTGACCAGATATTCACAGGGGTAAAGGGGGTTGCAGTATTTCTGGATGATATTTTAGTTACTGGAAAGAACGAACAGGAACATTTTAATGCACTAAACAAGGTTTTTAAAATATTAACAGATTTTGGTCTGAAGGTAAAAATGAAGAAGTGTAGTTTCTTTCAAAAAGAAATCAATTATTTAGGATACACTATAAATGAGATGGGCCTTAACACAAGTAAGGATAAGGTAGACGCCATTGTCGGAGCCGAAACACCAACGAACGTGACTGAATTGAAATCATTTTTGGGGTTACTTAATTACTACGGAAAATTTATACCCAATTTAAGCTCAAAATTGCATACATTACATGAATTATTAAAAAAGAACAAAAAGTGGTGTTGGAATAGAGAATGTCAAAGAATTTTTGAATTAGTTAAAAAGGAATTATCATCAGATAGAATATTAGTACATTATGATCCAGATTTGCCGCTTACCCTTGCATGCGATTCAAGCGCATACGGGGTGGGCGCGGTAATTTCTCACACTTACCCCAACGGGGATTATAAGCCAATTGCCTACGCCTCCAGAACCTTATCAAAAAGTGAACAAGGGTATTCGCAAATAGATAAGGAGGCATTAGGTATTATGTTTGGCATAAAAAAATTTCACCAATATTTATATGGTAGAAAATTTACCCTTTTAACCGATCACAAACCCCTACAATCCATTTTCGGAAGTAAAAAAGGCATTCCAATAATGGCGGCTAACAGGCTACAAAGGTGGGCAATTTTATTAGCGGGATATCAATATGATATAAAATTTATACATTCAAAAAATAACGCAAGTGCCGATTTTTTGTCGCGATGCCCCAGATCGGTGATTACAGACAAACCAGTAGATGTAGGACACATATTATACTTGAATGAAAATAGTTTAGTTACTTTTAAAGAAATTGTTAAAGAAATCCGCAAGGATCCCTTGTTAAATAGAGTATACGGATATTGTTTACATGGGTGGAATTTACCAGAAAATAAATGCGACCCCGAAATTAGACCTTTTTACATGAAACGTGATCAATTACATTTGCAATTTGGGGGTATTATGTGGGGTTATCGGATGGTAATTCCTTCCACGTTTCAGAAAAAGATTTTATCAGAGTTGCATAATACACACATGGGAATAAATAAAATGAAGTCTATAGCTCGGTCATATTTCTGGTGGCCGCTAATTGATGCCGACATAGAGAATTTATGCAATAATTGTAAAATATGTAATACTTATAAACCCAATCCAGAAAAGGCACCGGTTCAAAATTGGCCCAGGCCGGATAAACCATGGGCACGCATCCATGTTGACTTTTTAGGCCCTATTTTTGGATGTAAGTATTTGATTGTCGTTGACGCATATACCAAGTGGTTGGAAGTTTTTAATTTAAAGAAGACCACGGCAGAGGTGACAATCAAATGCCTAAAATCCCTATTTTCAAGATTCGGTATAGTCGAAACCTTGGTTTCAGACAACGGACCCCCTTTCACGTCTACCGACTTTGAGTTATTTCTAAAAAATAACGGAATGGTTCACAAATTCAGCCCACCGTATCACCCCGCTAGCAACGGTGCTGCCGAGATCAATGTAAAGTTGGTAAAAAATGCCATTAAAAAGGCTCATTTAGAAAACAAACATTTTGATTTATCTCATTTTCTATTCAATTATCGCATTGCTGAACACACATCAATAGGAGTAAGCCCTGCGAAATTGATGTTCGGACGACAGTTAAGAACTCGATTTAATTCATTATTGCCCACATATAAAAACGTCTTAACCACTAACGAAAATATCCCAGAAAAAAATATTAGAAAGTATGAAACTGGCGAAAAAGTACTGATAAGAAACTTTGAAAAACCGGCTGAACCTACATGGCAGGAGGGTACGGTGGAAACTAAAGAAGGGACAGTAGTATATGATGTAGAAACGGGGAAGGGTGACGTTGTTAGACGCCATTCTAATCAAATGCGTCCAATAAAAAATAAACGTTTCTCTGTCCCAATTGCTACACCTAAATGTAATAGTAATAAGAGTAATGACGTGATTAATCTATCTGACAGTGAACATAATAATAACGAATTAACCCTATCGGACCTTAGTGAAAGTGCGGAAACAGTGTTAACAGATCAAAAGGATAAACAGTGCCCTTTTTATTTTCTGCGTTCGAAAAATAAAAAATAATTTTGGTTGTAGTTGAGAATTTAAATATAAGTTTTAATTGTACTAGTTAGAAGGCAAAATAAGTTATTTTTAAGGAAGATGTCAGGGAAAATAGTTCTCATTTTATTTATTGTTTTGTGAATTTATGTTAAGTTGAAAATGCGCGGGTTATACAGTTCTTTATATTATTTTTTGTAAGTGTCCACCTGTCCAGATGGAGAATATAATGAGCCAGGGGTTATCTAGTATTCGTCGAGTATTGTTGTCCTTCCTTAACCTAATTTATCACAGTTTGTTTTGTTAGCCACCGTTGATCGGCCCCAATCGGTGTGAAGTGTGTCCCTGTTCCTATCCCTTTATAACAGTTTACTTTATTTTATCTTTTGCTTGATCATTTCACTATCATTTATAATGAACTGTCTTAAATGTAATTCAATTATTGATTCCGGTGATAAATTTATAATATGCGATGGTTGCAATAAGCACATTCATGCAAAATACTCCGATTTAAGTTCATCGGAAATTAAATGTCTGGAATTACGTCAAAATCCTAAGCGGCGCATTAAATACATCTGCCTGGATTGTGAGAAAGGGTTTCAGCAAATACCTAAGCTCATCACGCTAGTTAATGAGCTTAAGGCTGAAATAACGAGTTAAAAGAAAATTCACATAAGAATGTTACACCCGGAAATAACTCTTATATCTGTAATAACTCTAATTGAGACCTTGAGGTTATTTCACCGTGAAGTTCCGGAATTTCCTGTTTGGAGAGATTTTCGAGAGAGGGTATCGGTTCTTGGCGTTTCGTCTATTGAATTCGGGAGCAGTCTGGTCAAGGAGTGGATCTTCAGTATCTTGGCAGTGGAGCGAAAGATAAGGGACGCGATTTACAATCGCTGATGGAATTTCAGATAAGTAAAAAAAAGAAAAATGAACGCAAATGGTAAATGTCGTATCCTCTTCAATTGATCGAAGAACCTGATATTGCGTTTAAGCCAAACAGCTAGAGTTGCTAATTTTTTGGACCGTAATTAGTCAGTTTAATTGTGTATGCTTTATCTACCGGGTGGTGATTTAACTTGTATGATTTTTTGTTACTACGATTTATATAAAATACGAGGTATTTTTCTTGTTATTTCAATTGTGTAAAGAAAGGTGACGTCATTTTTTCTACCGATTATTAATTTGTACCTAGCCGCATTATTTAAAACACAATATTTTTTATTTACATTCAAGTAATATTTTGGGGGGTTTTATTAACAACGGGGTTATCAATTTAGGTTTTTTGTGTCTCGATAGTTCATTATTTTCTTTTGATCGTTATTGTTTTCTTTTGATCATTAATATTCACATACACGTATGTAAGCATTTTTAGTTTTTTTCAATTTTTATTAAAATATTATTTAATGTCAACTTGCTATTAGTTTTTTTTATACCAGCCTCCTTACATTTCTTGGTTTAGGGGAGGATAACACAACAGGTAAATTATAAAACCAAGTGGCGCCCAAAAGTTTTATTTTTTTGTTATTATTAATTTTATGATTTTTTTTACCCACGACGCCGCCTACCGAGGGAGAGCTGCCGTAAGCGGTAACAACGTTGGACCAGACGGAATCTCGAACTATATCCTACTAAACTGCATCTACTCTTTATCCAGTCCCATTTATGATCTAATGTCGAAGTCACTTCAGATAGGAATTTTCCCGGAAAGGTGGAAATTAAGTTATGTGTTGCCAATATATAAGTCTGGGGCGCGTAATCTAGTTTAAAATTATAGAGGTGTCTGCATTCAATCAGCAATTCCCAAAATTCTCGATTCTTTAGTTGCAAATCAATTAGCATACATGTCTTCTCATATTTTTGCCTCACAACAGCATGGTTTCATTGCAAAACGATCTACTGTAACGAATCTCCTCTGCTTTAGACATTATCTGTCCGAATCAATAGACCAAAATGTTCAGGTTGATTCGATATACACTGATTTCGCTAAAGCGTTTGATAGTGTCAATCATCGCATTCTCTTGGACAAATTAGAAGGCCTCGGTTTTAATACCTTAACACTTGCATGGCTTGGTTCATTCTTAGTAAAACGTACACAAAGGGTATGTATTAACAACTTCGTTTCAGACACAATCGATGTATCTTCTGGGGTCACACAGGGCTCTCATTGTGGTCCTATTTTGTTTTTACTATTTATCAATGATATCCAGTATGTAATTAAGAATTGTAACTTTCTGATGTTTGCTGACGATTTAAAATTGATTAGAAGGGTAGAAACAACTCAGGACTGCAAACGTATTCAAGAAGACATCAACAACATAAATGATTGGTGTGTACGTAACCAACTTTTATTAAATATAAATAAATGTTACGTGATATCATTCTCCCGAAAGTTAACGAAATTTGCTTATACCTACTCTATTGATAGTTCCTCCATTACGCGTGTATCTGAAGTCAAGGATTTGGGAGTTTTGTTTGCTGAAGGCTTATCTTTTAAAACACATATAGCAAAAATCCGTAATAAAGCTTCGAAAATGTGGGGATTTGTCTGGCATGTTGGGAAACAATTTAATGTAAAGTGTTTGAAAACTTTGTATTGTTCCTTAGTTCGTTGTCATCTAGAGTATGCGTCAGTAATATGGTCACCCTATACTATCGCAGACTGCAAATCGCTGGAAATTATCCAAAATAAATTTCTCAGAATAATGGAGCACAAACTAGGACACATAGTCCAGAGAATTACACTGACATAAAGGACCTGTTACAGATGCATACTCTGGAATCCCGCAGAAGGATCAACGATCTGAGTACTCTGCATAGCCTCATAAACGGCTCCATTGATTGTCCAGATATTTTAAAATATCTGGATTTTTACTTTTCCGCCAACAGCCGTTTATTACGATCAAGACCGCTATTTCGCGAACGAAAAATCTCTTTGAACTTTGGTCGCAACAACTCCATTGATCGTATAATGAGACTCGCTAATTTATATAACAACTGTGAATGGTTTGATATATTTAACAGTCCTCTAAGGAGTTTTAGATTTGGTATCATGCAAAATATTTTAGGATAATAAATCAATTTCATTATTAGTTTTCCTTATGTTATTATTGTTTTTAGATTTTGTTATTTCTATATAGAATAATTGCTGTAATTATTACCACCATTTATTAAATTTTAGTTATTAATGTTAATACGTTTTATCAATTTTTAAATATTATTGTTATTATTTTGTACATATTCTTTGTAAAAGGGGTTCCCCGTGAGAGAATAAATAAATAAATTAAAAAAAAAAATACTCTTTCACATCATCTTAAAAACGTGCCCTCGCCATATCCCAGTAATGATAACACAAGATTCAATTTCCGTAGGGCTAACTTTATATCCTTGTACATTGAATTTTGTAGCTTAGGTGGGAGTATACTCAAATCATATAATGATGTCAATGAAATGGTTACCAAGTTCTATAATATAATTTACTCTGCTATCTACAAACATGTCCCAACATATGAATCGAACAAACAGAATTATCCACCGTGGTTTACGACGGAAATCAAATCAAACCTAAAATCCATAGTTTATAATAGACATATGTGACTGAAGACCAAAAACCCATATTTTTTTCAAGAATATAAAAGATTGCGAAATCTAATTAAACAACAAATATCTGAAGCGTATACCATATTCATACACACTACTGCAACCAACCTAAAACAAAATCCTTCTGACTTATGGAAGTTCGTCTCTACCAAACGTGGAACTACTCGAATCCCTAGTGAGGTACACAATGACAACGAAGAAATTACTAATCCCAATGACATAATTAACGGATTTGCTGATATATTTAATAGTCACTTCAATCCTATTTCAAATCCCATACTGTGCAACGAGTCAACTGTGTATCCGCCAATTCTGATTAATAATGTAGACGAATCTCAACTTATTAATATAATGTCACGTTTTCCAAATAAATTTACCACTGGTGATGATAAAATACCCAGTTCTTTAATTCGCGATTGTAGATTCACCTTCGCCAGTCCATTGTGTACCATTTTAAATTTCTCAATAGCTTCTTACCAGTTCCAAAACATGTGGAAACGTGCTAGACTATGTCCCGTTTTCAAGAATGATGACAAATCCCATCTTCGTAACTGTCGTCCAATGTCGATCCTTTCTAACTTTGCAAAAATCATTGAGATTGTGCTGCACAATGACATATTTAAAGGTGTAATATATTGCTACAAGCCTCTTTTGTACTAACACTTACCAATCCCATTTTCCTTCCACAATCACTAATCAACCATCACCACCTGGCTCGACTAAAGTCGGTAGAGTAGGGGGAGTTATTTTATCTAAATCAAAATAAAAGAAAAGGGCGCCACATTATTAGATAAACAGATAGCGACGACTCAGTGATGAGTAACCATGAACCTCTAACTGTGAAAAAAAAAGAAAATTCGAAGGTCGCCAGGAAATCATCAAATACGTTATAAATAAGAAAAATAAGGTTTATTGATAATTAATGGCAAAGAAAAATATATTTAGCAAGTAAGGGAAAGAAAAAAAATAATCAACATGAGGGGTACAAATAAATGTGGAAGATATATTAATCCCTAAATTCTTTAACGCAAAAAAAATTAAATGTAGTTTTCACGTTCTTATGGGGTACGTGGTCATGACGTCATACGATTACAAAACTTACCCAAAGATACAAAACAAATAAATCCTACCGTATTTTAAATATATTTGTTCGTTTTATTCAGTAGCGCAAAAATAGAATATTACATTAGAAATATACTCCCAACAAACAAATTACCCAAAGGTTGATTTCCCCGTTAAATATTGACAGATTATGAAATTAGAAATAAAGGATTAAAGTGATAATATGAATTTGGAAATTAAATTAAAAAAAAAAAACATGACCTTATTTTTCCGATTGTATCCTCCATATTACGTCACAGTGGATAAATGCAACCTCCGCGAATAGCGTTGATCTCGAACTCACAGGACGAAAAGGGCATCCAATGAAAATGAACGAATCCCTTTGATAAGGAATATCCGACGATAAAATTCGAAGCACGAAGTTCCAAAATTCCAGAAGTTAATTCATTAAGTACAGCGACCATCAGCATCCACCAAAGTGGTTAATTCCCAGAAGGGAGGCACGGAAATCAACACGGAAAGTCGCCACAGGAATTCAGCACGGCATAATCGTCACAGGAATTCAGTACGGCAAAATCGTCACAGGAATTCGGCACAGCACAATCGTAACAGGAATTCGGCACGAGATACAGCGTAAAACATCGCCAACAGCACAGAAAGGCAAATGAAAAAGGACCTAGAAATTCCCTCAAGCATTTGAAAGGGTTTTTCCAACCAGCAAGCATCAGAACAATAACTCACCTATGATCTAGGGCGGTCCTAAGGAGTGAACTACAGGATCTGAGACATCCGTATGACTACGACACCATGTGGTTACCAAAAAAAAAAAACAATTCGAGAAATTCAATCTCCACCAAACAACTCCACATAGAAAATTTCTCAATTAATTATCCCTCAATCGAGGAAACACTACTGTGTTAATTATTAGCTAATTAAGAATTTCTTCAGACACAATAATCGCAGTTCAATTTTAATTTTCACACGTCCACGTTTCACGTGAAAAAGACACCAAAAACCAATTCGCAATCCAATGACCTCTGTCCAACCAAACGAATCTTCCTACGTCATGAATTCAATGAAAATACCAAGAAAAAAGCAACCATGTAAATTTACATTAAAACGACCAAAAAGAACAGAATAAATTTAGAAAATAAAAAACAAGAATTCATTGCCCACATTTCATCTCCGCCACTGGATTACATAACACAGATACGTAACAGCAGTGCTATTACAATAAGTTGATTATTATAGAATTTAGTTAGTTCGAGTAATCATAGATGTTACCACATCATATATCACAATTAATAAATCGAATTGACTACAGACCTAAATATACATTTGAGTAACAACATATGATCCCTTCCCTTCAAAGCAGATAACATATCACTATACCGAATCTAATAATTTCCGATCATGTTACTTTTAAATAGGGCTGGGCAAAATAGTCGAATAAATCGAATATTCGATTATCAGATGTTCGAATAGTCGAATAAAACATTTCTTCGAATACACTGTTTATACGACTAACCGACTATTAATCGGTTTCGAATAATTTAATCGGTTCGAATATTTTAATCGGTTCGAATATTTTAATCGGTTCGAATATTTTAGTCGGTTCGAATATTTTAATCGGTCCGAATATTTTAATCGGTTCGGATATTTTAATCGGTCCGAATATTTTAATCGGTTCGGATATTTTAATCGGTCCGAATATTTTAATCGGTTCGGATATTTTAATCGGTTCGAATATTTTAGTTGGTTCGGATATTTTAATCGTACCTTCGATTAGTCTATTCGGCGCGAATATTCTTTTCGGTTTTAAATAACTGTTCTATTCGGTTCCATTTCTCTATTCATTATTATTTTCATAATTAGAATTTTCCATCCTTTAAGAATAATCGAACATAATATTAGTTTTTGAATAGTCTAATCGTTTTTGACTCTGCAATATTAAAAAGCATTAAATTAATATTAGTAATTATAGTAAATATTTCAAGATATTTATCAAAAATATAAGTATTAATTAAAACATAGATACTCGGAAACCAGTTGGCACCAGCAATGGGGCCGACTGGTAGCTGCAGGCATAGGCTACCGAGCGCGTCTCCAGGTGGTGGATAGGAGCGTGACCGAGCATTCGGCCAGTAGCTGGCATAGGGTCGGGCAGGTGGGACACCCCCGCATGACCGGCCTAAACCAGTTGCCGTGAACCAACTCCCCCCCCCCCAAGCTACGGTGTACAGATATCGTGCCAATAGCTGTATGGCACAGGGTTAAGTGTCGCGAACGATTCCGTTGGGATACCGGGCGACCTCCCAACGTAGTGAGCCTTCTGTGCGTATCGGGGCACTGCGCACAGCGACCGGTTATTTCCTCCGTACTCGTGGGACCAAAATGGAACCTAAAACTAAAACAAAAACAACAACAACCATAGGGGGCTCTTCGGAGAACCCTACCTCCACTGGTGCCGCCGCAGCCGAACCCGAACGCCCTAAACAGCCATCGGGGGCGACCAAGCGACGCCAGAGGAGAGAAAAGCTCGCCCTGAGGGCAGGGACGCCTAGGCGAAACCTACCTCAGGGAAAGCCGACGCTGGGGAGGGGGGGACGCATCCGCGATACCCTGGACCAACGTCAGCACCCGGCTCGTCAGGGACGCCAAAGCGAAACCTGTCGAGCGACTGCACACCTCCGGGACTCCTCAAGAGACCGGCGAAAACCCCAAGGGAGGAGAAAGGGCCTCCGCCAAAGAGGACCTTCAGCGATATCCTTACGGGCATAGCACTCGCTATTATACCGAAGGGATATCCCGAGAATAGCATCAGTGCAGAGGAGGCCGAGGTTATTAAAACCTCGATCATCCAATGCATTGATGCCACCGCGAAAGGCGAAGCATCGCCGAGATTTCAGGAATGCACCCACAAAGGGGGATTCCTGAAAGTAATATGCTCCGACATGCAAACCAGAGCATGGCTCGAGAGCATCTCCAAGGAGTAAAACCTCCTGGGGAACGGGAAGGAACTTCAGATCATTGATCTGAAGGACTTACCGGAACCCAGGAGAGTGCTAACCTGGGCTCCAGGACCACCCATAGAGGCGACCACCTTCCTCAACAGAATATCGGTGCAGAACAACCTGAGCACCGATACCTGGAGAGTGGTTAACGAGAGGCCGGACCCCAGGGGAACTCAGTACACCTTACTGATAGACAAGTTCTCTTGGGGGAAGGTCAGCGAGAGGAAGAAGCTGCACTTCGGCCTCTCAACGATCACCCTCAGGGCCCTGGCGGCAAAGACCGGCGCCAAACCTGTGGAGACCACAGAGGAAACAATGGAAGACATTCCATTGCCCGGAAAGGGAGCAATGGACAGCAGTCCGTTGCCCAAATCACCGAAGGGTAAGTAATGTTCAAATTACTTCAAATTAATATACACCACTGTAGGGCGGCATCCGCTGCCCTCAGTGCATATATCCTTAATGAGAATATTGACATTGCACTTGTACAAGAGCCATGGCTCTACAAGGGAAGTGTAAAGGGGTTAAACATACAGGGCAGGCGACTGATAGTGGCCGAACCTATGCGTAACCCACGTACATGTATAATCGTAAAACATGAACTGAATCTAATGCCCCTATGGGACCTATGTTGCAGAGACCTAGTGGCAGCACGGCTGGAAGTAGTGGAAAGGGGAACGCGGAGGGAGTTTATACTCGGATCCGGTTACCTTCCCTACGACCAACCAGGACCACCGCCGCCAGACATCGTCCAGCGGCTAATAAATCGCGGGAGCCACGATGGCATACCGCTGATCCTTGGATGCGATGCCAACGCACACCACATCATATGGGGGAGCACGGACATCAATCCAAGAGGTGAGAAACTATTAGATTTTATCTTAGAGAATGACATTGAAATAGCAAATATTGGAAATGTACCCACGTTCGTAGACGCGGTACGAAGCGAAGTAATTGACATTACACTTGCCTCTCGCAAGGCAAGTGAACTGATAAAACTTTGGCATGTGTCTGATGAACCATCATTATCAGACCATAGATATATTCGATTCGATATCGAATCAGAAAAACCAACGGAAACCCAAAACAGAAACCCGAGGAGAACTGACTGGGACCTGTACAATGAGGTACTAGCCAGCCGAATCGGGGACTGTCCAACAGGAGCGAGAACAACGCATGAGCTGGAGTTCATGGTGCAAAGCATCACGGACTCCATCAATACGGCGTTTGAAGCAAGCTGCCCAAGAACTACCAAACCCACTTCCACCAGGGTCACCTGGTGGAACAGGGATCTTGATAGGGCAAAGGCATGCACCAGAAGGCTATTCAACATAGCCAAGAGAAACGGTGAATGGGCGCGGTACAAAACGGCCCTCACGGCATATAACAATGCCATCAAAAAAGCCAAGAGAGACTCTTGGCAAAAATTCTGTGGGGACATACAAAGTGAACCCACAAGCTCCCGTCTACTTAAGACGCTCAGCAAAGATCATGCTGGGAACATCGGCTCACTGCTGACCAAAGATGGAGAGTACACAGACTCGGTAGAAGGGACCCTGCAAGTATTACTGCAGACGCACTTCCCGGGTTCTGTAATACTTGAAAATCCTGTATCCGGGGACCTAAGCGAGCCCAATACATGGGCTCCAAAACAGGACTGGGACACAGCGAAAACAATTATCAAACCTGGTGACATTGAGTGGGGAATTAACACGTTCAAACCATTCAAATCACCAGGTCCTGACGGGATATATCCTGTCATGCTACAAAAGGGGATAGCAGCGCTGAGGGGACCACTATGTGATATCCTCAGAGGTAGCCTTGCCCTTTCATACATTCCAAGCAGCTGGCGTACTGTAAGGGTGGTATTTATACCCAAACCAGGGCGTGCTTCGTATGCCCTGGCCAAATCTTACAGACCGATCAGCTTGTCATCATTCATTTTAAAACTACTAGAAAAACTAGTAGACAGGCACATACGGGAAGGAGTCCTAAAGGACTCACCACTACACCGTCAACAATATGCCTACCAAGCGGGAAAGTCATGCGAACTGGCAATCCACCAGCTAGTGAGCAGATGCGAAAGGACCATACAATGCAAAGACATTGCGTTGGGGGCCTTTCTGGACATTGAAGGGGCGTTTGACAACACAACCTTCAACTCCATAGCAACAGCAATGGAGAAAAGAGGGATTTACCCGCAGGTCCGACACCGGGTGAACAAGATGCTCAGGAGCCGGACTGTAACAACTACTCTATACGAAAAGACAGCAGAAGCGGTGGTCGCTGGCGGGTGCCCCCAGGGAGGGGTTCTCTCGCCGCTCCTGTGGTGCCTCGTCATGGACGACCTTCTGCTGCTACTTAAAAACCAGGGCATTTATGCCCTGGGGTACGCAGATGATCTGACGATTCTAGTTAGCGGGAAGTTTGGGACCACTGTATCAAGCCTGGTGCAGAGGGCACTAACTACCGTGGAAAGATGGTGCAAGAACGAAGGGCTAGCTGTAAACCCGGCCAAAACGGCGATAGTCCCCTTCACCAGGAGACGAAAAACCGATGACATAACATCGCTACGCATGTATGAAATGGAAGTCCCAATCAAAAATGAAGTAAAATATCTAGGGGTCATACTTGATACCAGATTGAACTTCAACTTCCACCTGGAGAACATCAGCAAAAGGGCCATGAGAGGACTTTTTGCGACCAGGAAAATGGTAGGACGCACATGGGGACTGAGACCCAGTATGACCAAATGGCTATACACCGTGGTCATAAGACCCATAGTGACATACGCGGCGCTCGCTTGGGGAGAAAAAACCCAAACCAAGAGCGCAGCTGTAAAACTCGAAAGAGTGCAACGACAGTCGTGTCTGCTGATTACTGGGGCAATGAGAACAACGCCCACAGCAGCCATGGAACACATATTATCGCTTCCACCACTACATCTATATGTTATGATGGAAGCCAGACAGGCAGCCTACAGACTGCACATAAATGGACACACTTTAAATGTAGGGTCATCTAGACCGGAAACATTTAAAGTGCTACAAGAAGAAGAAATCCTAAAAATGAGGTCCGATTTCACTAAAATCGTACACCCATCCCGCAGATTCAAAATAATCATACCACAGCGCAGTGAATGGACAAATGGAACATACCCGGGAACGAGTAAAGGAACCATCTGGTACACAGACGGGTCCAAAAACACAAAAGGAACCGGGGCTGGTATCTATGGAGGCTGTAACCGGAGCAAACAATTCACGGTTGCTCTGGGGAAACATGCCTCCATCTTCCAGGCTGAAGTGGCCGCCATTGACTGGTGTGCTTACCACATAATGGAGTCGGGTCTCAACAAAGGACCAATTACCATTATGTCGGACAGCCAGGCAGCCCTAAAAGCGCTAGCCTCGCCGATAGTTCAGTCCAGACTGGTTATAGACTGCATAAACAGGCTGGACGCACTGGCGACAACAACAAAAACACAGCTAGTATGGATACCCAAGGACCAAGGAATTATTGGACACTTGGGGGCCGACTTGCTGGCCAAACAAGGGGCAACAGGTGAATTTATAGGACCTGAACCCGCTTTCGGAATACCACATGAAACCGGAAAGGAAATAATCCGACGCAAATTAGCAGAGGAGCATTCAAAGGCATGGCACAACCAAATGGGAATGAGGCACACGAGACTCTTCCTAGATGGCCCGGTACCTGATAGCGCATTAGCGCTGTCAGGACTGAGCAGAATGAAACTAAGGAAAATCACAGGACTAGTTACTGGGCACTGTGACCTGAATAAGCACAAACATAGGATGGGTCTTAAGAAAAGCCCCCTATGCCGTGATTGCTTGGAAGAAGAGGAAACTCCCCAACACCTACTGCGCACATGCGAAGCCTATAAACGGCAACGCACGGAGCAACTCGGGAAGCCCGTGCTTCCTGAAGAACAGCTCAAGAACATCCCCTGGCCCAAACTCCTGGACTTCTTAGAAGACACAGGAATATACAGGGAGTAAAATAACCAGAGGAGCACAAAAGGACCACGGAGACCGTAGTGCAGGGACGCTAAGCGATACCACCTCATGTGGAAAAAAAAACATAGATAAAAAAATAGTTAGAATTCAATATTAAACAATCGATTATTTTAAATAACGTAAACATACCAATAAAAAACAATTAAGAATTAAATGTATTCAATTAAAAAACTCGGAATCCGAATAGTTCGAATCAAAACAATGAACTTCGGATACCTGTCTATTATAAATTCCATGAACATCTTTGTATTTTCGACTATCCGACTATTCGGATTCCTAGCTCTCAAATTAAATAAAAATGGTGATGTTGCCATAATACAAATTTAATACAAAACCTAACTTAACAAGATACAATTAAAAACAAAAAATATATATTAAATAAGCATCTTCTAATTTCGGAAATTCAGATAAAGCGCAACCAGATGTTGTTCGTCTATTTAGGAAGAAGAGAACTGCGACCCTTTCGGTTCTTAAGTATAAGTGTCCTTGAAATTATTGCAGTTTTTATTGAAAACTCGAGCTGTTGTTGATGCTAGCTCGTCGAATGGATTTTTTTATCAGAAATTAATGATTTGTTTAGATGTGTGCTCTTAAGATGAGTTGTGTGTACGACGCTTATACATATAACTTATTGATCTTAATGAAGTTCAGCATAAAAACGCTTATTTTGATAAAATAAACAATCTAGAAAATCTTTTGCTTTTGGAATTCTGTGTTCATTTGTAAATCAAAATCCGTGGAAGAAGTGTGCACGCCGCAATAATGAGTGAAATTTGGAAATATTTTACAAAAAAGAGTGATATAATTTATTGTAATTTGTGTAATTATTCGACGAAACTGCCAAAAAGTGGGTCTACGTCAAATTTCTGGGGACACATCAAAAACAAACACCCTTCTTCTTTAAACACGTCAAGGTAGGTGAACCATTTTTATTATTTTTTATGTATTTAATCATAAAATTAACTTTATAATATAATATCATTCCTTGATAATGACTAGAAGCCAAAACTAGTCGAACTTTATTTAAAAAATTAAAAAACTAACAAAACCATTGTGTTAAAAATTATGATTAAATTTTCATTATTATTTTGATAAAATTTAAAACGTTTATTTCATTGTCCTTTAGATTGTATTATTTTCATTATAATTATAACTTATCAATTTTCGATCCATTTTTTAGGATAAAATGAACATCTGGCGATCACGCGGTGTCCGCGTGGTCGTGCGCCAGGCGAGTCCTAGCGGCGCGCGCGCCTCTCCCACTCGACTCGCGGCTGGTCCCCAACGCTGCGGCCGGTCCCCACCGCTGCGGCCGGTCATAAAAACGCCGGAGCCGTAATTCTTTAGAATTCTCACCCGCCTTGAAAACTCCACCATCAGCAGCAGACTCGAAACGAAACTCTCTCCAACCGGACTTAGTGCAATTGTTCACATTTCACTTCTCAACACTTAGTCTTATTTTCATTTTAATTCTTTCTACACTTAGAAAATTTTAGTAATTAATTTTCGGCTAGTTCGTAGAAAGAGTGAGTTTCGTTTGGAGTCTGCCACCACACGGTATATATAAATTATTTTTCTCGTGATTAAACTTGAGTTTTTAAAAAGGATTTTATTATCAAGACTACGTCTTACATCAAGCAGAACAAATACAAGACTGAATAAATATAATATGAATAACAATACGGTACACTTATCTAAAGAGAGTAATATAAGAAGCTGATTACATTATGCTGATACATGCGTGCATATGCATCCTAGACAAAGGAAATAAGAATAATTATATAAGAGAATTATATAGGGTGAGCGATAGCTAACTCCTCCCCCCTTAAATTTAGGACCCCCCCGGAAGATGGAAATCGATTGATGTATCTTCTGGTGGTTGTGTCGTCTTCGGCAGCGTCTTCTTTCTTGATTGGATCCAGCGTGATAGTAGGTATCCTGAACCAACCAAAATAAACAGGTATAGGATCGACGTCCAGATACTTGGAGTGTAGATATGTTGGTTTTCCGTAATTATCGGAATTTGTTGTAGTACAGGGATTTCTTGAAGATTCAGTTTTCGTAGAGATATCTTGAATGTTGTGAAGTTAATTTTGTTAAAATGTAGTTCGCTGCTCCTTATTATGGCTGGACTGCCAAAGGTCGCGTCTTGATAAGAGATTTGATGTCCTCTGAAGAATACTTCGCAGTTTCCTTTTTGTATTAGATAAATACCGATTATATTTTTATTTTCGGTTCCATGTTTACAGCTTATTTTGATGTCTTCTTTAACGGGAAATACAGCTAGGTATTGATTTATGAAGGGTAGAATTTCCAGATGATTTTCTTCGATGTGCAGAGTAGTGTATTGACAATTTTTGTTATTTCCGGTCAGCAGAATTTGTTTTTCACATTCGACCTTATGGCTTGTGAGCAAGTGTCTTGGACATTCGTAATAATTTATACCTTTTGTACATAAGCGGTCTAGAGGCCAAATCTTATCGTCTTTTGATTTTAATAAGGTATTTACGTTAGGTATGATTGTTATAAATTTATTCTCAAACTTCGTAGGAATAGAATTAAAGTAATACAATTCAAATTCAGTTTCATAGTATATTGGAATTGATAGGAAATAACTAATTTTTGTTGATTCGATTTTACAATTTACTTTAATAATTGATTCAAAATCTAGTACGTTTTCATATTTTAATTCAAATGGCAATTGTTTATTATAATAAGTGGAAATTCTTTTAAGTTCAGAAAATAAATCCTTGGGGTTTAGGACGCTAGGGTGAAGTGATCCTAGTTTACAGAACGTGATTGAATTTTCAATATTTTCTATAATTTTTAAGATTGAATTATATAAAATAATTAATTGATTGAACAAGTCTTTAGCAAACAATAAATTTTGATGATCTAAGTCTTCAACTAGTATAACACTTAATTGTTTAATTCTGGCTTGCAGAATATCTTCGTTATGTGCAATATTTTCGACAGTTTCATTAATTCTTTTAATAAATTCGTTATTTAGGCTATAGCCAAATTGAATTTGATTTTTAAGGAGATTTTGGTTTTGTTGTAAGTGATTCAAAATTTCGTCTATTCTCTTACCGTCGTTGGCATCTAAATTTCCTGAAATTGTTTTAACAATTGTGCCTAGACCATTGATCAATCCTCGCTTGTTTCTATGGGTTATCAGAACGTGTGATTTAATATTATTAATTTTATTATTGATTTCGTTCACCGAAAATATTAAACTTTTATTATAGTTTGCGAAATCTCTTCCGTACATGGAGATATTTTTTAATGAATTTTCTAAAAGGCTACGTTGGGTATCTAATTTATTAAGTTCGTTAAAAATTGGTAATAAGTTGTAGTGATGAACGAAGGTGTGTACACCTTTTTGGAGTTTAGCGGGTCCCATGTTAATTGGGAGTATTCCAATATTATTGGTGATATTTTTCATTTCTGTTGCCTGCGTCACGCTGACGAGGAAGAACCTGCAACGGAATCGTTGGGGTTAGGTTCATTTAGATAAATATTAATTTCAATATTTGATTCATCAAAAATATAACTAATCATTGATTTTACAATTTTGTAGTCTAACATGTCCAAACCACAACCTAATTTTGGTATTGCTAATTTAGTTAGGTTATTTAATTCACAGAATTTTCTTAAATTTATTAGGGATAAAAATAGGCCTTTGTAAGACGGTTTATTATAATACTTTTCTTTTGTAATTAAATACAGGAGGTATTGTTCCTCGCTTTTGAGATAAGCCACTGAATGTAGTTCAGGGTTTTGTGCTTTCAGCAATTCGACTTGACCGAATTTTTGTTTAAATGTTTTTGCTATTCCGGCACTCATGTGTAAATCTTTGCTTACGCAGTGAGCTAATGAAAATTCTTTTGATGCGGAAAATAAATCGGCTTTAATTTCTTTTACGTTTTTACTACTAAAACTTTGTTGATTATTTTTAAAATTATCATAATTAAATAATAGTGTGTCATCGATTACTTTATCTAATTTCTTCCTCTTAACTCGAGGTCTTTTAATATTGGACAGGTGAATTTTTTCAACTGTGTTATGATGGCTAGGATAAATCTTTGCTGTTTTAAATTGTTTATTTACGCTTTCTATTTTTTCAGGTTTATATTTATTTTTCGTCTTTGACTGTTTTTGTTTATTTTTGACGAATATTTTTTCTTCTATATGAGGTATTTCCTCACGATTTTTGTTACATCTTTCTAGTACTTTTTCTTTATTACTTTGTAATCTTTCATTGATGTTTTCATACAATATTTTTACTTTATTTTTATGATTTATGACGTAATTATTTATTAATTGAAGTTCTAAACTAATATCAAAAGGGTCACCTAAATCTTTTATGTGTCCTGAAATTATTTCAAATGGTTTTAATTTGGTTACAGAGTGTACAGAGTTATTGTACGCGAGAAGAGCATAATTAATTTTTATTTCAATAGGTTCCTTTTTATAATTATCTTGATTATTTAATAATCTAATATGTTCAATTATTGTTGAATGTATTCGTTCAACTACGCCATTGGATTCTGGGTGTTGCGAGCTTATAAAATGTAAATTTACTTTATGTAATTCGAGCAACTCTTTAATTACGGAATTCTTGAATTCCAAATGATTATCAGCGATAATTGTATTAGGTACACCGTGATGGGTAAAGAATTTGATTAAATTATTAGCAATTTCTATTGCTTGATACGAATTTAGTCTATACATCTGTGTGTATTTAGAAAAAGAATCTATAATAGTTAAAAACTTTGCACCTTCTAATGCGATGCTATCGATGTGGACAATTTCAAAAGGTCTTACAGCAGTTGGGGTTAAATTAAATTTTGTTTTTATAGGGTTTCTCTCATATTTACATACTAAACATAATTGACATTCATTTATATAATTTTGGATAGTACGCCTCATATCTGGCCAGTAAAATTTTCTTTTTAATTGAGACTCTGTCTCATCGATTCCGCGGTGATTAGTTTTGCTTTCGTGATATAATTGAATAGTATTTGTAATTTCTTCGTCGCTTTCGACATCGGCTAATTTCGTTACACATTTGACAAAATCGTATCCTGAATTTTTAAAATATTTTTGTAAGATTACACAAAATTGCTCATAAACTGGGCTTTCAAAATAAATATAATATTTTACTTTAGGGACGATATATTCTTTAATTAAATCTATTACATCTTTTTCAAAGTTATTTTTACTTAATTGAATGTGTAAGCGCATTTTCCTTTTATTAAAGAGATAAGTAATTTTCGGTTTGGTTGGATTATAGTTTATTTCCGAAATTATTAATTGGTTATTGCCAATATTTACAGGTTTTTCAACAATTGGTATACTGAATATTGGATCCTCTTCGTTTGAATGCATAGTTACGGAATCAGAGTGACACTGATTATTTATCTCTTCATTATCTAGTTCTTTCGCGGTTTTTAAACTACCTGTTTCCACTATTTGAGATTCGTTATCCACGAATACATTTTCATCGAAGTGTTTTAAATAAAAATTATACTCATCATTTACATTTAGTTCTATGCGTGACAATGCGTCAGCGTTTACGTTTTGCGTTCCCTTTTTATACTCTATTTTATAGTCGTATTCTAACAATTTAAGTCTCCATCTAACAAGTCTAGTGTTAGGTTCTTTTACATTCATCAGCCACTTGAGAGGTTGATGATCGGATATGATTTTGAATTGCCTACCAAATAAGTATGGCCTAAAATATTTTACGGCCCATACAATCGCAAGAAGCTCCTTTTCCGTTGTGGAATAATTACATTCGGAATCATTAAGAGTACGGCTTGCGTACGCAATGGGTAAATCAGAGCCTATGTTGCCCTGTGATAAAATAGCGCCAACAGCAAAATTGCTAGCATCTGTTGTGAGAACAAAAGGTTTAGAGAAATCTGGGTATTGAAGAAGTGGTTCGTTTGTTAAAATATTTTTACATGTGTTAAAGCAATTTTGATATTCAGAGTTTGTGATATCTATGATAGCATTCTTTTTTAGGCACTTTGTAAGTGGTTTTGTTAAACTAGCAAAATTTTTAATGAATTTTCTATAGTATCCCAGGAGTCCTAGGAATCCTTTAATTTGTTTTGTGGTTTTTGGTATGGGGAAATTTTCGATTGCCCTAATTTTGTCGGGATTCGGTTTTACACCTTCTGGCGTAATAACATGGCCTAAATATGCGACTTCTTTTCTCAGAAATTCGGATTTATCTATTTGAATTTTGAAGTTCGACTTACGGAGTCGATTAAAAACTTCTCTTAAATTTTGGATGTGTTCTTGTAGGCTAGTACTAAATATAATTATGTCATCCATGTAAACGAGACATTTTTCGTTTTGAATGCCACGTAGGACATTATCCATAGCTCGTTGAAAAGTAGCAGGAGCATTTTTCAATCCAAACGGCATACGTAAGAATTCGTAATGGCCGTTTTGTGTATTGAAAGCTGTTTTCGAAATATCTTTTTCATCGATTTCAATTTGATGAAATCCGGAAGCTAAGTCGAGGGTCGAGAAATATTGACAACGCCCTAATTTGTCTAACAAATCTTCGATATTGGGTAAAGGGTAACGGTCGCCTATTGTTTTCTCGTTTAATTTGCGGTAGTCAATTACTACGCGCCACTTGCGCTTCTGGGACGCATCGAGCTTCTTTGGTACCACCCAGATCGGTGATGACCAAGGGCTATGAGATGGTCGGATAATATTTTGATTGAGCATATCTTGGATTTGATTTTGTACTTCTACCCTGTGGATTTCTGGGTATCTGTACGTTTTTGTGTAGACGGGAATTTCGTCACTAGTAATTATATTATGTTTAACATTATTTGTGAAAGTTAACTTATTATTTTTCACATGAAAAATATCTGAATATTCTTTGATTAAATTCATAATTGCACATTTCTCTTCTTCGTTCATATGTTCTGTGCGAACTTCATTAATATCGAATTTGATATTCGATTCTAAATTATTTAGATTATTATTATTATTATTATTTAAATTAAAGTTGTCGAGTGTTTCGACAATAAATGGTTTTTTAAATAAAATAATTCTATCTTCATTAGAATTATTTGTAATAGAAATAAGTGCTTTATTATTACGCACGCTCGTTGCGCATTGTGGAACTTCACAATCTTTAAGTTTCATATAAGGAATAATTACATCTCCGTTGTCGATATTAGACACTTCGATTTGAACTATTTCTTGAACTCTACCAGGAATGGTAATTTGTTTTATTTTCTTCGTGTGATTATTATTACAATAAAGCGGAAATATAGCTTTAGGGGTTTTTAATATATTATTAGGAAAATCTACTACTGCTTGAAGAATTTTTAAATTATCGAGTCCGATCAAAATATCGAAACTAGAATGGAAATCAAATAAATGAAATTTCATAACTAAGTTATTATCAGTATTAAAGGTTTCCTTAAAATTAATCATAGTACTATATTTTTGTACAGAGTTGCCATGTGCAGTGGCAATCTGGAATGGATCGTACTTTATTTTATTTTTATAAAACTTATTAGCAATATTGGGGTTGACAAAGGAGTGTGTACTCGCTGAGTCGATTAACATTTTTAGTTGTGTATGCGGGTCGATAATGTATGGGAGTTGGCTTTGATTATTTATTATGCCAAATAATTCAATTAATTTTGGATCCCCGAGGCGATTTCGCCTAAAAAATCTTCATTTCCGGGTTCTTCAATATTTTGTAATGCACCAGGGTACATTGTTCTAGCGGTATGATGGGTTGAAAGAGACATTGGTGTTGGTAAATTTTGATTGTTATTATTTCGATAATTATTGCTCGTATATTGATTATTACGAGTTTGATTTGGTTGACGTTGAATATTTTGATTAATTGTTTGGGGAGCACGATATTGTGGTCTTACGTTATGAAAAGTATTTGGATTAGGTCTATTTGGTGTGTAATTGTTATTGAAATGTTGGTGTTGAAAATTTCTATTAAAGGGTGTAACGAAGCGAAGCGGAGCTCTCGTCGGTACATTATTACGTGGGGTAGCATTTTGTTTTTGCACCAAATTGATACTGTCAACTCTATTATTTGAAACATCTAATTAAAAATCGTTCGTGAGCATTGATAATGCCACATCTAAATCTGCGGGATTTTTCACTCGCATTTGAGCTCCGATTGGATCTCTAAGTCCTTTCAATAATACTCTCAACGCATTTTTTCTTAAGAAGGTATTCATAATGTTTCGTTCGTTGGCGTCGCCAGAATGGTTAGCTAGCCATGATACTTGGAGATTTAGCAAGCTTTGTATTTTATTATAGTAATCAAACGGCGACTCACCAATGGACTGTTTGCACATGCCTAACTCGTGATTTAAGCTAAACAAATCGCGTTTATCGCCATAAGAATTAATTAAACAATTTTTTAGATCTAAAAAAGTGTTAATTACACTTGATGAAATATTAACGGCAGCATCGCCCTTTATTTTTGCGAATATTGACGATATCAAATATTCATTTTGAAAATCGTTTACATCATGTTGATTATAAAATCGACTAACTAGTTTTTCACTAACTGCAAGAAATCTTGCTAATAATTCAGGCTCGCCCCGAAATTCGGGCAGCATATTTAAATATTCTGGTTTTAGCACAGGAATTTGTTGTACGACTAGGGGTGCAACTGGGGGTACAACTGGTACACCAGCAGCATGGGAATTAGGATTAGCCATTTTTCTTGTTTTACTTTTCTTAAATATATTCCTAATCAGTTTGAGTTTGATTGTTCTAAGTTGACTATTACGTGATTTTGACGATTTAGCAACGCGCTTGACCTCTAAAAGACTTAAGTACTTACAGATAATAAATCCTGTCCATGAGCTCTCGATGATTCGCTAGCTGCAGGGACGATGTTGAACTTGTAGACGGAACGGATGGCGGATGTCTTGATTTTTTAAGAGTCCGTTATCACAAGTCACAAAGTTCACAAAATTCGTTCTCCCGATAAATCGTTAACACGAACCAAATTGATATTCATTCAAATTGATCGGAAGATCCTACCGACTGCGCCAATTATTTTTCTCGTGATTAAACTTGAGTTTTTAAAAAGGATTTTATTATCAAGACTACGTCTTACATCAAGCAGAACAAATACAAGACTGAATAAATATAATATGAATAACAATACGGTACACTTATCTAAAGAGAGTAATATAAGAAGCTGATTACATTATGCTGATACATGCGTGCATATGCATCCTAGACAAAGGAAATAAGAATAATTATATAAGAGAATTATATAGGGTGAGCGATAGCTAACTTATATATATATATCTTTTATTTTATTTTGATTTAATTGATTTCAATCACTTTGACAGTGAACTTTCATATTTTGATTTTGTCTTGGTTTATTAATTTTACCAACTCGCAGAGTTCACACTCTAAACATTTTTACCTTCACCCTGTAAAGTGTCTTGATTTGAGGGATCTGTTTAATGCACATGAGGAACGTGGGGAACCTAGCGGAAATCAGTGTGCATTGTCTGTTTTACTTTAATCAGATAACTATTGAACGCTAACAGCTCTTTACGCACGTGGGGAATCTTGCGGAACTAGAGAGTTCTTAGTTTTCTCTCCTTTTACCTTCTGACCGTTTGATTTGGGGTATTGGAGTTGAGGTATTTAATGCACGTGGGGTACCTTGCGGAATTAAATGCACCAGCTCTTTTAATGCAGTTAAATCAGTCAGCGGATCTGATAGTTTAATAAATACGTGGGGAACCTTGCGGATTTGTTGGGTTCTCATTTCGAAGATCCTAATTCTATCAACAAAACCTTTACTAGGGACTTTGCGAGTACATTAATCAGTATTAACTAAATTAAAGACTGACAGGACAGAATCATAGCTAATTTGTTCTGGTGGTTAGGTTAGCGAGAATTTTCATTACAGATACAAGTGAGTATCTACGCTAACACTTGCATGTGTTATATTAAGTTTTGTATTTCTATTGTATTTGCGGTGAAGCCGATTGAGTTTAAGTACTGTAACTTAATGAAGAAGAAAACCTTTATAATTCATATTTGTGTAACTATTATTGACACTTGAAGTGTTTGTTGTTGTTTCTGATCTCTGAGAATTATTGATTGTGTTCTAATTATATTTAAGGCTTAAAAGACTGAATTTAATTTTATTAAGAGAATTTATATTTTGTTGAACTTGTTGATTTTATTTTGTTTGAATTCTAAATAAATATTACAACTATTTTTGGTGCTTGTTTCCTTTGATTGACATTGAGCTGATATTTAATAAATCGATTAAAACTTGTTGATGTGTATTTTTTCTGATAACCCTTTTCAACCTGAAAGTGAGATGAATTGTCTAGCTAAGTAAGAAGATTTAAGAACTTTCCTATGCTATCAAATCCAAGTGTAAAAATAATATTGTTCGAGCTCAAGGAACTTTCACAGTCCACTGTTCTGCCAGTTGTTGAGCCGATTTTTAATCGAATTTCGAACAAGGTCCTTCGAACCGGATATAGCTAGGATTTGTCAGAGTTTCACAATTTCATCTTACTGCGGTTGAAACGGTAAAAGAAAGATACCAAATAAGTTCATGTTCTTTTCCATAATTCAAAGTTAAACTCAGTCTAAGTCAATAACTTCTCATAGTTTAATTAACTTCGGGTGGCGCCAATACTCATAGTATAATTCAATATCCGTCGGGGAATTAGCTCGGGAAGTAGTTGTTTCAATGAGTATTGGGAAAAGCCTCGAGGGGATTAAATCTTTGTAGAAAACGCGATAAATTCGCCGTTTTAAATTTCGTTAGAAATATTCTAAAGTCCTTGCTAAATTCATACTTCACAGTACTTCAGTTTCAAGATGGTTAACAAAACAATCATGTCTTTGTGCGCTGAACAGAATTTGTTGCATAACGCAATTGTGCGTTTACATTGCAACGTGAAGAAAAGGGACCTCGATACCCTTACCCTCGAATACTTTGAAGAACGTTTACAGACTGTTAAAAGTCATTCAGAATCAGTTAACAAAATCCATGCAAAACTTCTCGCTGAAGTACCCGAAGAGGGCAGGCCAGGAGTTTTGTATTTCTCTTCAAATGTGTTCGAGGATATTCTCGATTCTATTGACGAGGCAACCGAATTCTGTTTAGACCACATAAACCGCATTAATCAGACTCTGGGTGCTGCAGTTAAAGTGGCACCACCAACAATGTTAAACTCGAGTCAACCCGGGCACCCTTCACATCAGGTAGCTTTACCTAAATTGCAATTACCCAAGTTTAAGGGAAATTACGAAGATTGGTCTAATTTTAGCGACTTCTACGTCAGCGTAGTACATTCCAATCAAACATTAAACGGGGCTCAAAAGTTACAGTACTTAAAATCATGTCTTCATGGCGACGCGTACGAAATTGTCAAAAATTACGCCGTTACAAATGCTAATTATGAGTCAGCTTGGAAGGCTCTATGCCAACGTTATGAGAACAAGCGAATTATCATAACGTCTCTACTAAATAACCTTTTTGCTATACCGTCGGTGAATAATTCAAATTTGGGAAGTCTTCGCAAACTGTACGATACTTACAAGCAGGTAGTTGAATCTTTGAACAACCTCGATTCACCGATAACGTCCGAAATCATGCTAGTTCATCTCCTCATACAAAAGTTCGACGTGACCTTACAAAGGGAGTGGGAACATAATCTTAGCGACGAAATGGAGTACCCAACGCTCGACCGCCTGGATAAATTCTTAATCAGTAAGATAAGAACTTTAGAAGCCATTTCGTTAAATCTGATACCTCCAAGCTCCTCAAACTCGAAGCAGAAAGCCTCCAAAGTTAACGCTTTCAACACTTCAAAGCGAGAAGAATCCGTCTGTTGCCCGCTATGTCGCAATTCTCATAGACTCTTCGCTTGTGAGAAACTGCTGAAAATGTCTGCCAAGGACCGCTATCAGTATATCTCCACCGCCAAACGTTGCTCCAACTGTTTTTCTTCGGGACATCGAAATTCACAATGCATGAGCAAATTCCGTTGCAAAACGTGTCAGAGAAAGCATCATACCCTGTTACATTTAAAACAACGCGTCGACACTCCAGATAAAAGGGACTCTTCTCCGCCGCAACTAAGCACTCTCTTCAACTCTTCAACTGGGAAAGAGGTACTACTGGCTACGGTTCTTGCTACCGTCACCGATTCGAAAGGTAACTCGATGCCAGTTCGCGCCCTCCTCGACATAGGGTCGGAAACCTCTTTCGTAACAGAAAAGGTCGCTCAACATTTACGACTACCGAGACGTGTTGCCAATATCTCCCTAGCGGGACTTGGAGGAAGATCAACCACTTCGGTAAAGTATGCGACCACGTTCTTTATCAATTCGCTGAACAAAAGGAAGAATGCGACTCCAGTCAGTGCATATATCCTTCCACACATAACTTCGTATTCCCCGAAGACATTCAATACTTTCCCGTATCCGGAGCTGCAGGGACTCAAGCTAGCAGACCCTCATCCGCCCGCGAGTGGGAAGATCGATGTATTGATTGGAGCCGATTTATACGGCCGAGTTCTTCGAAGAGGTCTTATCCGTTTAACTAATTCCGAAGTGATAGCCCAAAGCACCATATTCGGTTGGGTATTATCTGGTCCTGCCCAGAAAGCTGTAACGCAACACGTCCACGTTCACAATGTACAACTGTACGAGCAATTGGAAAAATTTTGGAGAGTGGAAGAGGTTCCGACCGCTGACGTCCAAACCGAGGAGGAGGACTTCTGCGAAGAGCATTTTCGGAGAACCCACTCTAGGGATTCAAACGGTCGTTTTATCGTCCGATTGCCCTTTAAACAGAAATTCAACCAGTCAGACCTGGGAGAATCGAAATGGACCGCTCTTAGTTCATTCAACCGCTTGCGCTTGCAATTCACGAAGAAGGCGGAGGTTCGAAAACAATACGAAGAGTTTATGAACGAATATAGACAATTGGATCACATGTCTCTAGTCGCTAGTCCGAAGAGACACGAACTTAGAGTGTATTTACCTCATCATGCTGTCATCCGAGAACAAAACTTATCCACAAAGCTAAGAGTAGTGTTCAGCGCGTCCAGTAGTACCTCAACAGGGAGGAGTTTGAACGAGGCCCTGTGTGTGGGACCGAAACTTCAGAATGACCTAGTCACCGTCATTTCAAATTGGAGAGTTCACAAATACGTGATAATAGCCGACATTGAAAAAATGTTTCGCCAGGTTCTAGTCGCCAAGGAGGACAGACGATTCCAAAGCATCTTGTGGAGTGAACAGGAGTCCAGTGTTCCTCAGACTTTCGAACTAAATACGGTGACATATGGGACAGCTCCCGCTCCTTTCCTGGCAATGAGAGCCATAAAGCAACTTCTACTTGATGACGGACATGAGTTTCCAGAAGCTCTGGAATTTTTGAAAAATCAAATTTATGTGGACCACGTCCTCTTCGGAGCGGACGATAAAGAAACTCTGATGAATATCAAAAGCCAAATAACTTCGTTGCTGGAAAAAGGCGGATTTCCGTTGAAGAAATGGGCTTCAAATATAACCAACTTATTTTCCACATCCAGTGAGCTTCAACTTCAAAATCCGGACTCACACGAACAGAAAGTTCTGGGAATATCATGGTCAGCGGACGAAGATGTCTTTCAAGTGAAGACCAGCATTGTCAACAACACAGTCACTTCCAAACGTCAAATTTTATCAACTATTGGTAGAATATTTGATCCATTGGGATGGTTTTCACCACTTGTTGTCAAGTCTAAAATACTCTTACAAGAACTATGGACTGCTGGTTTAAATTGGGATGACCCGCTGCCACCACATTTACACCACAGTTGGACAACGCTGTGTCGCGAGCTACCAAAGTTGGAGGAAGCTAAAATTCCACGCTGGATTCATCATACGTCAGATTCCAGAATGGAATTGATAGGGTTTTCTGACGATTCAAGGCAGGCCTACTCAGCCGTGATCTATGTACGAGTGGTAGCTACAACGGGTGAGATAAACACCTCCCTACTTATGGCTAAATCTAAGGTCGCCCCTTTGAAAACTTTGAGTATTCCGAGATTGGAATTGTGTGGTGCTGTGTTGTTGACGAAACTATTGAAGTACGTCAGGGACAATTTAATCTTTCAACCTACCACAGTCTCTTGTTTTACCGACTCAAAGATTGTCCTGGCTTGGCTGGCTAGAACCCCTTCTACTTGGCAAACATACATTGCCAACCGAGTGTCTTACGTCCAGACTACGTTACCGGAGGTGGTATGGCAGCATGTGACGTCCTCCGAAAATAGCGCGGATTTAAACTCTAGAGGAGTCTCCGCCGAAACGTTAGTCACCTCCACCCTTTGGTGGAAGGGACCAAAGTGGCTCCAGTCCGACTTCAAAGTCAAACCGGTGAAGCCAGAAGAAACCTTAGAAGAGTTGCGAAGAGTTTACACTACCGCTGCTGTTCAAAATGTGCCTTCAGAAGAATTCTTCGACAAATACTCGTCATGGAGCCGGGTACTGAATGTAACGGGGTACGTGTACAAGTTTTTACGACTTTGTAGAGAAACTAAGGGCGCTTCGACGACCAGCAATAATCTCTCTTTGGCTGAATCGTCATCAAATCTAACCCGCAGTGATCGGCAGAAAGCAAATCGATTTCTCATACACTACATACAACGAGATCTCTTTTCCTCGGAACTGGCCCTTTTAAAGAAGCAACAAGGTCTTCCGAAAAACTCCACTCTTTCGAGGTTATCCCCATTTCTCGACGAAGAGGGTGTACTGCGGGTAGGGGGACGTTTAGAGCACGCCCAGGGACTCAATTATGAACAAAAGCACCCCACCATCCTCGGTAAGCATAGGTTAACCAAGCTCCTTTTTCGTTACGTTCATCACTCGACTCTCCACGGAAGACTACAGCTCACTTTGCAAACAGTGAGAGATCGCTTTTGGATCATTAATGCTCGAAGCATGACAAAAGCAGTTCTCCGAGAATGCGTAACGTTTGCGAGGCACTCTGCAAAACTAGCTTCTCAAAAAATGAGCTCCCTGCCCGCTCCAAGAAGCTCAGAGTCCAGGGCTTTCACCCATGTGGGGGTGGATTACGCTGGGCCCCTCCTAGTGCGAAATAAAGCAGGTCGAGGACACCACGCCACCAAAGCTTATATAGCTGTATTTGTTTGCTTCTCTACGAGAGCTATTCACCTGGAAGCAGTAACGAATTATGCAACTGACGGATTCTTGGCAGCGTTGCAGAGGTTCATAGCGAGATGCGGCATGCCGGACACCGTTTATAGCGACAACGGCACTAACTTCCAAGGGGCTTATTCAGAATTACGTCGAGCCTTCAAAACGGCCCTCCGCGATCCGATCCTTCAAAACGATTTTTCCTCGGAAAATATTTCCTGGGAATTTATTCCTCCATCTGCGCCTCACTTTGGAGGCATCTGGGAGGCTGGAGTAAAATGCGTCAAGAACCACCTTAAAAGGATGATCGGCAACTTTACGCCAACCTTGGAGGAATTTATCACCTTGCTTAGCCGTATCGAAGCCTGTCTAAACTCTAGGCCGTTGTGTCAACTCGGAGATGAACTTGACGATCTTCAAGCGCTCACGCCAGGACACTTCTTGATCGGAGCCCCCTTAAACTCGCTCCCAGAACCATCCTACTTGCATCTAAAGGAGAATCGATTAACTAGATGGCAACAACTCTCCCAAATCATCCAAAACTTTTGGAAAAGGTGGCGTTCAGAGTATCTATTAACTTTACAAACCCGCAACAAATGGCAAAAGGAGAAGGACGATCTGAAACCAGGAGATATCGTGATAATTCGGGATCCAAATCTCCCGCCTGCAAAATGGGCTTTCGGACGGGTAATAGAAATCCAACCTAGCAAAGATAACTTGACTAGAATAGTCACGTTAAAAACTGGAGTAAGTAGTCAATTGGTACGACCTGTCACTCAACTTTGCAAGTTACCAGTTAACGATTAAACCTTCACTAAAATTGTAATTACCTAATACGTCTCAACTTATTGTTAATGCTACATTCTTCAGATTTTTATAGTCTCTGTCGAATACTTAAATTACTTTTAACAAACATTTAAATTTGATCTCTGACTGACCTTCAGTCTTTGAGCATTTGTGTGCGCATCTGTTTTATCTAATTTCATGAGCCATGGTTCGAACTGGATACGATCGGACGGGTCATCATTCTTTCAACTTCGACCAGCATCGAACCAGGATGATGTTCGTGGACGAGGAGTTCGACGCGATGTGGACGGATGTCGTGGGAAGAAAAAACCTCGAGGGGTCCAACTACCCAGTACCTAACTGGTACCGGCGAGCTCTTGCCGTCCAAGAGCTATACCAGCTGAGCAGGTCCTGGACCGCCCGACAGGATCCAGAATTTGAAGATTTATGGGCCAGCCAAAAGGAGCCCATAATTTCCACGATTGTTCGCCCGCGCCGATGTGGACAACAGCACCCAAGGACAACTACGGAACCAGGCGCACAAACACCTGGTCCCGTAACCATTCCCTCGGCTCGAGACCCTGACCAAAACTCGCCGATCTCGGCAGGAAACCTGCCAAGCCTTCCAAGCTGCCGCGGGATGCAGTTCCTGGAACGGGTCCCCTTCCATCCGCCCAGCCACAACGGGGCCGTCACCGTCAAGGCATTCGGTCGGATCCTCCACGTGCCGCATGCTTCGTGGAGAGTCCACAGGAAGTGGAAAGCCCGCCTTCCAGATGGAATAGTCACGATCCGATGGAGCCGGGACCACGCGGTGATGAGGCAGGTGCTCAACATCACCAGTACGAGTCAAACCTGACCGGTACGCTAGGGGACCAACCGTACCTAAACCCATGAAATGACCTGTTCTTTCATTTTTTTTTGGGGAAGCAGTTGTTTTGAACGATTTATATCGTTCAAGGCGGCCGGTGTTAAAAATTATGATTACATTTTCATTATTATTTTGTTAAAATTTAAAACGTTTATTTCATTGTCCTTTGGATTGTATTATTTTCATTATAATTATAACTTATCAATTTTCGATCCATTTTTTAGGATAAAATGAACATCTGGCGATCACGCGGTGTCCGCGTGGTCGTGCGCCAGGCGAGTTAGAGCGGCGCGCGCGCCTCTCCCACTCGACTCGCGGCTGGTCCCCAACGCTGCGGCCGGTCCCCACCGCTGCGGCTGGTCATAAAAGCGCCGGACGGAGCCGTAATTCTTCAGAATTCTCGCCCGCCTTGAAAACTCCACCATCAGCAGCAGACTCGAAACGATACTCTCTCCAACCGGACTTAGTGCAATTGTTCACATTTCACTTCTCAACACTTAGTCTTATTTTCATTTTAATTCTTTCTACACTTAGAAAATTTTAGTAATTAATTTTCGGCTAGTTCGTAGAAAGAGTGAGTTTCGTTTGGAGTCTGCCACCACACGGTATATATATATATCTTTTATTTTATTTTGATTTAATTGATTTCAATCACTTTGACAGTGAACTTTCATATTTTGATTTTGTCTTGGTTTATTAATTTTACCAACTCGCAGAGTTCACACTCTAAACATTTTTACCTTCACCCTGTAAAGTGTCTTGATTTGAGGGATCAGTTTAATGCACATGAGGAACGTGGGGAACCTAGCGGAAATCAGTGTGCATTGTCTGTTTTACTTTAATCAGATAACTATTGAACGCTAACAGCTCTTTACGCACGTGGGGAATCTTGCGGAACTAGAGAGTTCTTAGTTTTCTCCCCTTTTACCTTCTGACCGTTTGATTTGGGGTATTGGAGTTGAGGTATTTGATGCACGTGGGGTACCTTGCAGAATTCAATGCACCAGCTCTTTTAATGCAGTTAAATCAGTCAGCAGATCTGATAGTTCAATAAATACGTGGGGAACCTTGCGGATTTGTTGGGTTCTCATTTCGAAGATCCTGATTCTATCAACAAAACCTTTACTAGGGACTTTGCGAGTACATTAATCAGTATTAACTAAATTAAAGACTGACATGACAGAATCATAGCTAATTTGTTCTGGTGGTTAGGTTAGCGAGAATTTTCATTACAGATACAAGTGAGTATCTACGCTAACACTTGCATGTGTTATATTAAGTTTTGTATTTCTATTGTATTTGCGGTGAAGCCGATTAAGTTTAAATACTGTAACTTAATGAAGAAGAAAACCTCTATAATTCGTATTTGTGTAACTATTATTGACACTTGAAGTGTTCGTTGTTGTTTCTGATCTCTGAGAATTATTGATTGTGTTCTAATTATATTTAAGGCTTAAAAGACTGAATTTAATTTTATTAAGAGAATTTATATTTTGTTGAACTTGTTGATTTTATTTTGTTTGAATTCTAAATAAATATTACAACTATTTTTGGTGCTTTATTCCTTTGATTGACATTGAGCTGATATTTAATAAATCGATTAAAGCTTGTTGATGTGTATTTTTTCTGATAACCCTTTTCAACCTGAAAGTGAGATAAATTGTCCAGCTAAGTAAGAAGATTTAAGAACTTTCCTATGCTATCAAATCCAGGTGTAAAAATAATATTGTTCGAGCTCAAGGAACTTTCACAGTCCACTGTTCTGCCAGTTGTTGAGCCGATTTTGAATAGAATTTCGAACACATTGCAAAATTGTTTATTTACCTAATATTGACTTCAAATTAAGGCTGAGTTTTTTTTTATGTTCTCCATGGGGATCTCGGAAACTATAAGAAATAGAAGAACGGATAAATGGGGAAAGAAGTGTAGTTTTATAAGACAAATAAATATACAATTTCAAATTTTTCCAAAAAGTCAAGGGTAACTAGATATTTTGAAAAAAAGTAAAATGTGTCAATTTGTTTAATTTAATATAACTTTATTATTGGAAAGAAATGATGATGTGTCCATCATGGTACTTTCCCCAGCGTATTAGTAAACAGATCGAAAATAAATAAAATTCAAATCATTTTTCTCTTTGATAAATGTATAATTAATTAATGTCAAAATTGAATTATTTTTCTGTCATGTTAACAATCAATTAATTAATGTCAAAATTGACATATTTTCTGTCAGGTTAATATTTAATTAATTAATGTCAAAAAGCAGAATAAAATATAACTTGGAACCAAGTATGAAACGGCAAAAAGACATACCACAAAAATTATGTATTTTATCATGATCTACAAGTTTTATTTGAAATATTTTTCAATCCGTTCAATATTTCATAAATTATAGCGAAAAAAATGCAAAAACGCTAAGAGTAAACTACTACTTCCAGTTTCCGGATTTCAACCAAAAGCTTTTCAGCATCCACAAATATTTCATAAAGCTCAAATATAAAGTTTGAATTAAATGCTCTTGCGGAAACAGACACACAGACAGAGATTTTTCAGAAATGATCTTAATGGATTCAGGGGACCCCAAAACGTATATTTCCGCTGAAAACGGACAATTTTCGCGATCACTATAATTTGTGAAATATTGATCCGATTGAAAAATATTTCAAATAAAATCATGATAAAATACATAATTTTTGTGGTATGACTTTTTGCCGTATCATACTGCGTTTCCAAGTTATATTTTTTTCTGCTTTTTGACATTAATTAATCAATTAAATATTAATCTGACAGAAAAACATGTCAATTTCGACATTAATTAAAAAATATTAACCTGATAGAACAATGTTTTGTTATATAATAAATCGGGGAAAGTACTATGATGGACACATCACCATTTTTTTGTTTTTTATTTTGAAAGTGTAATTTTATTCGTCTTTTAAAACTACACTTCTTTCCCCATTTAACCGTTCTTCTATCTCTTATAGTTTCCGAGATCCCCTTAGAGAACATAAAAAAAAATCACCCTGTTTATACTTTTTTGATGTCAGTATTTTATTACTCTAGGCGAACTTCTGACGATGGCCACTCAATTCACCCTGATAAACCCTGAACGTCACAAGCCAGCATTAATACTTTTGAAGAGAATACCTCTCAAGAGGAGACCTCCACCTCTACTGTTTCTACATCAACATACTCAACCTCAACCTCAACCAGTCGTATATTTAATAATCCACTACCAACCAAACAACTGAAATTGTCTGAAGACTTCATTCAACCTAAAGTGTTACACCCGAAACGGCAGGACCATATAAGTTTTGTTATAGCGCAAATGATCTGCACCGACATGTTGCCGATTTCACATGTCGAAGGGAAAGGATTTAAGAAGTTAATGACCACAATTTTGCCCAGTTACAAAATACCTACCCGACATTCTATAAAGTCCCGACTCAGTGTTTTATATGAAAAATAAGTCATAAATGTAAAAAATCAGCTAAAAAATATTGAATCCGTAGCTATTACTACTGATTGGTCAGCAATTAATGTAGATTCCTATATTACGGTAACGTGCCATGGTATTGACAACAACTGGAATTTACATTTCTTTAATTTATCTACTGAAATTTTAGAGGAAAGACATACTTCTGAAAATTTAAGTAATAAATTAAAAGATATTTTTATGGAATGGGACTTAATGTCGGAAAATGAACCAAAAATTGTAGATGTAGTAAATGACAATGCATTCAATATTGTAAAAGCGGCGCAAAGCTTGAATATTCAAAATAATATTGCTTGCATAGCACATACATTACAACTAATTGTAAATAAAGCATTGGGATTACCATCCATTAACAATATTATCAATAAATGTATTGCTCTTGTCGGGTATTTCAAACGATCAAATCTTGCCCATTCTTTATTGAAACAAAAACAAAAGCAGCTCAATATCATTGAGCATAAATTAATCCAATCCGTGAAAACCCGTTGGAACTCAACTTATTATATGCTAGATAGGTTGCTAGAACAGAAACAAGCAATAGCTGCTGTTCTAGCTGACCGAAATGCAATTAGTAGAAACACAGCGACTAAATTAACAATAAGTGAGACAGATTGGGATATAATAGAACATGTAAATATCCATCATTGTCACTAATGTATCCTATTATTCAGTTAATTAGAAATATATTTTTACTTCCAACGGTTGATGATAACTTAGAAGTACAATTGTTAAAGGAAACTTTAGAAGGACAAATTAAAGAAAGATTTAAATGGTTAAATTCTGAAGTACCTCAATTAGAAGCAATAGATTTTTCAAAATTGTTCGATCCCAGATATAAAAAATGCGAAAGGTATACAGGTTCCATAGAAGACATTTGTGAATATTTAAAAAATAAAATAGAAAACACATCAACTGTAGAGGAAGAGAGATTTGAAAAGAGTCAAGGAGATTATGAGTTTTTGTTTCCTTCTACTTCCAAAAGAAAAATCAATGAAGTAGTATTATACTTGACTAAACCTTAAATTGACAAAACAGAAAATAGTTTATTGTGGTGGAAAACTAATATACTCAATGACATTAGAAGCGTAACACCCAGAAGGAGTTATTATTTTAACTTGATTTTTTGCCAGTATGGTAGTCTTACATCAAGAATAAAATGATTACATTTTCAAGAAATTTTATTAAAAAACAATCTAAAAAAAATTAATATTGTGTTTGGCGACCCCTTTGCTGTATACACTCCTGTAGACGTCTGGGCATCGATAAAATGAGATGGTCGATGTCTTCTTGAGGCATCTCGTTCCAAGCAACTTGAATTTCATCGATCAACTGTGCTAGAGTCTGTGGAGGATGGTGCAAAGAGAATATTCTTCTTCCCATGATATCCCACACATGTTCAATGGGATTTAAATCCGGTGAACGGGGCGGCCACGCCAAAACATTAACACCAGCTTCATTAAAAAAGTTCATAGTTCGACGAGCAATATGGGGACGTGCGTTATCTTGTTGAAAAAGTACGTCTGGACGGCCATCTAAATAAGGCAACAAAGTCGGTCGTATGACGTCTTCAACATAACGCGCAGTTGTCATACTGCCTCGAATGAATACAAGAGGTGATCGACTACCATAAGCAATAGCCCCCCAAACCATTACTCCACCAGTCCTGTGTACATGCCTCTCAATAGCAAACCTAAGATCAGGTCGTCGTACCCTTCTACGGCCATCATGCGTGCCTTGACAAAATCGTGATTCATCGCTTAATACGACATCGTGCCATTCTGCCTCCCAATGCTGCCGTTCTCTGCACCAGTCCAACCTATGGCGACAGTGTCTCGCTGTTAAAGGAAGCACTAATCTTGGACGGTACGAAAGAAGCCCAAAGGATTGAATGCGGCGATATAAGGTTCGCATACTAACGGGCCTACCTTCTTCTCCAATCCATTGATCACCGATTTGACGCGTAGTAGCGAAACGGTCTCGCAGGGCTATTTGTCTTAAGCGCCGATCTTGACGTTCTGTGGTACGCCTTGGTTGACCAATTGGTCTTCTTCTTGCTCCTCTACCTTCTTCTGTCCATACCTGATACACACGTATTACAGTTGCTGCAGTGGAATCAATACGGCGGGCAATTTCGCGATAGGACATACCGACATCTCGATAAGCAACAACTCGACCCCGGTCAAAATCGCTCAAATATCACCATTTTGTGGACGTCTTCGGACTCGAGGCATTTTATTTAAGCTTAACACACTCAACGGAAACACGAAAACTAAAAACATCTGTACTAAACAGCTCATATAAATAGTTTTATCAAAAAAGAAAAAGTGATTTTTTTTTTCACAATAAATATAAAAGGCACAAGGTTAAAATTGTTAACAATGTATGCTTTAAATATAGTCACTCTGTTGCTAAAATATGAATTCAAAAAAATCATTCCTTCTTGCTGTTACGCTTCTAATGTCATTGAGTATACATTAAAATATCCACACCTATCAAAATTTGCCAAAAAGTATTTATGTATCCCTGCTACATCCGCTCCTGCCGAACGTGCGTTTTCTAAAGCCGGAAATATTGTAAGCGCGAAACGATCATGTTTAAAAGGGAAAACTGTAAAACATCTTTGTTTCTTGAACGAGGTATATTCAAAAGAGTTGTAAAAACGATTATGTATATTACTGTAAATAAATTGAATGCATTACTTTATGCATATTAGATTTAATCGTAAATTAAATTAAATGGAGCAAGTCAATATAACTGTAATCCAATATATTTTTTCATTGCGCTATATATCTTCAAACAAACTTTGTAATATCTAGATGTAAATTAAATAGTGTCAAAGTTGCAGTTATTTATATATTCTATACATTTAAAGCTACCTAGTACTTTCAATTCTCAAAATCTTACATTTGGTTCTTCCCACACAAATTTCTTTTTCAATAGAACATTCGTTTCTGTAACAGTAATATATTATAATTGTTTAAACATATATAATTATTTAGTTTTACTTATTTGAGTTATTTGTTTCTACAATATATATTATTTGTTCTATATGTGAGCCTTTTTTTAGAAATAACGATACAATAAATATGTCTCTTTATTTTTAATAAAGATATAATTCTATTAACAGGATTTTTTTATTTTTTTGATCCTGGAACCTTTAAAGCAGCAATGTATAGGAATCAGCTAGTGAAAACTATTGTACTTAAGTTAATGTTTAAAAATAAAAGTAAAATTATAAGAATTATAAAAAACTTAAATGGTGTTACTTACAGAAAACTAAAATATATATTTTTGTGTTGCTTTGCAATAAAAATACTTATTTTCATCAGTAACACCATTTAAGTTTTTAATTAAATTATTTTTATTGCAAAGCAACACGACAATATATAATAATAATAATAATATTTTTTTTAAAACCACTTGTTTAAAATTTTCAAATTATATCATATTAAATATTATAATAATTCTCACCTCATAATGTCAATCTCTTTTGGGATAAAGAACGTCTGATTCAAAATAAGTAAAAATATTCAGAGTGTTCCATTAAAAAGAAAAATCGGCAGTAAATTTGACACACCCTGTATAATAGTTTATAACTTTTCTGAGATTAGTACTTAGCTTAGAGACAGTACTAAAAATATTCCATATGTGAACCCTTTACCTTTTATCCTTTGATCTACTTCGAGATATACGTTTTTTTCCAGTAAAATTGAAAAAAAAAGGCATTTTTAAGAAATATTAAAAAAACTGTTATATTTTGGTGCAATATTACTTGTGATATTTATGCTAAAATGACGCGTAGATAAAACAATAATGAAATAATTTTAACATTTAAAAAACACGCTAATTTATACTTACGGGGAACACATTTTACAGGTTTTTAAAGGTATTATAAAAGTTATTGCAAATAATGTCCTCGTTTGGAATGAATTTAGGTGTCACCGCAAAGTTGAAACCTTTTGAAAGAACTTTTTTCTCTGTTTCATTTAGAATTTTGTTTGAAAGGTTACACACACAATTTTAGATGCAAATGATATATTAGTAAGTTTCGATGTTAAATCTCTCTTTACACAAATCCCAATTGACGAGACGATAGCAATAATAAAATGCAAGTATCATCAGTCAAACGAAATTTTAGATCTTGCGTCACACTGCCTAAAAAACACTTTCTTTACATATAAAGGACAAAAATTCAAACAATTGGAAGGTGCACCAATGGGTTCTCCTCTATCACCAATAGTTGCAAATTTATTTATGGTAGATTTCGAAACTAAAGCACTAAATTCTTCCCCTCTAAAACCTAAACTTTGGCTACGATACGTGGATGATACTTTCGTTATTTGGCAACATGGTATTGAGAACCTCAACCATTTTTTATCGCATCTAAACAATATCCACAACAAAATTCAATTCACAATGGAAGTTGAAGAAAACAAAACGTTTACCCTTTCTGGACACTCTTATTATCTGAAATCCTAGTGGAAACTTAAATTACACCGTATACCGAAAACCTACACACATAAACAGGTACTTGAATGCGAAGTCACATCACCATCCAGCTCAAATAGCGTCTGTGGCAAAATCGCTTCTACTAAGAACACGTACGCTATCGGACGAACACCACTTAAATAATGAAATATCCAATGTCAAAAAGGCATTAATGCAAAATGGGTTTTCCAAAAAAACAATCAATAAATTAAACAGAAACAAAAGTCCAAAAACAAGAAGTGAAAGTCCGTGTAGCAACGTCACCCTTCCCTACATTAAAGGAACAACTGATAAAATCGGAAAAGTCCTCTCCAAATACAATATTAGAACTTGTTTCAATATACACACAAAAATTCAAAATTTACTCCGAACTCCAAAAGAAATTATCCCACTTGAAGCTCAAGGCGTATATGAAATTCCATGTGGTATGTGTGAGAAGAGCTATGTAGGACAAACAAACCGGAAAATTAGTACTGGTCGAGATGAACACATTTTAGCAGTAAGAAAGTCTGATCCACAATCTTCTTTATTTCAACACGTAAACATTTCTAAACACAATAAATTTCGAAAAAACGAGAATTTTAAAAAAGACAGACTTCTTCCACGCGAGGATTATTAGAGAAGCGATAGAAATTGAAAAGAGGCCGAACAGTCTAAATCAAAGAGATGATGCTAAAAGACTACCACCAATTTGGAAAACTTGTATAAATTCTGGTCAAAATATATTATCTCCGAACAACAACCAAGAAATTCAAAATCCAACCCCTTCCGAAAATAATATTGAAATTGTCACTACTACATCATTAGAAGAACAAAACAGAAGAGTAATACGAAGCCAAACAAGAAATTCACGCATCAAGTAGTAGGTAAAAGTCAAACAAGTGGTTGCTAGAGCAATGGAATTTTGATAGTTATTCCTGACGATGATGACTGCGACGTCATCGAAACGTGGAATTAAAAATAAAATGGACCAGAGCCAAGAAAATACGCGGGACAAAACCCGAAAAAACAGTGATACATATATATATATATATATATATATATATATATATATATACAGGGCTTTCATTTTAAAACTAGCCACCAGCAATAACTTTTATAATACCTTTAAAAACCTGTAAAATGTATATTTAATTATGGGTATTGAAGCGGCTTGTTGGGCTAAATAATTTTTTAACTCAGATTTGTTTTAAGTTCCAATATTTCGCCTTCTTACATATTGAAAGGCGGATATTAGCAAAAAACAAAAATAGAGCTTAGAATAACTTACAAAATGCGAGTCCTTAATTCACAAACATCATTTTTGTTTTTTGCTAATATCCGCATTTCAATAAATTACAGTTCCCTAAAAATATATATATATATATATATATATATATATATATATTCAATCGGTTCGAATATTTTTATCGGTTCGGATATTTTAGTCGGTTCGAATATTTTAGTCGGTTCGAATATTTTAATCGGTTCGGATATTTTAATCGGTTCGAATATTTTAATCGGATTGGATACTTTAATCGGTTCGAATATTTTAATCGGTTCGAATATTTTCGAATAATAGTCGAATAAGTCGACTAGTCGAATATTTTGAAATTCGAATAGTCGAATACGTCGAACATCAAAATTCCCAGCTCTACTTTTAAAACAGTTGTCTATCTTACCGATACATTCAGTAGTGAATAATGACAGTGATTTGACAGACGCAACAAAACACAGTGATACAAGTGAATTGTTTATAAATCCACTTTGACGGACAAAAACACAATTATTACTCAATACATTATAGGTTAGTAGTCATAGTAATTATTAATTAGAAAATCCAAGTGCAAATATAAACATTCGAACCTAACCTCAAAATCCCATTACAAAGTTTATTCCCGATTAATTAACTAATACTGCTGTATTTCTTTTTAGATTACCGCTACGCAATGTTCCGGACAATAGTGAATAGAATCGAGAATACCGATTGACCATTCACAGCAGCGTCAGTTTAATATTTAGTTATTTTAAATGTATTTGTAAATAAAGAGAATATAAACCCGATTTATAATTTTTAATTCCTAACAGCGAAAATGAAACGTAACAATATCACAATATCAACACGGATTTATGCCGGCTAGATCTACAACAACAAATCTGGCGACAGTCTCCCAATACTTGGCTGATGCCCTGGATGCTCGTGGCCAAGTTGACGTTATCTACACTGACTTTTCACGCGCCTTTGACTCAATTGACCATGAGCTTCTAATTCATCGTCTTAGCCTGTTGGGTGCGGTCCCTGCGGTCACCAAACTTCTTCGGTCTTACCTACTTAATCGTTCCTGTTATGTACTTTACAATGCTTTTAAATCCTACGAATTTTCTCCTACCACTGGTGTTCCGCAGGGCTCTTGCCTAGGACCCCTCCTATTTAACATTTTTATTAATGATCTATTAGGCATGTTTACGTGTCCTATTTTGGCATATGCTGACGATCTCAAAATATATCTTAGCATAAAATCCGTACAGGACGTAGACATTCTACAATCAAATTTAAACATTATTGCTGATTGGTGTAAAAGAGTCAATTTAATACTTAATGTCAACAAATGTTGTGTGGTAAGCTATTCTTGCACCCGTACTTCAATTGAATCAAATTATCAAATTGAGGGTATGTCTCTGTGCAGATGTAGCACTTTCAAGGATCTAGGAGTTACATTTGATAGCCAGCTCTCTTTTGAACCTCATATTGACTCAGTCCGAACAAATACGTCTAAGGCCATGGGATTTATTCTACGTATTAGCCGCGACTTTTCCAATGTTGATGCTATTAAATCTCTATATTCCGCCTTCGTATTGAGTAAGTTGGAATATAACAGTTTAATCTGGTTTCCTATTATGCTAGTCACTCTCTTGTGTTGGATCGTCTTCACCGCCGGTTTTTTAAATTTCTCTCTTTAAAACTTGACCACTCTTATCCTCCGATTGGTATTTCAAACGATGAACTTCTTCAGCGTCACCAATTCGAATCCCTCGCCGACAGAAGAACTTTGAGATGTGCCACGTTTATGAAGAAACTCGTAGATGGGAAAATCGACTGTGAAGTCTACACAGTTTTCATCAACATTCCGCTTACAAACGGCGCGCTCTAATGTGTTGCAGCGTTCACCAGTGACTGTGTTGTGCCAGTGCTCCGAAAAATTATTCAACGATATTTTTATTCAACAAATCATACTATCCTGTAATATGTATTCACTGTTCACGAACTTACATGTATCTTTCCTTTTCTTATTTATTCAAATTTTTGTTCTGTAATAGGGTTTATCCTGTTGGACAATAAAGTTATTATTAAAGTTAAAGTTAAAGTAAGTGAATAATTATACATATTTATTTTTCGTTTACTAATACAATTAATAAATATACAAAGAGTTTTATGTAACACCGAACATTTTCATAACGAGAATTTTTATTTTTAGTATCCATATGCTTACGTTGTACATTTTCCGACGCTCGGTTTATTAAAAGAATTCAATTTGAAGCTTTAAGCAAGTGTTTTCCACTCCCAGGCTAAGCATGAAGTAAAATTTCGAGTGTAGAAAAGCCTGAAAATTTGGTTTGGTCGCGTAGCGCGAAGCGCGGAGCGGCCAAACCAAATTTTCAGGCTTTTCTAAACTCGAAATTTTACTTCATGCGCCACCGATACAAAACACTGATTCAATGTAAAGTTTAGCGGTGTGTTTTAAACTTCGTAATATGTCAGTGTTTGTACCGGTGGCGCATGAAGTAAAATTTCGAGTTTAGAAAAGCCTGAAAATTTGGTTTGGTCGCTCCGCGCTTCGCAACCAAACCAAATTTTCAGGCTTTTCTAAACTCGAAATTTTACTTCATGCTTAGCCTGGCAGTGGAAAACACTCGCCTAAAGCTTCAAATTGAATTCTTTTAATAAACCAAGCGTCGGAAAATGTACAACGCATGCATATGGATACTAAAAAGAAAAATTCTCGTTATGAAAATGTTCGGTGTTACATAAAACTCTCTGTATATATCTGTTTTGTTTCTAGTTTTATTTACTACCCATTTGATAATGGCAAGCTAAAGTTGCCAAAACTGCAGTCACGAAAAATGAATAAGTTATACAAACAAAATTTTACTTCATGCTTAGTCTGGGAGTGGAACACACTCATTTTAGGTTTAAAATTGAACTCTTTAAAAAAAACAACGATTATCTAAAAAATTACGGCATATAATTGGGACATGTATACTTGAAATTTATACTTATATATAATAATTTATACTTATTATTTATAAGTCGATGCATTAATTGCGATTGATTGGCTACAATTTGCAATGGTCATATAGGCAACCCAATTTGCACACAACCTAAAAAATCAAAGGTGTCAAATCTTGCTTTGGTTTGATAAATAGAATATACGAAAATGAATATTGATAATGTTCGGTGTTACATAAAACTCTCTGTATGTGTTTAATACTTGGTGATGGATAAAACGGATCATTTGATTTTCAATATTATATTTTACAGGCTGCCTGAACGAAACATGAAGTATATGGACTTCTGATTTATGTATTGTAATGAGATTTTCAGTAATTTTGTAATCGAGTGTGCTAGTTTCAAGATTATGCGACTTCCGGTTATAGCGGAAGTCAACACTAACTTTATTATTTTAAATGGGATGCTATATTTTTGACTGCGAATTTGAATTCTTTATACAAATCATTTCAAACAAATTTAGTGCATTTTCATGATTTACTGAAAAATTCGTATTTCCGGACACAAGAACATCGGAAATGTTGTCTATAGAATGGTGATTTATTTTTCGAATAATAATATACAGAGTGTTTACAATTTCATACGAAACAATTAAATCTCGATTTTTTTAAATTTAACACCCTTTATATTGTTTCATATTCTTACAGTGAATTATATTCTGCACAGTGTAGATCAATGCTTCATTTACATAGATGCTGAAAATTTCATTAGAATACAATAATTAGAAGTCTATATATTTTTGATTTGCGGTTTCGGCGAGACACCCTGGAACATAAGAAATATTATCTTCCCTAATCATTTTAGAGCAAACATGTAAATAAAGTGTTTGTAGATTAAAATATTCTGCATTTATTCGTGCCGCTGTGGTTGCGGTTTGCTGGTTTTTGATTAAAAATGTAATTTCTGTTGAGTGTTCTTGAAGGAGAAAACTGATTATGTTTATCTTCTGTACATTATGAATGAAATTATCAAGATTTTAAATCTTTAAAGGGGCAATTTAATTTCTTTTAATTATAATCAATTGTACCGTGTGGTTGGGCATACATCTGAACATAGGGAAATAGCATGGGAAATCACGTTTTTCGAAATTACTATTAGATACTATTAGTAGGACTCTGTTGATGCCAAATACTTGCACATTGATGCATTTTTGAGGATAAAATAGTATTTTAATTAATATAATTTGTACTCGTAAAAATAAATGTAAGCTGTGAAACGTCAATGTCAAATACTATTTAAATAGTATTTTATCCCCAAGAAATAGGCACTAATATGCATGTATTTGCCATCAATAAATCCCCAATGATATTATCTTTCGATTGATACCACTTTTATGTATTGTACATACATTTGGTGAGCAGGAATTTCCAAAAACGTGATTTCCTATGCTATTTCCCTATGTTCAGATGTATGCCCAACCACACGGTATATGTTTTACCATTATTTTTATGAAAGTTATCAATCTAATTTTATATTTTTTTCGGGTTTTTATCAATGCATAAAATAAATAATAGCAATACTATTTGCTATTATGATTTTGTAACGTCCCAAGACGGCCGCCGCGAAACCACCCCGGTAGAGAGAGAGACGGAAGCCAACGCGCGCTCGAATACTTTCTCGCTTGCACCACGTTCACCGCCCGGTCATACGTACGCACCTACCCTCTCCCGCAATTCAAGCCGCCCGTGACCGAACCACCCCGAAGATGGAATCGGCACCCTATATAACCCCCCAGCAACAGGCATAAACATCAGAGTCTTGCACTGAATACAGTCTCGACCTCTCCTCTTCACTAGCACTGAATACAGTCTAAACCAACGCTTTGCTTACAAGCACTGAATACAGTCTTGTCAAACACTTTCAACCGCCTGGCACATTCTACGATACTGTGTACATATCTATATATATATTAATTGTATATTTGTGTGTAAATAAAAGCTGACTTGTTACACCAACATTCCGGAGTTCTACTACCCCATAACCGAACATCCACTACAATTTTTATTTTTTAATATAATTAGCAAAGATAATATTACAATATAAATAAATTAACATTGAAAATCATATTTTCCGTTTTATCCACTTATATAGATCTAATATTTTATTAGATTATTTATAGATTTATCGTAGTTTTGTCTATTGTTAAGCCCGGAAAACTGTTTATTATTATAGCTTCTAAATATGCATTAAAATGATTTTTATTTCAAAGCATTGATTTTCACAATATTTGTTTCATGGACTTCACCGCATCGACTCATATATTATTGTAATCTCATCTAACAATTATTTCTGCAATGTCTAAATGTTAAAATAATCATTCCAAATTATATTAACAATATTACATCTACTACAAATCAATCATAGTGCGTTCATTTGAGTTTTGTTTTCCACAAATATAGAATTGGAAATGCCACCCAACAAAATAAACCCTATTTTAACTAATAGTCATTTTAGTACAACTATTTTTTTGTATTATTAGGATGCCATTTCGATCTAAGGCCAGCGTATGGAACCATTTCACAAAAGAAGATGGAAAAGGACGATGCCGTTATTGTAAATCTTTAATAGCAATGGCAGGGGGATGTTCTACGGGAAATCCCCACTATACCAATGCATCGTGATCAGTTTACATCAGAACGTGCTAAGGCGAATGCATCACCTGTATCATCGCCAAATGAAAATGATAATTTGGACATAGAAACAAATATGGTGTCGCGAGCATCTACCTCGAAATCTCATCCAACACCATCTACTTCAAAGATGACACCCTCAACTATTTCTCATTCTATACAACATTTGGTACCTTCAACATCCAGACAACAGTCCATGACAACATTTGTAGACGTGTTGAGGCCTATCCCACCATCTAAAACAAGGGTAATTGATAATCAATTGATAAAAATGATTTGCAAAGAATACCATCCATTTTCGATAGATGATGACGATGAATTTAAAAAGTTTGTGCAACTTTTATGTCCATCGTATTCATTACCTAGTAGGAAAACGTTATCATCTTCATTATTACCTGCACTTCATAAAGAAATTGAGGAGAAAATGAAGGAGTCATTGAAGCACGTGTCATATTTGAGTCTAACATGTGATGGCTGGACAAATATAAATAATGTTAGTTTCTACGCTTTAACTGGACATTAATTAGACAATAAATGTAAACTGAACTCATTATTATTAGAATGTTCTGAATTTGAGGCAAAACACACAGGGTTAAACATAGCAACATGGATTCAGGAAATAATTGATAAATATAATTTAAAACTCAAAATATGTGCAATAGTTACGGCTAATGCTGCAAACATGAAATCTGCTGTAGAAATATTAAACATTCCACATATTTCATGTTGTGCACATTCCTTGAGTTTAATTGTGCAATCAGCTATAAGTAAATCTATTAAACCCCTCATTGATAAAATTAAACCAATAGTACAATATTTTAAACGAAGCAGTTATGCATTACTTAAGGGTATTATCGCAGTGTAACACGCCGATCGTGTTGGAAAGACCCACATAGTTTAGAGTAGCTCATCCGATGCCAAATTTACAGGACAAGTGGGGCGAATACAGTCAGAGAGAAAAGAGGCAGCTCGCTGTGCATTTGTGCATTGCTCCTTGACATGAACGGATAGGGTCTCGCGTCGCGTGGAATAGACGAAAAAAAAAAGCGTATAAAAAAGACGGATCGAAGGAAAGTGTCGATTCGTATTATTTAAACACGCTGATAATACATACAAGCTATGTATTGTTTTCAATTCGTTAGAAAGCGATCCTGTGTTATTTTTCGGTATTTACAAAACCGATGATTCTTATTCTTGTCATTATAACTAATTATTTTTACTTTTAAGACTCCAGTTTCGACAGTTGAACAAACTATGTGTTTCATTTTATTAAATTAGAGATTATTTCTTAAAAATATAATAATAAAATAATTCATGTTCATAAGCTCCTTGTGAATGTTTATATGCCGGATATACAGAGAGTTTTATGTAACTCAGAACATTTTCATAACGAGAATTTGTCTTTTAAGTATACAGAAGCATACGTTGGACATTTGCCGATGCTAGGTTTATTAAAAGAATTTAATTTGAAGCTTTAAACGAGTGTTTTCCACTCCCAGGCTAAGCATGAAGTAAAATTTCGAGTTTAGAAAAGCCTGAAAATTTGGTTTGGTCGCGAAGCGCGGAGCGGCCAAACCAAATTTTCAGGCTTTTCTAAACTCGAAATTTTACTTCATGCGCCACCGGTACTAAACACTGATGCAACAGAAAGTTTATCGGTGTGTTTTAAACTTCGTAATTTGTCAGTGTTTTGTACCGGTGGCGCATGAAGTAAAATTTCGAGTTTAGAAAAGCCTGAACATTTGGTTTGGCCGCTCCGCGCTTCGCGCTACGCGACCAAACCAAATTTTCAGGCTTTTCTAAACTCGAAATTTTACTTCATGCTTAGTCTGGGAGTGGAAAACACTCATTTCAAGTTTCAAATTATTTTTTTTAACAACGAGTATCTAAAGATTTACGACATATACTGTGTAATTCTCACATGTATACTTGAAAGAAAAACTCCCTGTGTGTACAAATTGAGGCATTAATTGCGATTGATTGGCTATAGTTTTTAATGGTCATAGAGGCAACCCAATTTACACATAACTTAAAAAATAAAGGTGTCAAAATTGTATTGGATGAACATGTTCGGTGTTATATAAAACTCTCTGTATATAAAAAAAAAACGGAACATAGGATTTTCAATGATATTTTTTATATAGGAATATTATCTTTGATAACTGCTATTGCCATGAAAATAATGTGTATTAATTTGGCCTCTGCCAAATTGGGTAAATACCCCAGATTTTGGGGAGAATTTCAATTTTTATTTTATCCAATATTCTAGTTTTTATGAATGCAACAAATAAATAATAGATTGAAAAAAATTAAACGGACAGCTGCCCTGTTTTTTTTTATAATTAGTACAGGGTTTACAAAATGATGATGTGTATAAATAGAGGATTACAATAACATTCAATTACAATTCATTTATTCCTTATTTACTTACTATCAAAATATGACTCATCATAAATCAGCCAAAATCAAGAAGCTTGTTATTTGAAATGCATTATAATAACTACCTTATTATTATTATAGTTCTATTTTTTCTAAAATAATTAACAATGAATATGCACGCAGTTAAACCCTACATTTTTGTAAACATTCGTCAAACATATATTACCTGTGCTCAGTAAAAAATAGTTGATTTGTAACATTAATCTACGACAACGTCATATTGGTGACGTTATTCTCACTATTCTTATAGTTTTGATATTATTGATTCGTTGATGAAGTCGCAGTTGGTTCAAATATGTCCGATTGCTAAATAAAACTATTAAAGTAAATTGTAAAGTTTTACAATTTACTTTAATAGTTTTATTGCGAGAAGTTTAATGGCATTTAACAACTGTTCTAAAAACGAAATATTTAAGACGAAATAATGATTTGAACAAGACTGATTGTTATTCGATTGCTTCTGCTTATTAATCAGCTTAAAACACTTTAAAAATAATTTAATAATACCGACACTGTCAAATAATTAGGAAAGCCAATATTAAAGGTATATTACACATCTTTATTTAAATTAGTGAAACATTTCGTGTTTTCTATATTAGTGAACATGCAGTATAAAAAAATACTTATTCCATTAGTAGTCAGAAAGCATAAAAATAAAACACTAGTACAATAAAATATCGATTATAATTGCGAAATATTAATTTTACGAGAATAAATGCTAACGACGCGAGCCGTTTTTGTTAACTATGATTGAGAAAAGAAAATAAAAACAAACGCGAAGCCCCGCAGCGTTCACCGGCCCAGGGATAAACGCTGGCCGCATGAACGCTGGCCGCATGCTGCTCGCCCCTCCAATAATTGTGCAGATGAGTATACAACGCGTTCAACTAAGAGAAGGTCCGCAAGGCGGCGGTATTTTACGGTCTTATTTTTCAAGATTTTTATTTTAACCTGACTCGGGCATGAGCTATCGCATTCTTATAAAATGTTCACAATATATTCCTTATAGTATAAACTAGTAAGATATGGGAATATTTTTTTTAATTTTGAAAAATATAACATAATTGTTTTCATACCTCTGAAAGCAAATTGTTTAAAAAAAAAGTAATTCGATATTTTACTAGATAATTGAGCTTAATATACGCTGTCAAAATTTCAACTTTCTAGGATCTTTAGTTTTTAAATAAACCTGACATTAAATTTCAGACCTCTGTTATATTCCCCTTAAATTTCAAGAAATGCAGAAAAAATATATATTCAAATATTCTTAAATTAAAGCAGGATGTGCCAACACGATGGAATTCTACATACCATATGCTCAATAGATTTCAATCTAATAAAGATGCAGTTTAATCTGCCTTAGCTGTATTGCAGCATAAAACTGAATTCCAGCCTGATGATTGGGAAATAATTGAGCATAGCATATAAATTTTGAAAGTATTTTATGAAGTTACGAACGAAATTTCTGCAGAATACAATGTTTCACTATCAAAAACTACTGTGTTATCAAGAATTCTTCATATGACACTAGAAAAGAATTTAGAATCGGACCAATTACCACAAACAGTAATTGAACTTGGCAATTGTTTGATAGCAGGAATCATTAAACGATTCTCTGGAAGGGAGCGAAACAGTATTATTTCTGAATCCATTTTATTAGACCCTAGGTTCAAAAAACAGGGATTTGGTAATCCTGAAATATTTGAAGAAACCTATCAAAGTCTGATAAATCAAATGAAACATTCGATAATTCCCGATATACTCGTAGATGGTGAAACTAAGTCCAATGTTAAGAAATCGTCATCTTTATGGGAAGAATTTGATGATAAAATTATGAATCTTCAATCAACATATGATCCCACCACGTTGGCTGTCGTAGAGCTAGATAAATACTTGTCGGAAATGCATATTTCTAGAATATGTGATCCCTTGATATGGTGGGATTCACGTAAAAATACATATCCTAATTTGTATAATATTGCCCAAAAGAGACTATGCATTCCAGCAACTTCTGTTCCATGTGAACGAATATTTTCAAAAGCTGGACAAATTTGTATTGATTAACGCAGTAGACTCACCACTAATAAGATTAGTCAAATTTTAATGGTTAGTTGTAATTTAGATTTAATTAATTAATTTGTAGTTAATAATAGAACTAATTAAGACACTTGGTTTGTTTCACTGATTTTGTCGTTATTGTATATACAGGGTGAGTCGGGAGGAGCGCACCAAACTCTAGGAGTGTATTATACCCGTGAAAATAATGTAAAAAAACTCATTTGTTCTTATCCGATTTTTATTTGTTTTCAAGTTATAGCATATTAACAAATAAACAAGTTATTATACAAAAAATGTTCTTAATCATAGCGTTCTCTCAACAAATGTTCAAAAATACCGCCATTGACTTCTAAATATTTTCTGCTTCGTCTACGAAGAGCGTTTGTTGCTCTCCCAATTGATTCATTTCTTTCTTCTTTTATATGGGCTGCAGTATTCTCAATTCGTCTAATTAGTGATTCCCGTGTGTCCACTTTTATTTTGTAGACTTCATTTTTCATCCAGCCCCATAAACAAAAATCTAGTGGTGTGAGGTCTGGAGATCTTGCAGGCCAATTAATAGGACCTCCACGACCAATCCAACGCCCTGGAAAACGTTCTTCCAAATGTTGCTTGACTTGACGAGCGACATGTGCAGGAGCTCCATCGTGCTGATGCATTCTAATATTTATAGGAACATCTTCTAGCAGGCCTTGTAATTCATTTTGTAAAAAATTGAGGTAGTTGCCTCCTGTGAGACGATTCTCCAAAATGAAAGGGCCGATTAAATAACTTTCAACCATACCACACCACACGTTTACAGAAAACCGATGTTGAAAATTGCTTTCGACTGTTGCGTGGGGATTTTCATCAGACCATACATGAGAGTTACGAGTGTTGTTAATGCCATCACGGGTAAATGTAGCTTCATCCGTAAAGAGTATACTCGATACATTACGATGATTATTATTTATCCACCGACAAAATTCCGTACGGTTAGCGTAATCCCCTGGTTGTAGGTGCTGTACTCTCTGAACGTGATAAGGATATAAGCCTTGCTCGTGTAGCGTGCTCATCACTCTTTTTTGTGGAATTGCCAATTGAGTGGCAATTCTCCGTGAGCTAGTAGTTGCATCTTCTTCTACTAGATGCAGAATATTTTCTACTTCTACAAAACCTTGTCGAGCAGCGCGCTCATATGTTATGTTAGCACTGGGAAGCTTACCAGTCTCTCACAATTTGTTGAAAACTCTAATAAATATGTTTTTTATCAGGATGTCTTTGGTGTGGAAAACGTTCACGATATTCTTCAACAGCAGCTGTAGCATTTCCATTACAGAAACCATATACAAACACCATATTTGCATATTCTAAATTTGAATAAGTATGTGGCATTTTGCAACACTAACAATCACATTAATTCGAACTTAAACCTTCAGTTACTGTTCACCGTACACTGACAGTTCATCAAAACGTCAGAATTATCAAATGTTTATAAGCCTCGAACATGGCATACTTTGATAATGTTAAAATTCCGATAGAAGTGGAAAGCTAGATGAACATTTTTAATTACGCCATAACTTGAAAACAAATGAAAATCGGATAAGAACAAATGAGTTTTTATACATTATTTTCACGTGTATAATACACTCCTAGAGTTTGGTGCGTTCCTCCCGACTCACCCTGTATATAGTCTCTGATATTTGTGCATTTATTATGACATAACGAAATAAAATCATAAATTGTGCATACGAATTATATATAACAAACGTTTGTTTTATTTATAGCCAATTTGTTAGTAAAAGAACCGATGAACCGTTTTAAAGAACCGGTTCACTAAAGTGAACGAACCGGTTCAGAACCGCTCACTTAAGTGAACCGTTTTGCCCACCTCTAGTTGTATACCCATCTTTTAATCAGGCATCTTTATTTTTGCTTTCTAAATGGCCACCGAGTGTGTCCATATTCTGTTATCTTGTATCATTTAATTGTGCATTTCTAGCTGTGTTTATGTATTCGTACGAATGTGCATCCATACTGTGTCGTTACAAGTGCACACAATTTGTTCTAGCTTTGTTTAAATATTTGGAGGAATGTGCAACCACATTGTGTTGTTACAAGTGCACACACTCGTAACTCACCCTCTAGTTTAATATATCATAAACAAACTGTAGCGCATCTTGTAAGAGACCACCCTAGTGTAACCACTGGTCTACCCCATATGTAACCACCTGTAATAATAAACGAATGTACTGATACATGTAATAATGGCATTATGAGCCAGTCACTGCCTAGCAGCAAACGAGAAGAATCGAATAAAGTTAGTGTTCGTGTAAAACTCCAGTGTTTAATTCCACAAACGCACACAAGCCATCATCGTATCACAAGAACTCCATCAGTTCCACACCGTGCCAGAAACCACGTAATTAAAATACTTCCTGGTGTCACCACAATACTATTCAATAGTGAGCGTTGGTATTATTATTATTTGCTCATGAGACTTGTTGTTAGTTGTATTTTTTTTCATTGAGATGTTTGTTATTATTACGCTTGAGTGAGATATAATGGTTATTGTTATACTACGTTGTTTTGTTATGTTTATTTTCTAAACCGTTAGTTGTTTTTTTTTCCATGAAATAAAGGTTATTGTTCTGTAACTTTATATTTATTCTATAAAATTTACCTTTGGTTTTGAGCTTTTACCTGCACTTCCTTAGTGCTGGAGGGTTTATAACTTTTAAAGCTCGTGGTGCTCCCTTTACATCTGTAGAACCCAGCCACTTTGCCGGCCTTTCAGAACAACATATGCCCTTGGTTAATAATTAATAATTCGGTTATGGTTTTGTATTTTAAGTTATTAAGTTGGATGTGAGAGAAAGCCCCGGGGGTTCCTTGATTTTAATATCGAGAAGTCACTGGTGACACATGTTGGCTGGTAAGTTACAAAAAAAGTATCTGCACCCTTAACTGAGTCAGGTGTTGCCTACATACTCTTAGTAGGAGTGCCAACCAGTGTTGCCAACTGCCCAGATGACATTTCCGCCAGAATGCCAAGCTGATTCCGCTAGAATTCCGCCAGAAAATATCTTAATACAAATAAAGGATAAAATAAATCAAAATTTGCTGAGAGTTAATGGCATTTATTTTGTTTTTCAACATCTGAACAAAGTTCACTCATTTTTTAATGATTCCTATAAATCTTCTCTAAATAAATCAGAGATATTTTGAACATTTTCTGATTGTTTAAAAAGACAGAACTTTACCACCGTGAGAATAAATTAATATTTTTTTGAGCAGCTGTAAAATATTATAATTATTGTAATTATCAATAAACATTTCGAGTTTAGAACATTTTCAGGCTTTTCTAAACTCGAAATTTTACTTCATGCTTCATCTCGTTTTATAAAAGTCGACGTATGCCTGAAAATGTACAGCGTATACATTATGTATATTTAAAAGAAAAATTCCCAGTATGTAATACTCGTACAATAAGTCATTCAAGTAATCATAAAAAGAAGCGCAGAATTTTAGCTAAAACAAACTTTTTAGTTTAATCGGCCGTTAATAGGTTAAAATAATAAGCTAAACGTTAATTGTGAAAATGAATATGTATTACAAATTTGAGTTTTCTGCAAAAATTTAATATATTTTTCCAGCAAACTCTAATTTGTAAGACATATTCATTTTCAACTTTTAGCTAATTATTATTTTAACTTATTAATGGCCGATTAACCCTAAACGTTTGTTTTAGCTAAAATTCTGCACTTCTTTTTCTGATTCAAAAAATTGGATAATTAATTTGTATATACATTTTTGACATAAATGGTAAAATATTTATATTAAAGCTTAATAACGTTTTTGCTAAAACACAGCAACACACTTAGCTAAATGGTAACACGACGAATTTAAGGGTTAACGTACATATTATGCACTTTTAAGTGAATATGGTATGACAAATAGAAAGACTGTTATTCCTTACTTCACTTTTTATTTTTATGTTAGATGTACATTTCGAGACACAAGGTGCTCATTATCAATAACAAACTGTTATTGTTTGTTATTGATAATGAGCACCTTGTGCCTCGAAATGTACCTTGTGTCTCGAAATGTACATCTAACATAAAAATAAAAAGTGAAGTAAGGAATAACAGTCTTTCTATTTGTGATTAATCACTTCACGTAAACTCGAAACAATACAGTTATGAATATGGTATGTGTTATGTATTCAGAAACCCACTAGTATTATGAAAAACATTTTACGCAAAAAAATCACGTCTGAAATATCAGTCTAAGTACCGTTTGCCCGATATGAAAATCAAAGTCTAAAAACCTCGAGGTGAGGATGAAGGGAAGAAAAAAATATCATTTAATAATAGTGTGTAATAAAGTTTTTACACTTGTACATTTTCAGCTGCAACATTTAATTGCGCAATTTTTCAATACGAACAAACAACAAAAAGTCAGTTTAAAGTTAATCAAATCGATCAGTAAATTGACAATTTATTCTTTGTGAACAAAGTTTGCTATTTAAAAACTTAGTAACAGCGAATTGTACCATACAAAATAGTATAGAATAGAATTTGTAATTTATTTCAATATATTTTTATAAATATAGACCTTTCAAAAATAAATAACGATAATTTACGTCAAAAATGTCATATTAGGTTAATTTCAATATTCTTATCAATCATATGCACATCGTTTTAACAATGTTGTATTTTTTTACTATTTGCTTACACAAAATGTTAATCGACGAAACTAATTACTATCTAATACATTCCAAACTCGTGTTACTTACAAACTATTATAACTTAATAAAATGCCAGTTATGCCATAAAATGTCAATTTAAATTTCTAATATCGAGGATGACATAAAATTTCAATAATCACGTAAAATACTGATAGAAATTTACTAAAATTGCAGGGAAAATGACAGTAGAAAACCTTTTATCATAGTCTAAATAATGTTACAAATGTCAAACTGTAATAAGTTGATAAATAAATTACGCTAGATTTTCCGACAACCCAAAGACAAGTCCGCTAAAAAATACGCCAGCCGCTAAATCGAAAAAAAAAATCCGCAAATTGAGTTCAAAATCCGCCAGATCTAGCGGATTTTCCGCTGACTTGGCAACACTGGTGCCAACCTCTTACTTCCTGAGGGCCACATTCGACAAAGACAATTTAGTTTTGGGCCAGACAGGGTGATAAGCAACAGCAAAAAGGATTTACATATTTCCACTCACAATATGAGAACGAAAAAAAAGACTGTCCACTTATGCATTGCATACACAATAAGTGAAAAGCAAAAATAAAAATGGTATTCTAAGACCATGGGCTGGGCGCCCCTGCTGTCCCAAAAACATTATTGGGGAACGCGTACGAAAAGTCCATTACAACTGTGTAATTATTTTCAGAAAATATCGGAAATTTAGATTTTACATTTACATTTAAACTAATGACCGTATTTACTTAATTTCCATTAGTTATATTTGTTTTGGTGTCTATTTTAAACCAATATGGTAAAGTGTAATTCATTGTACATTTAATACTTTAATGCATCGTACAACGTCGCCTTTAAACCACACGATAAAATATAAATCACCAATTATAATACAAATTAGTTTATAAACACAATGAATTAAATTTGCAAACAGATCAATTGATTCATATTGTGGTTTATTTAAAATTACACAATTTCAATTGATAATGTTTGTGATGAGATCTGTTTTAAACCATTGTGGTAAAGTATAATCCGTTGCACATTGCATACTTTTTCGAGTTGTACAACGTCTTCTTCAAACCACATGGTAAAACTTACATCACCGTTATTACGCTTGTAAACAAAACTTTTTTTTACTTTGTTTAATCACCGTATTTAAACGTAACCTATGACTATAAATACATTGACAAACAAAGTTAAAAAGTGTTTTATTTAAAAGTGTAATTAAAATGTACTACAGAGTTAACACTTGCAACACAAAACATTAACACGTTTAGAATTAAATTTTCCAAGTAGATCAATTGATTTCTTTAGCGGCGGGCGTGTTTTTTTGGTGAAAAGAACTCAAATCGTAAGCCATATACTTATATACAGAGAGTTTTATGTAACACCGAACAATTGCATCTAATACAATTTGACACCTTTCATTTTTAAGTTGTGTGTAAATTAAGTTGCCTATATGACCATTAAAAATTGTAGCCAATCAATCACAATTAATGCTTCAACTTGTACATACAGGAAGTTTTTCTTTTAAGTATACATGTCCCAATTACAGCGTATATGCCGCAAATCTTTAGATACTCGTTGTTTTTTAACAGAGTTCAATTTGAAACTTGAAATGAGTGTGTTCCACTCCCAGACTAAGCATGAAGTAAAATTTCGAGTTTAGAAAAGCCTGAAAATTTGGATTGGTCGCGTAGCGCGAAGCGCGGAGCGGCCAAACCAAATTTTCAGGCTTTTCTAAACTCGAAATTTTACTTCATGCGCCACCGGTACACAACACTGATTCAATATAAAGTTTAGCGGTGTGTTTTAAACTTCGTAATATGTCAGTGTTTTGTACCGGTGGCGCATGAAGTAAAATTTCGAGTTTAGATAAGCCCGAAAATTTGGTTTGGCCGCTCCGCGCTTCGCGCTACGCGACCAAACCAGATTTTCAGGCTTTTCTAAACTCGAAATTTTACTTCATGCTTAGCCTGGAAGTGGAAAACACTCGTTTAAAGCCTCAAATCTTGTAATAAACCGAGCGTCGGAGCATGCACAACGTATGCTTATGTATACTTAAAAAAATCTCGTTATGAAAATGTTCGGTGTTACATTAAACTCTATGTATGTCGTAATTGTCGTGAAGATTGCGGCCATAGATTTGCTGATGCCGTCATGTTATAATTCATTAGTGACTGGCAAAAGCCAGTTTTACATTATACCAAATTAGAATGAAACGTTGCTAAAAGAGGCAAACTACGTTTTAATGTGAAACGGGAAATATGAAATAATAAAATTATTCTTGTTAAATGCGTTGATATAATTAGTTGGAAATAAAAATCAAGTTTCGCTAAGCAAAACTAATTCAAAACAAGTTAAATTTTCTCTGTGTGTGCCTTTCTTAGGCGTGAAGTAAGGCAATCTATCACAAGATGGCGCCAAAATAAAAGCTATTAACGAAAATGTTCTGGGATTACATTGAGAAGGACCAATTTATATAATTATAATACTTGAATCAAAATATAACATCATTTTCAAGTGAGCACAGAAACTTATTCCCAATAATTATTTTATCAGTTAATTTCTGCTTTATATTACGTCTTTTTGTTTTTATAGCTAATTGTAATCATAAGTTGGTCTAATGTAAAACTGACTTTGCGAAACACATAAAATGGCCGCCAGTCGTTCACAAAACAAAACAGACCGAACGAACACATCAGACAGTAAACAAGTCAGTCATTTGTTCATGCATATTTAATTCATTGCGTTTATAAACTAACTTGTGTGATTTAATTGGTGTTTTAAATTGTACCATGTGGTTTGAAGGTGACGTTGTACAACTAGTAACCGTTTTAAAGGTACAATGGAATACACTTCACCATATTGGTTCAAAATAAACCCCAAAACCTAAAATAATCAATTCAAATTGTGTAGGTAACGTCAATTAAATTGCTATACTAATCAATTGACCTGTGTACAAATTTAATTTAATATGTATAAACTAATGTTTGCAAATTAATTGGTGATTTAAATTTTACCATGTGGTTTGAAGGTGACATTGTACAACAAGTAGTAGTTTTAAATGTACAATGGATTGCACTTCACCACATTCGTTCAAAATAGACACCGGGACCTAAAATTATCAATTGAAATTGTTTAGATAATTTCAATTTAACCAGATCGCAAGAGCGAGGGGCGTTGTAAGTAGGAATACAGTTTTCGATAAAGTATCTATGCCGCACAGATAAAAGAAATGTAAGAAATTATGGGTCTGTGACAAGTAACAAAAAAAATGAAAAAATGAAATGCGTGAAATGCGTACAGGTGGATGCCATCTTGTTACAAACACACGATCGCTAAAAATAAAACAACACAGTTGAAAAATAGCTAAGAATATATCGACATGCATAGAAAACCTTGCTGAGTTAATTGTGCCAAATGAATCCCAGACTGATACATGTTGTGACAATAAGATGTTTACAATACATGGTTGCTATTACGATCGAAGATAAACAAAAACCTCCCTGCAAGGATAGATGGGCTATGTGCTCACGTGTTCTGTGTTATGCCCCGGAGAATAAACCTTTGATAAACCGTTTTTGTTGGTTAGGTAACAGATTCAAAATGTAATTCTCTTTTACATTAGAATGTATTTAGTACTACTTTTTAATAGGCTATGCGGTAGAGGTGGATAACTATCGATAGTTGGCACCATCGATAGTGTTCGATAGTTAGAACACATACTATCGATAACTATCGATATTTATCGATAGTTCAGGAAAATTAATTAAATTATTTATTTTACAATTTATTTTATTGTGGGTCTAACAACCACTGATTCTTATTCAAAAACAGAAGCATATTAATATTTTTTGGTTTAAGTCTTGATCTTCTGTCGCTGATGATCAGGCCAGCTGTACTAAATTCTCTTTCTGACTCCGTCGAAGATGCTGGAATACATAGGTATTTCAGGATTAACTCGGGAATGAGCTGAAGTTCTTGGCCATTCACCTAAAAAAACAAAATAAATATACACAATGATAAACCTATTATCTAATATATTTCTTACTTTCCAAAATACTAATGGATCCGTTTCTTCAGCTGCATTATCCCTTTCCAGATATTGCCTCTTCCCAATTATTATATCAGCGCCATCAGCGATAACGCTTCTGGATTTCTCTTCTACTCTTCGGGCGACGAATGACAACAATGACTTCTTTTGTAGAGTGCTCCCCTGATTTTGATGTTCTATTTCGTCAACACAACTTTCAATATGTGAATTCAGAATCATTTCCTGTTCTAACAAAGTTGCCGCCTTGTTTGCATTTTCTTAATTATTAAATCCTTCCATCTTAAATCTCGGAACAAGAAGTGTTGCAATTCTTGTTACTGATCTGGTCTCATATGCAAATAGTCTTCTTCTTGTCGATTCCATCAAGCCTTTGCAGAACTTCTTCCCTTCCGATGTAGCCATACTTGTGATAATATCATTTAAAGATGTAAAAATTCCAACTGTCAGTGGTATTATCAAAGATATGGTAACATAACTGGACCCGGACACTTTTTTTGTTGCCTCATCGAACGAGAACAGTGCAGCTTCAAAATCATTAAGAATAGATATTTCATCAAGAGTAAACGGAGAAGGAGCTTTTCTCATTTTCAATAGAGTTCTATTTATTGCATCACTAGTTTTTATAATTCTTTGTATCATATATAACGAACTGTTCCACCTTGTAGGAACTTCTTTAATTAATTTCAATGGCTCTTTGCTACCCTGAATACTTTTTTGCTCTTCTTTAAATTTATCAGTGGCTGAAGTGCTGCTTTTAAAAATCTGACAATTTCTTTCATTTGGTCAAAACCCTCTGAACATAATCACTGCTCAGATTATCTTGTACAGCTAAATTAAGGGTGTGAGCAAAACATGGGAGGTGGGGCTTCTTCAAAACTTCACATGTTTTAATCATGTTAGCAGCATTGTCAGTTACTATACATGTAATTTTATTTCCTATATCCCAATCAATATTTTGTGAAGTATGATTCGTATTTAGTGGCCTTGCTGTTAAGACAACAGACTTCAATCTAGAATCAGATATGAAGTGACAAGTGGCTGACAAAAACGACTCTGTGGAAACTGACATCCAAGTATCACATGTTATTGAAAGATACTTGATACCACTTAGTGTCTCTCTTAGTTTGCTTTGGGACTTAGTATACAAATTCTTCATAACAGATTCTCGAATAGCAAATTTACTGGGGATAACATAACGAGGGTCAAGAAGATAGACAAATCTTCTGAATCCGGTATCATTAACAATATTGAAAGGTTGAAAATCTTGTGCAATCATCATTGCAAGAGCACAGTCCAGCTCTTTCTTTCTCTTTGAAGAACTCTCGTATTCAATAGATCTCTTAAAGAAAGGACTTATTGATCTATTGTTAGACTGTGCTGAGGTTAACTGTGTACTCGAGCTGGAAGTAGAAGCAACAACAAGTTCCTCATTTTCAACATCATTCCTATTTATAGGGTGGAATCTTTTCAAGTGGTCAGCTAAGTTACTTGTATTGCCGCTAGTTTTATATTCCTTACCACATGTTATACATTTAGCTAATTTACGGTCAGATGAACGTTTGAAATATTTCCAAACTTTCGAAATCTTCGGTCTTTTATTAGATATCCGTGACACAGATGTTTCCGATTCTGACCCTGACTGCCCAGAATGGGGGTTTTCATTTTGAGGCAACACTTCCGGAGTAGAATTATTGTCCTTCCTAGTCGTACCTCCGCTACTTGAGCCTATGAAATTTAAAATGATACGTGAAATTTTGTTTCTCATAAAAAAACTTTCTGTGACTATCGACTTACAGATCACACAAAATTAACCACTTTCGTGTTATACGTTGCACATATTACAATTCAATATATATATATATTTTTTTTAATAATTCAGTCTTTTAGAGACATGGCAGCTCATTATGATTTTTATGTGAGACTAATTCTAAATTATATGAAACTGAATTAAATTAAATGAATTATTATAATAATCAGTGAATTAAATACCCAAAATTTTAATTTCTTAAAATTTTAAATTTACTTTACTCGAAATTCAAGCAGTTTATATAAAAAACATTATTAATATAAGATATCCTTCCTTGTAATCAATATTTGTTAAAATGTTTTTCTAATCTTTTTTATATAAAAGAAATATCGGTAGAAACATAATATGGTTCCAGATTACGTGGTCCATGAAATATGTCACAAATATAAATATATACACATTTGGTTTCATTCAAATGAAAATAATTTTTTTTTTTTTTCAGGAAATTGTAAATATATATTAAAATCATTGTTAAGTTTATGAAAGGTTTGTAGCTACGTCGTTTGGTTTAAAATGATGATTATTTTTAATTTAAGAAAAAATTGTTTCCATGTTGTGGAAAAATACATTTTAATAAATATAGAAAACATACAAAATTGTTCTTTGTAATTTTCGTAAAAAGTAAAAGAAATAGTGAAAACTACAATGCGGTTAAAAAAATCAAAATGCAAAATAATGCTTCAAGAATAGAAGTTAGTTTGCTTTTATTGGGAATTTGTCGTAGCGCAGTTTATTTAGTTAACTAACATTACGATAATATTATCCGAAAAAGTTGTAAAAACACTTGAATATTTGAGAGAAAACGGCCCGATTTGTACACGGCCCATGTGTATTTTTCCACACTGTACACATGGCCAGTCCGCCCCTGTACAGTTTACCTCCTAACTAACTACTCTTAACAAAGTTCTGAAGTCAAAAATTCTCGCATATTTCATGCATTCTACAAGTATATTTTGAGCACTTACAACAGTTAAGGTAAACACAACTTCCGGTGATCGGTTTTTTACGATACGCCTTTTTATTTAGGTTTTTAAATAAGGCCGCTTTTAATTTGAAAATCTCTGTTTGTTCTCGAGATAGTGCCCACAGACAGACACAAACACAGCCCCTGACATTTTTTTAGAAATGACCCGATTCATCTCGGGGATATTTTTCCGTTAAAATTACGAATTCGAAAAAATCACGATTAGAGAAGTGACAAAAATAACAATAAAAAGTAATGATACTTACATTCTCCTGTTTTGTTGTTTTTCTTTATCAGAAATCTATCCATTTTGTGCTTGCAAATATCTCATAGAAAACTCTAAATATCTGGTTTGGCAAACACGCATTGATGAACACTACAATAATTTCACTTCACAAAACACGGGACTTCCCAATTCCGAACAAACACAGCTGTTACAGATATATTTTCCCTAATTTAATTGCTACTTACTAGATGGCGCCAGGCAGTAATAGTCACGTCAATACTCATTACACAATTTTTTACATATCATGTCGTCGCACGTCGATCGTGGTGTACACCACTACAGCCCATATTAATTCCGTGTTTAACTACACAAATATCGAAAACTATCGATAGTAAAAATAAAATATCGATTATTTTCGATAGTCAAAACTATCGATAACTATCGATAGCGCTATCGATAGTTATCCACCTCTACTATGCGGTTGCTCTCCAGATCGAAATACTCCAATTTATGAATTGTTTTAGATTGTACCGGGTGTAAACATGTGTGGGATACACAAATGTTGGTATACATTTCTTGCGCAGACTTACCATTTAGCCGTAAATTGTATTTTATGTTCCGATTTTGAGGTTATATACTTTGGTATTTTTGGGTGAATAAGCATATTACAGGTATAAATTGTACACATAATGAAATTATTTCCAAAAATATGACATAATTAATCCAAATTGAAATATTATCTTCATTTATACAGCCAAAATCATAATATTAATTTCACACTAAATCTGACGTCTAATGACGTTTATTTAAACTAATGAATATATAATTCTAGATTGATTATTATTAATGTTTAGATTATAAGTATTACAAAAAAAACTATTCATGAAAATGCAAACAATGTCTTAATTAATAAGACAACTTAAGACGATAAATATCCATTTAAACAACTACTTCCCGTGCAAATACACCTCCGGATATTGAATTATACAATGAAATATTTAAAATCTTATTTAATTTGATTTGTTAGAACGCTCTATTAAAGTATATGTAACGTTTAGGTCAAATTCTCTAAATAATAAGGTCTCACATTCTTCATACCTGCTAATGACATAATCCCCTTTTTACCTATAAATGCCGACCATCATTTTCACTCATTCTATTTCTGTGTACCTGTTCATTCCACACAACACTTTTTCCAAGTAAGTTTGTTTTAATATTATTCCTCATTTTTTAAACGTCATAAGCAAAGCTGGACTGAAGAGAGATAAATCTCGAAACGCGTCTATAGATGGCCCAAGACATTAGTTTTAATCCAAGTTCTTTTATTTCTAATTTGTTGCTATCTCTCCTTTCATTTTAAATTTGTATTGTTAGTTGGTTTGAAGAGAATTTGACCCAAACGTTACATATTCTAAAGAATATTAAAATAGGGTGTTGTAACAAATCAAATTAAATAGGATTTTAAATATTTCATTGTATAATTCAATATCCGGAGGTGTATTTGCACGGAAAGTAGTTGTTTCAATGGATATTTATCGTCTTAAGTTGCCTTGTTAATTAAATTTTCACTAATAGTTTTTTTCGTAATTTTATATATTATTATTTGAAACATTTTTACATATTCTCAATATTTTATTTAAACATGTTCACAAAAACAATGCTGCTCCCGTATATTTGGTACACACATGTAAAGTAAACATCAGATTGTTCAGTTATCAATTAATTATAATCAAATTATATAATCATTTAAAATCCCATTTCTACCCTTCCGGGCGTTGAGAATGATAAAAATAATGAAACGTTAAACTTAAGAAAATCATCAAATCATTACGAAGCAAATAATCATTTATTTCAATTCCAGTAATTATTCTGATTATTAATATTATAAATATTACTAAAATGCATTAACACTCTTGAAAATTACATAAAAACTATCAAATCATGAAATTTAATGAAAAGTTTATAAAAACGATTAAAATTATAACATTTCACAAGAGTTAATAAATATTCTAAATGTTCATGAGTATATTCGAAAAATGCATCAAAATGTGATTATAATTGACATTATGCAAATCATAACCATTTTGAAACTGATCAGATTTAAGCCCCGTCCAACGTCAGTTGGCACAGTCTGTAAAAATCCACTTACTAGAACTACAACGCTTGAAATGCGAAAATATTTTGATATATTTGTAATATTTAGGTCCGCTATATACAGGGAATTTTTCGTCTAAGATACATACCGCAATGCTGTAAATTTTCAGATATTCGTTGTACTTGAAATAAGTTCAGATTGAAGCTTTAAACGAGTGTTTTCACTCCCATATTAAATATAAAGTAAAATTTCGAATTTAGAAAAGCCAAATTTTCAGGATTTTCTAAATTTGAAATTTTGTTTGGTCACGTAGCGAAGCGGAACAGCCAAACCAAATTTTCAGGCAAAACTAGAAATTTTACTTCATGCGCCACGCGTATAAAGTTCAAAATATACAATATGTTTTTTTTTATCGTGGGCCATAGGATTTCACATGTTAAAAGTTATACCTTGTGTTAATGTATATTTTATCATATAATTTTGATTGTTAGTATGAAATCAATTATTTGTCTACATGATGCGTTTAATTAGAATAACTTAAACATGTTTTATTTTATTAAAAAATGCAGTTAGTTAATATAAATAACTGAGCAAAAATAATCAAGTGAAATGTCAGATTGATTAGTGAGACAAGTAACTAAGCTGCTAAAGCTATATACAGTGGATCAGATATTACAAATATATCAAAATATTTTTTCATTTCAAGCGTTGTAGTTCTAGTAAGTGAATTTTTAAAGACTGTGTTAACTGACGTTGGACGGGGCTCAAATTTAATAAATTTTGTTGATTTCTAACAATTAATGATTTTGATTTTTCCATTTTAATAATTTTTGCTTAATTTTCTAAATTTTGTCTATTAAATTTTACCAATTTGATAATTTCCAATAAATTTCATGTTTTTCATACAATTTCCTACTTTTTTGTAATTTTCTTCAATTTCGGAGTATTCGACTCCTATCGGTGACGATCATCTTCACATTTCAGCCCACAAAAAGTTAAAAAATTGTTCGTTCTAGTATGTTTACTTGTTTTGTACACTTATAGACATTTTGAACATTTCTCACTTTTGACAATTAACGTGTACACATTGGGGGATGTATACGTTGTACATTTTCAGACTGTAATGTCTTCTTAACTTGGGGTATAGAGAATTAAATAATAACAACTCCGAAATACTCCTAATAAACTTAACTTTAATTTTACTTGTGCCTTCACGGCGGACATTTGTACACTGCTGCTGAAACGTTGCCGGTTTTCGCATAATCAAAACCAGCGGATTCGCGCAGACTTTTGGCGCGAATATGAACTAAACACTACACAGACTTTCGTCGATTTTATAAAAGCGTTCAATTTGAAGTTTCGAACGAGTGTTTCCACTCCCAGATTAAGCGTGAGGTAAAATTTCGAGTTTAGAAAAGCATGATAATTTGGTTTGGTCGCATAGCGCGACCAATCCAAATTTTCGGGCTTTTCTAAACTCGAAATTTTACTTCATGCACCACGTATAAAACACTTAGTATTGTAAAGTTAGAAATACAATGAAAATTTTTTCTTAAAATAAATGATAATCGAAATATTTGTATATTAAATTTTTCGTTACGCATTCTCAAGTAAGTACAAATAATACAATGTAGCGCATTACCTTATTTAGTAGTTGAAAAAATATAAATAATAATGTTACGTAATTGCATCAATGGCGCTTAATGGGTTAAAGAAATATCCTTTTAAACTGTATCTAATCGTTGAAACATGATAAATTTAGATCACGTTCAACTCTTGCAACCCAATGTATAATTTCATTTTTCCTTTACAGAAAAAACTGTACTCTGCTGTAATTTTAGCTATATCAATGTTATTCAGTATTACATCGCTCTGCTTCGTTCTTGAATTTACGAATTCTGAAAATGTTTTTTTTTTTTTTTTTTCGGGAGAGAGGAGGAAAATGCATTATGCATACCTTCTGTTATCCCACCCACGTATGGGAAGGATAACAGTAGGTTATGTCCGACTCTCACGGACTAAAAACCCCCTCTTATAGATCAAATTCGAAATGGAATTTTTACTACTTTGTAGTGATGTTGGTGTGTTTGGTGACTTTTGATAAGTGACTGTTATTGTTACTCAAAATGAGTAGCATTTATTGGTGGCGAGTGGGTGGGGTATACTTTTTAAAAAAAGGGTCAGAATCATTACTGAAACATTTTAAAAAAATTAATTGGTAACGTCCAGTTGTAGTGGCCGTTTTTTCCTAGTTCTGAAGTTTTCAGGAACTTCGAGGGTATCTTTTAAAAGGGAGACGTCGAATTTAGAGGAATGTGCAATTGCCAATTGACGGATAAAATCCTGTAATTTCGGTACTTTCGTTTCGTTTCGGATTTGGTCGTTACTGACAAACCACGGAGCGCCTACGATCCTGCGGATCATGCGGCTCTGCATGGCTTCCAGTCTGTTCATCTGCGTTTTCGAGATGTGTATCCATGACGGACAACCATAGGTCATTTTTGACCTAATCATTGCCTTGTAAATGTGAATTTTACTGGCGAGGAAAAGGGTGCTTTTTGTTGAAAGCAATGATTTTAGAGTCCCGAAGGCGGAATTAGCTTTAGTGATCGCAGATTGAACATGTTTTGCCCAGTTAAGGTGGTTATCCATTTGTAAACCAAGATATTTCACTTGTTTTACCCATGGAATTGGTGTGCCTCCAAAGGTGAGGTTTTCTTGTGGGGATCTATTAGATGGGGTGAAGTAAATTGCTTGGCTTTTTTCAGCATTTATAGCAATACACCAGTCGTTTGTCCACTCTTCCAGTTGGTTAAGTGCGGTCTGGAGTTTCGGAATCATAAAGGGCAGATGTTTGCCTCGATATAGATAAGCAGTATCATCTGCATATTGGGCCGTAATTACATTGTTTAATGTTGGCAGGTCATAAACATATATATTGAAAAGGAGCGGGGAAAGTACGGACCCCTGTGGGACGACAGCAGTCATTTTGCGTGGCGGAGATGTGGCGTTTTCGAAACGAACCGAAAAGGTGCGGTCTTGTATGAATTCCCTGATCAGATGGATTAGATATGTGGGGTAGTTAAGTGACATGAGTTTATATAACAAGCCTTCGTGCCACACTCGATCGAATGCTTTCGCAACATCGAGGAAGATGGCTAACGTGCTCTGCTTTCTGTTAAAGCCTTCGATTATGTAATCGCTGGTTCTAACAAGTTGGTGGTTGCATGAGAGGCCTTTTATGAAGCCGTGTTGCGTTTTGGGGATGATCATATGATCATTCGACCATTCACTGAGGCGGACATAGATAATTTTTTCGAATAGTTTTCCCAGTGTGCACAGAAGGGAAATAGGCCGGTGATTTTGTGGAAATTTCATGTCTTTTCCAGGATTTGGGATTAAAATCACTATTGCGTGTTTCCACGCTTTTGGGAAATAACCTATCCTTAGGCATGCATTGAACAAGGTAGTTAGGAAAACTATTCCTTTGTTGGGGAGGTTTTTTAAGCATGTGTAGCTTATACTATCGTGGCGTGGCGTCTTTTTACTTGGCGCATATTTGATAATTTTACGGATCTCTGCAGGAGATGTTGGTTTCGGAGTATGGGTTGGGGTTCGCTCAAGGCGATCCAAAGCTTCCTCAACTTCGTCGAGTAATTCGTCACATGTTGTGAGCGGATTCGGGGAGAACTGTGACTCTAGGCTTTCCGCGAAGGATTCGGCCTTGTCCTCCGGAAGGAAGGCAAGTCCGTTTCTTCCATGAATAACCGGAGTGGTCGTTCGATGTCTGGCTGTGAATCTCTTAGTGAGTTTCCACATTTGAGGTTTGTGTAATGATGCATCCTCGATTACTCGATTCCAGTTGGAATTTGAAAATGACTTGATTTCTTTCTGAATTTCTGCTTGGAGTTTATTGAGGTTTGTTTTCATTTGCGGGCAACGGGTGTGTTGCCATTGTCTGCGGATGCGGTTTTTCTCTCGAATTTTACCGAGGATGTTATTTGGAAGTGGGCGGCTGTTTTTCGGGGCAGGTTTGATTTTCGAAACCGTCTCAACCGCATCCGTGATTGAGTTGGTAAGGAAAGTAATGGCCTCATTCATCTCCTCCTTACTCCTTATTTTCGGAATAGCAGTGAGTTTTTCGAGCATTTTTTGGTTGAACTGCTGCCAGTTAACCGTGATTATAGTTTTCTCCACTTTGGATATAGTGACATGAATATACAGAAACACAGGATTGTGATCGGAGTGGAGTTCGGAAATTGACCAGATGTCATGGTCGCACTCGATTCGGTTTATCAGAAAGAAATCGAGAATATCGGGCCTATAGCCTGCATGGCTATAGAAGGTTGGGGAGGGTTGGCTTACGGCTTTGATGTCCTAAGGGTGTTGAGTTATAAAGTTAAATAACTCGCGGCCTCGCCGGTTTGTGAGCCGACTTTGCCAGCTAGGATGCTTGGCATTAAAGTCGCCGCCTATAATTGTGGGAACATCTTTGGAGAAGATGTTTTTGTAGTCGTTTTCAGTGAATGGTCTTGAAGGTGAGTGATATAAACTCATAATTTTGATTTTTTTCTCCGTTTATACGGGCTAAAATAGAGGTATGTTCTAGGTGCTCTGATTGGGGATTTGGAAGAACAGTGTGTTCTATGCCATTTTGAATATAAATGGCTGTGCCGCCGCCTTTTTCAATGGGGCGGCTATTAAGATATAGTCGGTACCCGTTAATAAACAGGCCACGACGGTTTTTGGCGTGTGATTCGTTCACTAGCATGATGTGAACGTTGTGGCGATGCATGAATTCCTCTAATTGAGACGTTTGGGATGGAAGCCCGTTGGCATTCCAGGTGCATATTCTGCACATCTGATCGGTGGAAATTTGTAAATTTTGTGCAGCCATTTTAAAGCGGTGAGGCGTTTAAGTGGCGCATTAGGGGGGCGAGACGCTCAAGGCGTTCTACCCTTCTGATGAATTCCTCATCGAACATCATATCGTAATATGATATTTGGGCCTGTTGTTGGGCCGTTTGGGAGCCGGTTTGGGAGCCGGTTTTGGGGCCGGTTTGGGAGCCGGTTTTGGGGCCGGTTTGGGGGCCGGTTTTGGTTGAGCTACATTTGCGTAGCTCGATTTTTTGTATTGCGAACAACCTCGATAGTTCGCGGTGTGGGCGCTGCCGCAATTACAGCATTTTGGTGGAGGATCGTTATCGGGATCGGAACGGGTGCAATCGCCTGTTTGGTGATCGCCTGTGCATTTGACACAACGTGGTGCAATGTTGCATCTATGCGCGCTGTGGCCAAAATGTTGGCATTTGTGGCATTGGATTACCTGTTTAGAAGGATTTTGCTTCTCCACAGTGACGGGAACGAAACTGATTGTTTCTAAGTTATAAATCCGTTTCCCCTCGGGGGTGTTCTCTAGGTGAACAGCCACCAGGGGGAATTTTCGGTGTCTGTTGCCCATGCGGCGAACAGAGAAGACTGGGAAATTCTCGGTTTTGAGTTGTCTGATGATGGATTCATCAGTCACATGCGTGCCAACTCCGCGGATAACTACTTTCAACTCTTTCTCCTCGTTAAGAGTGTAAGTGTAGAATTGAGCATTTATGCTCCGAAGGTATTTGATAACTACTCGGTAGTTATCAGCGGATTGCACGCAAAATATAACCGAGTTGGATAGATTTTTGGCCTTGAGGACGGGAATTCTCAGGTGCTTATAGAGGTGGGCGGAAATATCGTCCCATTTGTGGACATCGAGGATATGGATGGGCGGAGGATTGCTAAAGAAATTCTCTAGCCCCTCGATTTCGTCGATCTTATCGATCGGAAGGGGTTGTTTTTTGTTTACCACGGTGGTGTGGTAAACAATAGCCGGAGTTGGTGGCGCAGGCTCAGCTTTCGCCGGAGCCTTTGCTTTTGCTGGTTTAACAGCGATGGGTGGGGTTGGGGAGCTGGTTTTGCGGCGGTCGTGAGACGTAAGCTTTTCCGGAGCCATCGAGGTTGAAGGCTTCGCCAATTCCGGTGGTTCCGATCGATGTAGACTTGGAAGCCTTCATCGTTGGAACCATTCGGAGTGGCGGTGGAGATCGGCTTGGAGGCCGAAGTAGTTTTGGCTTTCTTAGCCGGTGGGGAGGGGCTGGCTCGCCGAGCAGTAGCTTCGGCGGCCGGTTGCTGGGGTGGCGCTAGCGGAGCTAGTGTCATTTCTGACAAATTTTCGTCGTCAGAGGAGGATTCGTCGCAGACTGCGGGCGTGCGCGACGGCTCGGGCGTGTGGGGCCCGCTTAAAGCAGGCGAGAAGGCTGGGGACATAATGTCAACGATTTCCTCGCTGTAATCAGCGGGACGAGGGTTGCGGAAGAAATTATTCAGCTGCTGCTGAAGCTTCTGATTTGCATCAGAAGAAATACGGAGTTGCTCGGCTAAGGCGGCGAGTTGCGCGTCCTTGGAGCGGGATTGTTCGGTGAGGGTGGCAAGGGAGGTGGTAAGGGAGACGATTTGGTCTTGCAATTCGCAGAGACGAAAGTCTATGTTGGGGAGCATTTGGGGTTGCTCTTGGGGTTGCTTGCGCCGGGATCTTTCCCCGGAGGGGTAGACAAGATCGAAGTGGGCTTCGGGGTCTTGGGACCGCTTTCCACGCCTGGACTTACCCATTGCGTAAAAGACGGGTGTTGGGTAGGCACCGGGTTCAAAATCCCCCGGGCCTGCTTATCGTTAAGCGGAATCTAGAGTTAGAAGCGCTAGTGCAACGCTCTAAAACTTGACTGCCTCCCGACAATCTCCAAGCGTTCCTCGCAGAAATCAAGGCAGATTCTCGGTTAGCGTGCTATAATAAGCGTGCTAATTTCTTAAAACCTAAACAGGTCCCCCTGCAAAGGTCGTGAGAAATTTTCTCGTTCGCGCCTTCCGGTGTCAGGGCAGTATAATATACGCGCTAACCACGGAGACGTTCTCCACACTGAAAGGGAAAAGATTACAGCTGGACGGATGGCGCCTTTGCCGTGTTTGACTAAAACGAGCTAAGAAGCTCGGTCAAACCCGGTAAAGGGTGTTGGGTAAATGGAGTAGAGTGGTCAGTTCTCTCCAAACACCAGGTCCGGCGGCTCCTTTTCCGCGCTGGCAAAAACGAGCTAAAAAGCTCGGCCAGACAACGGTAAAAGGGTGTTTGATGTTCTGAAGAGAAAATTACTTTTCTAAAAAGAACAGCAACTATCCTCAGAGCACCTTTGGCTGTAAAATAGCTAAAAAGCTTAAGAATAATTAATGACAAAGAAAGCAGCTCGAAAGCGACGGAGAGGGCTCCAGAGAGGAGAGACGAACAACCTGACTATTCGCCGTCTCGAGTTTGAATGATGAAAATGTTACTTTGCCGAATGCAGAAATGTCGGCATAAAGTAACTGTAACGCGAAAAATACGTGGAGTTGGACTTCTATATGATTCGTCATTTAACGATCTAATTCAGTAAGAAATGTGTATATAGAAGAGTAAACATTACCACTTGACCATTCTAAAGCTTCATCCGCAGGCTCTGCTTCTGTAAAAATTGAAAATAATGAGCATAATAAGTAATAAGGCTCTTAGATATGTTTATTACCTCTAAAGTCAATTTCCTCCATTTTAATATCAATCTCATCTAGAATAAAATATATATAATATTGTTAAACTGTTAACGGTGGGGCTTCTAATACTACAAAAATGAGAGTGATCAGACACAACAAATGTTTTTTTTTGCATACCACATGTAGATAAAATATAAACATATTAATAAATTACTAAAAGGAATAGTAAATCGTAGATTATTTATTACCTTCATATTCACTCTTCTCTTCTATCCTGTCCATTGTATCTGAAAAGAAAACACATTTATAAATATTTGTAGAGTTGTTACGGAAAAAGTAGCAAACTGCTAAATTTTCCTAGTGGATGAAATTTCGTAAATGCAAGGTTTTTTTTATACACCAGGATGGCACTTCGGTACCTTTTTCTCAACGTATTTGTTTTCCATTGACTAGAAGTATGTTTGTGCATAAGAGAAAATTGCGTGCATAATGGAACATTTTGTAGAAAATCTTGACAATTTCAAAACAAACTAAATTCCGCGTCAAATTCAATATTCAGGCTTTCTTAACCTCAACATTTTCCTTCATACGCCAGGCGTATAAACCACTGATTAGTTTTCAAGTACGAACACACAATCTTCATCAAATTTCACAAATAAAAATGTTGGTAGTTAAGATAATGGTTCGAGCTTGTAATTTGATTCATCTGATAGTAGTAAAATATTTATAAGTCAGATTAAGAACTAAAAAAAGCGAATCTAAAACTTCGACAAATAACGACAAACCCTATATGGGTGCAATTACGCTACTTTCCCTTATACTAGAGCTGGTTATTATTTCTACAAATATTTTTTTTGTAAGGCTGTTGAATTGTGTTCTTTATAACATCTTTATATGGCAGGATTGCTATCTAATACATTAAAATAAAATGCGACGCTGTTTACATCACCATTACTATTGCACCTGATTTTAGTAAATAAATACGTACCCAGACCAAATTTATTGGAGAAACTCACTGAGTGAAAAATTACCTGACGAATTTTTAATGGTGGTTCAGTAAACAATTGATCATTGGTCCCTAAAGCTACCGGTGGGGGCGCTTCGATCCTGGAAATTAGCTGCAGAAACGAAGTACACCTTGCCCATTTCCGTATAGCGTGTATAAGCTGAAGTATTTATTTTAAAAATGTGTCTTTGTCGACATCTTTAAACAAGTGGCAAAGTTGCATATTTTAGTGCTTACTAATAATCTGCTTTCATATTTGAAATATCTTCAATTGTTTCGATGTAATTTTCTAAACTTAAAAATTGTTACATCTCTGTCATTTTTGATTTTTTTCCGAAATAGGCTAATTTTTAGGACAAGACTAATGAATTAAGTTCTTAATCTGCAGCGCGATTCGTTTTTATTTTTGCAAGCACAACTTTTTTTTGTTATCGGCGCATATGGAGATATGTATATCATTGGGCCCATTCATCAGAATTTTCAACATTTAACATGTTTACATTTTTGTTGTGATGTATGTTGGTATTTGATGACTGTGCTCGACAAACACTTATCGTATCAATCGGTCTGTTTTGTACGATTGCAAACATTGCGACTGCTTCCCAAACACGTTCACGATTTTCAACAGTTGGTTGTAAACCGGCGTTAGCCGCCAAAGTGCGTTTTCTTAGCTGTATAGGTTTTTTTTTTGGGAGAGAGGAGCAGAAAATCCTCATGGATACCTTCTGTTATTCTACCTACGGATGGGAGGGATAACAGTAGGTTATGTCAGACTCTTACTGACTAAAACCCCTCTTGTATGTCAAGTCCAAAAAAGAACTTTTAATACTTTATAGGAAGAAGTAGTAAAATGGCTTTGTGGAAATTGGCTGGAGTGAGTACTATAGCAGTATTCATATATTGGTTTCGGGTGGGCGGGGTAGCATTTGGGAAAGAAAGGTTTAAAGTTTCACTACTTTAAACTTCTTTCCTAAAAATTAAGTAACAACGTCTAGGTGGAGTGGACGTTTTTCCTAGTTCGGAAGTTTTCAGGTACACCTAAGTGGTCCTGAAGGAGGGAGACGTCGAATTTCGAGCAGTTTTTAATCGCCAAATCGCGAATTAAAACCTGGAGTTTTGGCACTTTCGTTTCGCTTCGAAGTTGGACATTAATGACATACCACGGAGCGCCGACGATCCGGCCCATCATGCGGCTCTGAGTGGCTTCCAGTTTGTTCATCTGCGTTTTTGAGATGTGAATCAACGAGGGGCATCCGTAAGTCAATTTTGACCTGATGATAGCTTTGTAAATGTGAATTTTACTAGCTAGGAAGAGATTGCTATTTGTAAGCAGAAGTGACTTTAGTTGCCCAAAGGCAGCATTTGCTTTTTGAATTGTAGAATGAACGTGTTTTATCCAGTTTGGGTGACTATCCATTTGTAAACCAAGGTATCTCACTTCGTTTACCCATGGAATTTGTGTGCCTCTGAAGGTGAGGTTATTTTGGGGGGTTTTTCTGGTTTCTTCCAGTTCATTGAGTGCGGCCTGGATTTAAAAAAATACCGTGTGGGATATTTTTACCACGGTACAGATAAGCGGTGTCATCTGCATACTGGGCCGTTAAGATGTTATTCGGATTGGGGAGGTCATGTACAAAGATGTTGAACAGGAGTGGGGAAAGTACTGACCCCTGGGGGCACCGGCGGTCATTTCGCGCGGTGCAGAAGTTGCATTTTCGAAGCGAACCGAAAAGGTGCGTTTTCGTATGAATTCTGCTATTATTTTTACTAAATATGACGGGTAGTTGAGTGTCATGAGTTTATACAGCAGGCCCTCGTGCCACACTCGATCTAACGCCTTCGCGACGTCGAGGAAAACAGCGAGAGTGTTATGTTTTTTTTTTATGGTTATGAAGTCGCTGGTTCTAATAAGCTGGTGGTTACAAGATAGGCCTTTAATAAAACCGTGCTGGGTGCGCGGTAGTATTTTGTGGTCGTCTGTCCATTCAGTGAGGCGAGAATGCAGAATTCTTTCGTGAAGTTTTCCTAACGTACACAGCAGTGAAATTGGCCGGTGGTTTTGCGGAAATTTGTGGTCCTGAAAAGGTTTCGGAATGAGTATCACTACTGCGTGTTTCCAAGTTTGTGGAAAATAGGCCGTTCTCAGACAGACATTGATTATATTTGTTAGGAAAACTACTCCGGTGTTAAGGAGGTTTTTCAAGCAAGTATAGCTGATTTTATCGTCACCGGGCGCTTTTTTGTTGGGCGCATGTTTGATAATAGTTCTGATTTCACCGTGGATAACCGGGGTAACCGTTCTATTTCTGTTCGTGAATCTCTTAGTGAGTTTCCACATTTGGGGTTTATGTTGAGACGCGTCGTCGATAAGACGGTCCCAGCTATCAATTCTGAATTTTTTTATTCTTTCTGAATCTCACTGTTTAGCCTGTTGAGGTTGTTTTTCACCAGGGGGCAGCGTGTGTGCTGCCAATTCCGGCGGATGCGGTTTTTCTCCCGAATTTTAATTAAAATGTTATTTGATAGCGGGTTACTATTTTTCGGGACGGTTTTGGATTTCGAAACCGACTCGATTGTATTTGTGATTAAATCTGTGAGGAAAGTAATTCCCTCATCGATTTGTTTTTTGTTATTAATTTTCGGGAGGGGAGTGAGATTTTCGATCATTTTCTGGGTGCATTTCTGCCAGTTTACTGTTGTGATTAGTTTTCAACTCTGGTTAGGTTAGTGTGTATTTCCAGAAAGACTGGATTGTGATCAGAACTGAGTTCAGAGTGCGACCAGGTGTCGAAGTCGTGCTCGATACGGTTTAACAGAAAGAAATCAAGGATGTCCGGCCTGTGGCCGGCATGGCTGTAAAACGTTGGTGACGGTTGACTAGCTATCTTGATGTCGTACGGGTGTTGTACGATGAAATTGTGCAATTCTCTGCCTTTTTGATTGGACCGGCGACTTTGCCAGCTCGCCGCCGATTATAGTCGGCACATCTTCGGAGAAGATGTTCCTGTAATCGTTTAAGATGAGGGGTTTCGAGAGGGATTGGTATAAACTCATGATTTTAATCTTTTCGCCGTTCGCTTTAATTAAGATTGCGGTTAGTTCCAGGTTTTCGAGTTGTGGATTCGCTAGCACGGTATGCTCAATTTCGTTATGAATGTAAATAGCTGTACCGCCGCCGTTTTGAACGGGGCGGGGATTTAGGTAAAGGCGGTATCCATTAATGAATAGTTCGGTGGTGTGGTTAGCAAGTCCACAAGCATCCAAGTGCAAATTCTGATGGAATTGTCAGAAGCCATTTGAGTTTGCGCAGACATTTTTAGTTCTGGGATTGTTGGATTTGGCTAGGGGTCCAGGTAAGGAGTGCGACTAGATTGGGATCAAGTGCCGCTTTTGTGAGTTGTGAGATTTGTGGAATTTGAGGGAGTTGTGGGATTTGAGGGATTTCATTGGGGGCCGCCGTTTGGGCTTGTGGCGGCGGTTGGGGTTTGGTTTGTGGCTGTATTTGCCCCTGAGGTTTTACTACGGTGACACAAATGTGACACGGTGACACAAATGTTTATGTCGCCTCGGTTAGTGTTAGAAGATAGAAAAAAAAAACTAGTGTTTGAGTTTATACCGGCACTAACAAAAGCAGCCTTTTCTGAAGATGATGTTAACCGCGTGAGTACGTCGCGTTTTTGAAAGTGGTAAAGCTATCAAATAGAGGTGTGGATTGTAGATTTACCGACTATTTTTATTACCCGTAATTTTAAAAATTATGTGGAATTGAGTGAAGTGGAAGACACTCTTTTACTTACTTTTTATAATAAAAATTGCATTCACCGTGGATAAAGTTAGAATTTCTTTTCTTTCAAGCTGCTTTATGTAGACAATTTCTGCCGAAAATTTTGTTTTACGAGAAAAAAACAAGTGAAGTTATTTTTGACATTAGGTCCCGACTTTGCGCCACCTAGCGCCAAAACTATAAAACTGAATTTCAGGCAGTCAACGTTGCGCAAATTACATCTCCGTCATTTTTGAAATAAGCAACTTTTTAGGACTAATGAATTAAGTTTTTAATCTGCAGCGCGATTCGTTTTTATTTTTGCAAACACAACTTTTGTTTTTGTTATCGGCGCACATGGAGATATGCATATTATTGTGCCCATTCATCAGAATTTTTAATATTTAACATGTTCAGATTTTTGTTGTGATGTATGTTGGTATCTAATGAACGGAGCTCGGCAAACACTAATTGCCAACATCAATCGGTCTGCTTTGTACTAATGCAAACATTGCGACCGCTTCCCAAACACGTTCACCATTTCCAACAGTTGGTTGTAAACCAGTGTTCGCCGCCAGAGTGCGTTTTCTTAGCTGTACAGGCCCATAATTTGGCAACATAAGGTTTTTAAAGGATCTCTACGGCCCGTCCAGATCGGCTAACAAGAGCGCCTTTCCGAATAGGTGGCAAACAAACATAAACGGGACACAAATGTTTATGTCGCCTCGGTTAGTGTTAGTTAGAAGATAGAATAAAAAACTAGTGTTTGAGTTCATACCGGCATTAACAAACCCGTTGTAAAGATGCTGTGGACCGCTTGAGTAAGTCGCGTTTTTAAAAGCTATCAAATAATTTTCGAAAAATTATGTAGAATTAAGTGAGACACCCTTTTACTTACTTTTTATAATAAAAATTGAATTCACGGTGGATAAGGTGAGAATTTCTTTTCTTTCAAGTTGCTTTATGTAGACAATTTCTGCCGAAAATTTTGTTTTACGAGAAAAAAACAATTGAAGTTACATTAGGTCTCGACGTTGCACCACCTAGCGCCAACACTAAAAAACTGAATTTCAAACAGTCAACATTGCTAAAGGTCTTTTTGTAAGGGCGGGAATTTTAATTTTCAACGGCGAGAATGTAATACAAATGTTTCAATAGTTTTATGGAGTTTCATCATTATCCATCCACCTCATCAAATACTTCCTAATTTCTTATTAATAAACCTTAATGTGTATCATTCTGTTTTACTATTAGGAAAATTACAAGTTTTATGTTTGCGCCAGGTTTGTGGCGTCACCAGTACAGGCTAATTCATGCTAGTTTTCATAAACTGGTGTTGACTTGAACGAACGCTTTGGGTGCAGCTTAGTGCATGTTGAGTGGCAAGACAACAGTGACGTAACTTCAACAAAACGAATAATAAATTTAGAGTCTATCTTTATAATATAATAAAATGGATTTCGATTTGGCTTTACTGCTAGGTAAGTAAATCTAAAAAAGGCTACTTTTATCAGTCAGTCTGGATGATCATGGTTATGTTGCCGAACAAATTATGTTTCGATCTGGATTCTTTTTTATTAACGATATTTTAAATAATATTTTAGTTTTAACACAATCTACTTATAGCATGAACTTATAATAATGAACTTCTTAAATTATGTTTAATATTTTTAGATGATGACGAAGAAACAGTACTTATTGATACAATGCTACAAACGTTAAACAGTACAAGCCGGCATTTTTTTTGTAACTTTTAGGTCTCTAAGAATAGCCTAAATGCGACTCAAAATACCGCTTATGGTTTTCATAGTACAGTTCATTGTATCGTATGTTCAATAAAAAAAAACCTCTAGAGTGCCATGATTTTACCTTTTTTTAAATTTAAGTTGGCTACACGCTTTAGGAATTGACATATAAAACGTCAGACATAATAATTATAATGTATAATTTCATAGTTACTAACCTACAATATTTTCCATGGCACTCTAGAGATTTTATTTTATTGAACATACTACACGTATCAATTAACGTTTAGTCGAAAATATTCGTCAAATTAAATTTCCACCCTGGATTCCATTCTTACAATAAAATAACAGATTTTGAAGATAAGGGTTCAGTGGCGTCACGTTAGGCGGGACAGAGATTTTACCGGATATGATGGGTGTGTTCGAAAGGGAGTGCGGTTCGGGGAGAAGAGTTACTGAAAAAAAGGGACAACGGCAGGTTTTTATGAAAAAGTGTGTATTACTCGATGCAATCATTATTTTTGTCAATGATTCTTATTATGATTGATTATGAGAATTAAGAATTCGGGTTTAGGAGAATTCGATTTTTTGATAAATTAATTAGAGGTTTTTGTGATTTTTTGCGTTGTTGTCAGGGTGTATTTATTTACCACTATGCGAGATTCGAATTTTTAAGTTTCGTTTATCTACTAGCAAAGATTAATTGCTGAACCGGAAAGATGTTTATTTATTATTATTTTTTTTGAGTTATAGTTAAATAGTGTGTTGAAATGAATGCATTCTGCAACAATATTAAAACATCGACAATTAGTTTACTTATTATTAATTTTGTGAGTATATTTAATTAAATGATTACTTCATGTGTACTTATTTTTTTGTAATTCCGGGTGCGGTGGATCCAACGCGCGTCGCGTAGTAAATATTTTTTGTATCGGTATTTAAAAATAGATAGATATTTTTAGTGTGCACATGTTTGTTGAATTTTGAAAATATTTAGTCATACAATGTTTGGTTTAATTTGTTTTAGATACTTGGATGTTGTTAAATAATTAATTTGTTCTAGATGAATGAAAGGTTTAGATTAAATTTTTTGATACTTAATTTTGTTAAACGATTTAAAATAAAATTAAGCTGCCGCTATACATCAATACCCAATTTTGATTTATTTAATAGATATATTCTATTTTTATTACGTTTTTTACAGTTCAAAATTGCCATACGCAATTTTTCTCTTTACATATTCAAATTTGCCACCGTAATGGTAATATGTTTCCGTAGTTAACCTTCAGTAATTTAATGTATTTCTAGAGATGTAACTTATATCTGGAAACGAATTTCTGTTTGTTTATTTCGTTTGGTAATTATCTATTTCAAGTCGGTATACAGTTAGTTTTGGAATGAACCGGAAATACACCAGGGATTTTAAATTTTTCGCGGTTATCAGGTTGGGAATGAGATTGTTCTTTAAGATGGCCGGAATATCCGGTAAGGGAGGTTCAACAGGTTAGTGTGTGGTGAAGCACGGTTGTTTTCACAAATAGAAAGACTGTTATTCCTTACTTCACTTTTTATTTTTATGTTAGATGTACATTTCGAGACACAAGGTGCTCATTATCAATAACAAACCGGTTGTTTTACTGAAGAACTCTGTGTTGAGTTTTGGTTGTTGTTATTAGCTAGTTTTGTAGTAACACACGTGTAATAACTTCGTCAGTGTTAAGTTAATTAGTTGTTGGTGTTTTGGAAGTTAGAACTTGCTGAGAAGTTTATCGCCGCCAGCGGATGTTAAACCACGTGCAACCATGATTCATTTTTCACCGGAGTAAAAGTCAGCAGAGGTATTTTATTCTGCCTGACTTCTTTTCCGGGAGTTTTGTTTTTATTTCCAAGAAAGAATTTTATATTGGAAATTTCTCTCTAAATCGAAATGTGCTGAGTTTTACATATTTTAGTGGAGGATTAATCAATTCAGTGGCGTTCACTTGTTCTTCAGTGGTTATGTTGCGTGTTCACAAATTCCTGGACGAAGAGTAAGCGGTCGAGTCTCAAATTCCATTGGATTTCTGTGAGTCCTAGTTGTGTGATGAAGAGGAGTCGATGCAGTTGAGATTGATGTCGTAGAGAGGTAGTCGGTGGAATTAAAATTCACAAAGGATGACTGAAGTCAAAGAAACGTTCGCTCGGTTATGTATATTTTTATATTTGAATTTCTATTTTGAGTCAATTTAACTAGGTTGATTTTTTCTCTTTTCTTTTCTATTATTTTACATCATTGATATTTAAAACACTTAATTCGAGTCTAAATTTAATTATGGATTTTTATTATTAACAGAGTTAGAGACCAGCATTTGAAGTTCACCTGTTAGTTTACTCGTCATGTATCTGTCGTAGGTATTTTACAACAGCTGCGTAGAATCGTCGAGGTAGCGCTATTAGCGATTCAACGTTTGACAGTAATTATTAATCATCTTTGGTAAGTGATACATATTTAATTTCTGAGGGATGAACTTCACATGTGATATTTAAATGACGGGTCATAAAAAGTTGTTTTAATTAAATGTGAGTGACAATTGGGTTGTTGGATATGGGCAACACAATTAACTTGACAGTATTTCTGGTAGCGATAAGCAATATTTTGTTTACATTGAATTATTGTATGCTTTAGCTCTGGCATTGTTTTCAGTCGGGTAACATAGCTATCTTAAATCTTATTTGAATAGTTTATTATATAATTCATTTGATAATGGAAGATGTGAAATAATTCTAAGAAGGTAAATTAAAAGGTTAAGGTTTGTTGCCAACAGAATTTGTTCCTTATTTACAATAAATTGTTAAGTATTTCTTTAACCATTATTTATTTTCTCTCCAACTTGGTTTCCGAATTTCACCAAGGTAAGTTCCAGACAGACTGAAGGATTTTAATTTTTTTTTTTATAGCTCAAGAAATACCTCTGAGCTATAGACGCGAGTACCTCGCACAAAAATTTATTAGCAAACTTAGGTCAAAAGGGAGGATATTCCCGAAATTATATAATCTCAGTGTAGATAGCCTTACTAACGCTTATTGGAATAAAAAAAGATGTCCACCACTAGCAGTGGCATTTAGATCAACTGCATATTATGCATCATATATTGAAAACCATACGTCATATAAATATCCATACGAAGCTTATTTAAAAAAAATTCTAGTGTGGTTGCACAATTTGGTGAGAACAGTATCGAAAATCATGCACTGTATAAGGAAATTAAAAACACATTTTCAAATGCTTTGTCTGTATATACGGATGCAAGTAAAAGTTTAGCTCATGCAGGAATTGCCTGCTTTATACCAGAATTTAAATTTTGCTACTCTGCATCGGTATGTACATTTGCAACAATTTTCTCGTTAGAGGCCTTAGCCATCAATAAAGCTCGTAGTTGGTGTTTATCAAACCGCGATAAGTTGGCATCATTTTTAAATATCATTATATATTCAGACTCTCTATCCGTTATAAAATCATTAAACAATGGCATATTCAGAACAAACCTTATAAGTACTATAAACCAATTATGTTACTCTCTACTACCTATTAATGTAACTTTTGTTTGGATTAAAGCGCATTGTGGTATCTATGGAAATGAGATGGCAGATAAACTGGCTAAATCAGCTACAGAGAAAGAAAATATCAAAATCCCTTACTCTGACCTTTTACAAACATATAAATACAGTATGAAGATTAAATGGAAAAGAACATACTTAGAACAGTCAGAAAGAAGTCATAGTCAATACTATCTTATACATCCAACCTTGCCAGAGAAATCAGCATATATTTTCCAAACTATGACCAATCGATTTTTGTCATTTATTTATTTATTTATTTATTTATTTATTTATACGGAAGTCCATTTACTATTACACGCCTCAAATTGGGTCATGGATGTTTTCCAGCGCATCTCCATAAAATAGGTGTACTGGCTAGCAAAGTATGCACTTGTGGTGCCGAAGATGGAGACCTAAATCATATATTTTTTTCGTGTGCATTAACTGAGAAACCTAGGACAATCCTCATGAATAACTTAGCTTGTTTAAATTATTTACCTCCGTTTAATCTCGTAAATTATCTTTCCATTAACAATATGGATGTTTTTGACTGCATGGTGAAATTTATTAAAAATTCAAATATGAAAATATACCTGTGTTATCAATCCCTTCGTTCCGTGGTCGAGTAATGTGCTGTGTAAAGAATATAAAAGTCGTTGTGAAAGACCCCTTAACGTGAAGAATTGTATCCTTGTTTTATCCTAAATAAATATTGAGCTGGCCATATGGACAACTATCCGTGGCCAATAAAGAAAAGAAAAAAAAATTTTTTTTGGGGAGAGAGGAGGAGAAAATCCTCATGGATACCTTCTGTTGTCCTACCCACGGATGGGAAGGATAACAGTAGGTTATGTCAGACTCTTACTGACTAAAACCCCCTCTTGTATGTCAGGCCCAAAGAATGACACCTTTAATACGTTATAGGAAGAAGTAGTAAAAATGGCTTTGTAGAAATTGACTGGTGTGAGTACTATAGCAGTATTCATATACTGCCTTTCAAAAAAATCAGAACACAAAGTATTTATTGGACGATTTTAATGAAATTTACAGAATTTGATCATGTAAATAAACTGCATCGATGATCAAAAAATCAATTGTTTTGGTTACTATTTATTGGTATTTTTCCTTGATTTCACCATTATGAAGAGCTGCTGATTTTTTAATGTAATTGCTTCTAATATCCAAGTAGCCTCTGAGTAGTTTGACGTTTCAGTTTGTAAAACATAAAAAGATGCCCCGTGTTCGTCAGCGTGCACAATATCATCATCTAAGTGAATTTGAAAGGGGTCGCATTATTGGAATGCGAGAAGCGGGTTTTTCGGTTCGTACTATTGCTGAAAGGGTAGGCCGTAGTGTATCGGTGATCGTACGCTGCTGGTCTAGATGGTCCGAAGCTGGGGAGAATCGACATAGACTTGGATCAGGACGTCCAAGAAGCACCACTGAGCGTGAAGATCGAGCTCTTCGTCTTACAACTTTAAGGGACAGATTTACAACGTCGCGGGCATTGGGAAATGACTGGTTGGCTCTAAATGGCCAAAGAGTATCCATGGCTACTGTTTACAGAAGAATCCGCAGTTTTGGTATAAGATCCTACCGTCCACAATTGTGTTTACCTCTTACTCCGCAGCATCGCAGAGCAAGACTTGATTGGTGCAGGGAAAGACAACATTGGACCCATGAATGGAATAACATTATCTTCAACGATGAGTCTCGGTTCTGTTTATAGGCTCATGATGGTCGCAGAAGAGTGAGACGTCGACGCGGTGAACGCAGAATTTTACAATTTGCTGTTGAAAGACATACGGCTCTTATACAGGGAGTTATGGTTTGGGGGGCGATAGCATATGGTAGTCGGTCTCCTCTAGTTTTTTTAGAAGCAAGTCTTAACGCGATTCGGTATATTGACAACATTTTACGGCCAGTGTTAGTGCCCTATGTAAATGGCTTGCAGAACCCCATTTTTCAGCAAGATAATGCTCGACCTCACACAGCGGCCATTACAAGACAGTTTTTTGATAGTGCCGAAATCAATTTGTTACCTTGGCCATCTCGTTCTCCAGATCTATCGCCAATAGAACATGTTTGGGATATGATAGGTGTTAGAATAAGTAACTTACAGCGCCCCGCTAACACTGTAATGGAACTTAGAGGTCAAATTATCGAAGTTTGGAATGAAATAATAAGTCGATATTGACAGCCTGATTTCTAGCATGCCTCGACGTGTTAATGAGTGTTTGGGAAATCGTGGAGGCCCAACACATTATTCATTTTTATTCATTTGTGTTTTTATTTTTCAAGTTGATTTTTTGATCATCGATACAGTTCGTTTACATGATCAAATTGTGTAAATTTTATTAAAATCGTGCAATAAATACTTGGTGTTCTGATTTTTTTAAAAGGCAGTATATATTGGTTTCGGGTGGATGGGGTAGGATTTAGGAAGGAAGCGGTTTAAAGTTTTGCTACTTTAAACTTTTTTCCTAAAAATTAAGTGACAACGTCTAGGTGAAGTGGACGTTTTTTCCTGGTTCGGTACACCTAAGTGGTCCTGGAGGAGGGAGACGTCGAATTTCGAGCAGTTTTTAATCGCCAAGTCGCGAATGAAAACCTGGAGTTTTGGCACTTTCGATTCGCTTCGAAGTTGGACATTATTGACATACCACGGAGCGCCTACGATCCGGCGGATCATGACGCTCTGCGTGGCTTCCAGTTTGATCATCTGCGCTTATGAGATATGGATCCACGAGGGAGATCCGTAAGTCAATTTTGACCTGATGATAGCTTTGTAAATGTGAATTTCACTAGCTAGGAAGAGAGTGCTATTTGTAAGCAGAAGTGACTTTAGTTGCCCGAAGGCGCATTTTGCTTTTCTGATAGCAGAGTTAACATGACTTGTCCAGTTTAGGTGTCTGTCCATTTGTAAACCAAGGTATCTCACTTCGTTTACCCATGGAATTTGTGTGCCCCTGAAGGTGAGGTTATCTTGGGGGGTGTTTCTGGTTTAAGTGAAGTAGATAGCCTGGCTTTTCTCTGGGATAATAGAGATACACCATTCATCTGTCCACTCTTCCAGTTCATTGAGTGCGGCCTGGATTTTAGAAATACTGTGTGGGATATTTTTACCACGGTACAGATAAGCGGTGTCATCTGCATACTGGGCCGTTAAGATGTTATTCGGAGTTGGGAGGTCATGTACAAAGATGTTAAACAGGAGTGGGGAAAGTACTGACCCCTGGGGGACACCGGCGGTCATTTCGCGCTTTGCCGAAGTTGAATTTTCGAAGCGAACCGAAAAAGTGCGTTTTCGTATGAATTCTGCGATTATTTTTACCAAATAAGACGGGTAGTTAAGTATCATGAGTTTATACAGCAGTCCCTCGTGCCATACTCGATCGAACGCCTTCGCGTCGTCGAGGAAAACAGCGAGAGTGCTATGTTTTCTATTAAAACCGTTGGTTATGAAGTCGCTGGTTCTAATAAGCCGGTGGTTACAGGAGAGGCCTTTAATAAAACCGTGCTGAGTGCGCGGTAGTATTTTGTGGTCGTCTGTCCATTCAGTCAGGCGAGAATGCAGAATTTTTTCGTAAAGTTTTCCTAACGTACACAGCAGTGAAATTGGCCGGTGGTTTTGCGGGAATGTGTGGTCCTTAAAAGGTTTTGGAATAAGTATCACTACTGCGTGTTTCCACGTTTGTGGAAAATAACCTGTTCTTAGACAGGCATTGATTATATTTGTTAGGAAAACTACTCCGGTGTTAGGGAGGTTTTTCAAGCAAGTATAGCTGATTTTATCGTGACCGGGCGCTTTTTTGTTCGGCGCATGCTTTATGATTGATCTGATTTCACCGGGGGATGTTGGTTTTGGTGTGTGGGATGTGGATTGCTCTATGCTATCCAATGCGTCGTCAACTTCCTCGAGAAGCTCTTTGCTTGTTGTGAGCGGATTTGGTGAGAACTGAGACTCCAAGCTCTCCGCGAAAGCCTCGGCCTTGTCCTCCGATAGGAAGGCAAGTCCGATTCTTCCGTGAATAACCGGGGTAACCGTTCTGTTTTTGTTAGTGAATCTCTTAGCGAGCTTCCACATTTGGGGTTTATGTTGAGACGCGTCGTCGATAAGACGGTTCCAGCTATCATTTCTGAATATTTTGATTTCATTCCGAATCTCACTGTTTAGCCTGTTTAGGTTGATTATCAACAGGGGGCAGCGTGTGTGCTGCCAATTCCGACGGATGCGGTTTTTCTTCCGAATTTTAATTAAGATGTTATTTGGTAGCGGGTTGCTATTTTTCGGAACGGTTTTGGTTTTCGAAACCGATTCGATTGTATTTGTGATTAAATCTGTGAGGAAAGTAATTCCCTCATCGATTTGCTTTTTGGTATTCATTTTCGGGAGGGGAGTGAGCTTTTCGAGCATTTTCTGGGTGTATTTCTGCCAGTTTACTGTTGTGATTAGTCTTTCAACTCTTGTTAGGTTTGTGTGTATTTCCAGAAAAACTGGATTGTGATCAGAACTGAGTTCAGAGTGCGACCAGGTGTCGAAATCGTGCTCGATACGGTTTAGCAGAAAGAAATCAAGGATGTCCGGCCTGTGGCCGGCATGGCTGTAAAACGTCGGTGACGCTTGACTGGCTATCTTGATGTCGTACGGGTGTTGTACGATGAAATTGTGCAATTCTCTGCCTTTTTTATTGGACCGGCGACTTTGCCAGCTCGCGTGTTTAGCGTTAAAATCGCCGCCGATTATAGTAGGCACATCTTCGGAGAAGATATTCCTGTAATCGTTTACGATAAAGGGTTTCGAGGGGGATTGGTATAAACTCATGATTTTAAACTTTTCGCCGTTCGCTTTAATTAGGATTGAGGTTAATTCCAGGTTTTCTAGTTGCGGATTCGTTAGCACGGTATGCTCAATTTCGTTGTGAATGTAAATAGCTGTGCCGCCGCCGATTTGAACGGGGCGGTGATTTAGGTAAAGGCGGTATCCGTTAATGAATAGGCCCCGGGTACTTTTTGACTGTGATTCACTTATGAGCATAACGTGGATTTTGTGGTGATGTAAAAACTCTTCGAGTTCGGTGGTGTGGTTAGCAAGCCCACTAGCATTCCATGTACAAATTCTGATGGAATTGTCAGAAGCCATTTGAGTTTGTGCAGCCATTTTTAGTTCTGGGATTGTTGTTGGATTTGGGTTAAGGTCCAGGTAAGGAGTGCGACTAGATTGGGATCAAGTGCCGCATTAGTAAGTTGTGAAAATTGAGGGAGTTGGGGGATTTGTGGGATTACATTGGGGGCCGCCTTTTGGGCTTGTGGCGGCGGTTGGGGTTTGGGTTGTGGCTGTATTTGCCCCTGAGGTTTTACTACGTTGGAGTAGCTTTTGGATGGCCGGTTTTTGGGGAATAAGGAGCAACCGCGATAATTCGCGGTGTGGTTTAGGCCGCAATTGCAGCATTTGGGGGGAGAATCTTCGTCTCTGTCCTTCCTGGTGCAGTCCGCCGTTAATTGATCGCCGGCGCATTTCACGCAACGCGGGTTGACGTTGCAACGGTGGGAGCTGTGCCCGAAATATTGGCATTTGTGGCATTGAATGAATCCCTTGGAGGGTTTTTGTTTTTCAACATATATGTTGCAGTGGCTGAGGGTCTCAAGGTTATATATCTCTCTGCCTTTGGGAGTATTCTCCAAGTGAACTGACACCATGGGGAACTATTTGAATTTGTTCTTCATGCGGCGAACTGAAAGCACGGGTAAGGAGAGTGCTTTCAGCTGCTTGACAATCCACTCATCGGAGATGGAAGTGTCAATACTTCGGATCACGACTTTCAAGTCCTTTTCCTCGCTGAGGGCGTACGTGTAGAATTCCACGTTGTTGGTGCGGAGGTAGCGGATTACGCTGCGATAATTTTCGGCGGACTGCACCTGGAATTTCATGCAGGTGCTGTAGAATTTGCATTTAAGGCAGTTAACGCCTGATTTGGATAAATCTCCGGAAATTATTTCCCAGAGATTTTTATTTAGGATTGTGATAGGAGGCGGGGTGTTTTTGAAGTGTTGGAAATCTTCATTAGAGGCCGCGATCTGTTCGATCGATGGGAGTTCGGTCTTTTTGACGACCGTGGTGGTGTAGGTTAGGGCGGGCTTGGCGGGTAGGTTGGCCTGGGGTTGTGGCTTGGGAGCCGGTTTCAGGCTGGCCTTTAAGGTGGCGGAGGGGCGCACCAGGCTGGCGGGCGGGAGAGGAGGGGTTTTTGCCGGCGAGCGGCGCTGTCTTTTCTTGACAGGGACGAACTCGCCTTCCCCGTCGTCTTCGTCGCGCGCGTCCTCGTCGGAGACTGAGGGCGTGCGCGGCGGCACGGGCGTGTAGGCTCGCTTAGGGCAGGCGAGAAGGAGCGGCTGGGGGATCGGATTTCCTCAGGGGCTGGGGACATAATGTCCATGATTTCCTCGCTGTAATCAGCAGGACGGGTGTTGCGGAGAACCTGATCGAGTTTAAGCTGGAGTTGCTGATTTGCAACATTAGCAAGACGGAGTTGCTCTGTCAAGGCGGCGAGTTGCGCATCCTTGGAGCGGGATTGTTCGGGAAAGAGCCGGGGTTGTTCGGCGAAGGAGGCGGTAAGGGAGGCGATTTGCTGTTGCATATCGCGAAAGTCTACTTCGGAGGGCATTTGGGGTTCCCCTTGGGGTTGCTTACGCCAGGGTGTCTCCCTGGTGGGGTAGAGGTGATCGAAGTGGGCTTCGGGGTCTTGGGACCGTTTTCCACGCCTGGACTTACCCATGGCGTAGAAGACGGGTGTTGGGTAGGCACCGGGTTCAAAATCCCCCGGGCCTGCTTATCGTTAAGCGGAATCAAGAGTAGAAATGCTGAGTGCAACACTCTAAAACTTGACTGCCTCCCGACAATCTCCGAGCGTTCCTCGCGGAAATCAAGGCAGATTCTCGGTTAGCGTGCTATAATAAGCGTGCTAATCTTTTGAAACCTAAACAGGTCCCCCTGCAAAGGTCGTAAGAAATTTTCTCGTTTGCGCCTTCCGGTGTCAGGGCAGTATAAAATACGCGCTAACCACGGAGACGTTCTCCACACTGAAAAGGAAAAAGATTACAGCTAGGCGGATGGCTCCTTTTCCGTGCTGGCAAAAACGAGCTAAAAAGCTCGGCCAGACAACGGTAAAAGGGTGATGGATGTTCTGAAAAGAAAATTACTATTCTCAAAAAGAAAAGCAATTTTCCCCAGAGCACCTTTAGCTGTAAAATAGCTAAAAAGCTTAAGAATAATTAATGACAAAGAAAGCAGCTCGAAAGCGACGGAGAGAGCTTCAGAGAGGAGAGACGAACAACCTGACTGTTCGCCGTCTCAAGTCTGAATGACCCACAAGTTCTTTTTTTTTTTTTGGGGGAGAGAGGAGGAGAAAATCCTCATGGATACCTTCTGTTATCCTGCCCACGGATGGGAGGGATAACAGTAGGTTATGTCAGACTCTTACTGACTAAAACCCCCTCTTGTATGTCAAGTCCATTAAAGAACTTTTTATACTTTATAGGAAGAAGTAGTAAAAATGGCTTTGTAGAAATTTACTGGTGTGAGTACTATAGCAGTATTCATATATTGGTTTCGGGTGGATGGGGTAGGATTTAGGAAGGAAGCGGTTTAAAGTTTCACTACTTTAAACTTTTTTCCTAAAAATTAAGTGACAACGTCTAGGTGGAGTGGACGTTTTTTCCTGGTTCGGAAATTTTCAGGTACACCTAAGTGATCCTGGAGGAGGGAGACGTCGAATTTCGAGCAGTTTTTAATCGCCAAATCGCGAATGAAAACCTGGAGTTTTGGCACTTTCGTTTCGCTTCGTAACTGGACATTACTGATAAACCACGGAGCGCCTACGATCCGGCGGATCATGACGCTCTGCGTGGCTTCCAGTTTGTTCATCTGCGTTTGTGAGATATGGATCCACGAGGGACATCCGTAGGTCAGTTTTGACCTGATGATAGCTTTGTAAATGTGAATTTTACTAGCTAGGAAGAGAGTGCTATTTGTAAGCAGAAGTGACTTTAGTTGCCCGAAGGCGCATTTTGCTTTTCTGATTGCAGAGTTAACATGACTTGTCCAGTTTAGGTGTCTGTCCATTTGTAAACCAAGGTATCTCACTTCGTTTACCCATGGAATTTGTGTGCCTCTGAAGGTGAGGTTATCTTGGGGGGTGTTTCTGGTTTGAGTGAAGTAGATAGCCTGGCTTTTCTCTGGGTTAATAGAGATACACCATTCATCTGTCCACTCTTCCAGTTCATTGAGTGCGGCCTGGATTTTAGAAATACTGTGTGGGATATTTTTACCACGGTACAGATAAGCGGTGTCATCTGCATACTGGGCCGTTAAGATGTTATTCGGAGTTGGGAGGTCATGTACAAAGATGTTAAACAGGAGTGGGGAAAGTACTGACCCCTGGGGGACACCGGCGGTCATTTCGCGCGGTGCCGAAGTTGAATTTTCGAAGCGAACCGAAAAAGTGCGTTTTCGTATGAATTCTGCGATTATTTTTACCAAATAAGACGGGTAGTTAAGTATCATGAGTTTATACAGCAGTCCCTCGTGCCACACTCGATCGAACGCCTTCGCGACGTCGAGGAAAACAGCGAGAGTGCTATGTTTTCTATTAAAACCGTTGGTTATGAAGTCGCTGGTTCTAATAAGCTGGTGTATACAGGAGAGGCCTTTAATAAAACCGTGCTGAGTGCGCGGTAGTATTTTGTGGTCGTCTGTCCATTCAGTCAGGCGAAAATGCAGAATTTTTTCGTAAAGTTTTCCTAACGTACACAGCAGTGAAATTGGCCGGTGGTTTTGCGGGAATTTGTGGTCCTTAAAAGGTTTCGGAATAAGTATCACTACTGCGTGTTTCCACGTTTGTGGAAAATAACCTGTTCTTAGACAGGCATTGATTATATTTGTTAGGAAAACTACTCCGGTGTTAGGGAGGTTTTTCAAGCAAGTATAGCTGATTTTATCGTGACCGGGCGCTTTTTTGTTCGGCGCATGCTTTATGATTGATCTGATTTCACCGATTGCTCTAGGCTATCCAATGCGTCGTCAACTTCCTCGAGAAGCTCTTCGCTTGTTGTGAGCGGATTTGGTGAGAACTGAGACTCCAAGCTCTCCGCGAAAGCCTCGGCCTTGTCCTCCGATAGGAAGGCAAGTCCGTTTCTTCCGTGGATAACCGGGGTAACCGTTCTGTTTTTGTTAGTGAATCTCTTAGCGAGCTTCCACATTTGGAGTTTAGTTGAGACGCGTCGTCGATAAGACGGTTCCAGCTATCATTTCTGAATATTTTGATTTCTTTCCGAATCTCACCGTTTAGCCTGTTGAGGTTGTTTTTCAACAGGGGGCAGCGTGTGCGCTGCCAATTCCGACGGATGCGGTTTTTCTCCCGAATTCTAATTAAGATGTTATTTGGTAGCGGGTTGCTATTTTTCGGAACGGTTTTGGTTTTCGAAACCGATTCGATTGTACTTGTGATTAAATCTGTGAGGAAAGTAATTCCCTCATCGATTTGCTTTTTGGTATTAATTTTCGGGAGGGGAGTGAGTTTTTCGAGCATTTTCTGGGTGTATTTCTGCCAGTTTATTGTTGTGAATAGTCTTTCAACTCTTGTTATGTTTGTGTGTATTTCCAGAAAAACTGGATTGTGATCAGAACTGAGTTCAGAGTGCGACCAGGTGTTTAAATCGTGCTCAATGCGGTTTAGCAGAAAGAAATCAAGGATATCCGGCCTGTGGCCGGCATGGCTGTAAAACGTCGGTGACGCTTGACTGGCTATCTTGATGCCGTACGGGTGTTGTACGATGAAATTGTGCAATTCTCTGCCTTTTTGATTGGACCGGCGACTTTGCCAGCTCGCGTGTTTAGCGTTAAAATCGCCGCCGATTATAGTAGGCACATTTTCGGAGAAGATATTCCTGTAATCGTTTACGATAAAGGGTTTCGAGGGGGATTGGTATAAACTCATGATTTTAAACTTTTCGCCGTTCGCTTTAATTAGGATTGAGGTTAATTCCAGGTTTTCTAGTTGCGGATTCGTTAGCACGGTATGCTCAATTTCGTTGTGAATGTAAATGGCTGTGCCGCCGCCGATTTGAACGGGGCGGTGATTTAGGTAAAGGCGGTATCCGTTAATGAATAGGCCCCGGGTACTTTTTGACTGTGATTCGCTTATGAGCATAACGTGGATTTTGTGGTGATGTAAAAACTCTTCGAGTTTGGTGGTGTGGTTAGCAAGCCCACTGGCATTCCATGTACAAATTCTGATGGAATTGTCAGAAGCCATTTGATTTTGTGCAGCCATTTTTATTTCTGGGATTGTTGTTGGATTTGGGTTAAAGTCCAGGTAAGGAGTGCGACTAGATTGGGATCAAGTGCCGCATTATTAAGTTGTGAAAATTGAGGGAGTTGGGGGATTTGTGGGATTACATTGGGGGCCGCCTTTTGGGCTTGTGGCGGCGGTTGGGGTTTGGCTTGTGGCGGCGGTTGGGGTTTGGGTTGTGGCTGTGTTTGCCCCTGAGGTTTTACTACGTTGGAGTAGCTTTTGGATGGCCGGTTTTTGGGGAATAAGGAGCAACCGCGATAATTCCCGGTGTGGTTTAGGCCGCAATTGCAGCATTTGGGGGGAGAATCTTCGTCTCTGTCCTTCCTGGTGCAATCCGCCGTTAAATGGTCGCCGGCGCAACGCGGATTGACGTTGCAACGGTGGGAGCTGTGTCCGAAATATTGGCATTTGTGGCACTGAATGAATCCCTTGGAGGGTTTTTGCTTTTCAACATATATGTTGCAGTGACTGAGGGTCTCAAGATTATATGTCTCTCTGCCTTTTGGAGTATTCTCCAAGTGGACTGACACCATGGGGAACTTTTTGAATTTGTTCCCCATGCGGCGGACTGAAAGCACGGGTAGGGAGAGTGCTTTCAGCTGCTTGACAATCCACTCATCGGAGATGGAAGTGTCAATACTTCGGATCACGACTTTCAAGTCCTTTTCCTCGCTGAGGGCGTAGGTGTAGAATTCCACGTTGTTGTTGCCTAGATACCGGATAACGCTGCGATAATTTTCGGCGGACTGCACCTGGAATTTCATGCAGTTGCTGTAGAATTTGCATTTAAGGCAGTTAACGCCTGATTTGGATAAATCACCGGAAATTCTTTCCCAGAGATTTTTTTTTATGATTGTGATAGGAGGCGGGGTGTTTTTGAAGTGTTGGAAATCTTCATTGGAGGCCGCGATCTGTTCGATCGATGGGAGTTCGGTCTTTTTGACGACCGTGGTGGTGTAGGTTAAGGCGGGCTTGGCGGGTAGGTTGGCCTGGGGTTGCGGCTTGGGGGCCGGTTTCAGGCTGGCCTTTAAGGAGGCGGAGGGGCGCACCAGGCTGGCGGGCGGCGGAGGAGGGGTTTTTGCCGGCGAGCGGCGCTGTCTTTTCTTGACAGGGACGAACTCGCCTTCCCCGTCGTCTTCGTCGTGCGCGTCCTCGTCGGAGACTGAGGGCGTGCGCGGCGGTTCGGGCGTGTGGGGCTCGCTTAGAACAGGCGAGAAGGAGCGGCTGGGGGATCGGATTTCCTCAGGGGCTGGGGACATAATGTCCATGATTTCTTCGCTGTAATCGGGACGGGTGTTGCGGAGAACCTGGTCGAGTTTGAGCTGAAGTTGCTGGTTTGCAACATTAGCAAGACGGAGTTGCTCAGTCAAGGCGGCGAGTTGCGCATCCTTGGAGCGGGATAATTCGGCGAATGAGGCGGTAAGGGAGGCGATTTGCAGTTGCATATCGCGGAAGTCTAGGTCGGAGGGCATTTGGGGTTCCCTGGGGTTGCTTACGCCGGGGTCTCTCCCCGGTGGGGTAGAGGGGATCGAAGTGGGCTTCGGGGTCTTGGGACCATTTTCCACGCCTGGACTTACCCATGGCGTAGAAGACGGGTGTTGGGTAGGCACCGGGTTCAAAATCCCCCGCGCCTGCTTATCGTTAAGCGGAATCAAGAGTAGAAATGTTGAGTGCAACACTCTAAAACTTGACTGCCTCCCGACAATCTCTAAGCGTTCCTCGCGGAAATCAAGGCAGATTCTCGGTTAGCGTGCTAATCTCTTAAAACCTAAACAGGTCCCCCTGCAAAGGTCGTAAGAAATTTTCTCGTTCGCGCCTTCCGGTGTCAGGGCAGTATAAAATACGCGCTAACCACGGAGACGTTCTCCACACTGAAAGGGAAAATATTACAGCTGGGCGGATGGCGCCTTTCCGTGCTTGACACAAACGAGCTAAGAAGCTCGGTCAAACTCGGTAAAGGGTGTTGGGTGAATGGAGTAGAGTGGTGAGTTCTCTCCAAAACACCAGGTCCTGAAAAGAAAATTACTATTCTAAAAAGAACAGTAATTTTCCCCAGAGCACCTTTGCTGTAAAATAGCTGAAAAGCTTAAGAATGATTAATAACAAAGAGAGCAGCTCGAAAGCGACGGAGAGGGCTCCAGAGCGGAGAGACGAACAACCTGACTGTTCGCCGTCTCAAGTCTGAATTCCCACAAGTTCATTTTTTTTTTCTTTTCTTCCTATATTAATAAACTCCAGAATAACTATAGTTTATCCTCATTCAGACTTGAGACGGCGAACAGTCAGGTTGTTCGTCTCTCCACTCTGAAGCCCTCTCCGTCGCTTTCGAGCTGCTCTCTCTGTTATTAATTATTCTTAAGCTATTCAGCTACTTTACAGTTAAAGGTGCTCTGAGGAAAATTATTGTTCTTTTTAGAATAATAATTTTCTTTTCAGAACATCCAACACCCTTTTACCGTTGTCTGGCCGAGCTTTTTAGCTCGTTTTTGCCAGCGCGGAAAAGGAGCCGCCGGACCTGGTGTTTGGAGAGAATTGAACACTCGACTCCATTCACCCAACACCCTTTACCGGGTTTGACCGAGCTTCTTAGCTCGTATTTGTCAAACACGGAAAAGGCGCCATCCGCCCAGCTGTAATCTTTTTTCCTTTCAGTGTGGAGAACGTCTCCGTGGTTAGCGCGTATTTTATACTGCCCTGACACCGGAAGACGCGAACGAGAAAATTTCTTACGACCTTTGTAGGGGGACCTGTTTAGGTTTTAAGAAATTAAGCACGCTTATCATAGCACGCTAACCGAGAATCTGCCTTGATTTCCGCGAGGAACGCTCGGAGATTGTCGGGAGGCAGTCAAGTTTTAGAGTGTTGCACTCAGCATTTCTACTCTTGATACCGCTTAACAATAAGCAGGCCCGGGGGATTTTGAACCCGGTGCCTACCTAACACCCGTCTTCTACGCCATGGGTAAGTCCAGGCGTGGAAAACGGTCCCAAGACCCCGAAGCCCACTTCGACCCTGTCTACCCCTCCGGGGAGAGATCCCGACGTAAGCAACCCCACGAGCAACCCCAAATGCTCCCCAATATAGACTTTCGTCTTCGCGAATTGCAAGACCAAATCGTCTCCCTTACCACCTCCCTTGCCACCCTCACCGAACAATCCCGCTCCAAGGACGCGCAACTCGCCGCCTTAGCCGAGCAACTCCGTATCTCTTCTGATGCAAATCAGAAGCTTCAGCAGCAGCTGAATAATTTCTTCCGGAACCCTCGTCCCACTGATTACAGCGAGGAAATCGTGGACATTATGTCCCCAACCTTCTCGCCTGCTCTAAGCGGGCCCCACACGCCCGAGCCGTCGCGCACGCCCTCAGTATGCGACGAATCCTCCTCCGACGACAAAAATTTGTCAGAAATGACACTTGTTCCGGAACTAGCTCCGCTAGCGCCACCCCAGCAACCGGCCGCCGAAGCTACTGCTCGGCGAGCCAGCCCCTCCCCACCGGCTAAGAAAGCCAAAACTACTTCGGCCTCCAAGCCGATCTCCTACAACCGGCTCCCAAGCCGGCCCCAAAACCGGCTCCTAAACCGGCTCCCAAACCGGCCCAACAACAGGCCCAAAAGTCATATTACGATATGATGTTCGATGAGGAATTCATCCGAAGGGTAGAACGCCTTGAGCGTCTCGCCCCCCTAATGCGCCACTTAAACGCCTCACCGCTTTAAAATGGCTGCACAAAATTTACAAATTGCCACCGATCAGATGTGCAGAATATGCACCTGGAATGCCAACGGGCTTCCATCCCAAACGTCTCAATTAGAGGAATTCATGCATCGCCACAACGTTCACATCATGCTAGTGAACGAATCACACGCCAAAAACCGTCGTGGCCTGTTTATTAACGGGTACCGACTATATCTTAACAGCCGCCCCATTGAAAAAGGCGGCGGCACAGCCATTTATATTCAAAATGGCATAGAACACACTGTTCTTCCAAATCCCCAATCAGAGCACTTAGAACATACCTCCATTTTAGCCCGTATAAACGGAGAAAAAATCAAAATTATGAGTTTATACCACTCACCTTCAAAACCATTCACTAAAAACGACTACAAAAACATCTTCTCCGAAGATGTCCCCACAATTATAGGCGGCGACTTTAATGCCAAGCATCCTAGCTGGCAAAGTCGGCTCACAAACCGGCGAGGCCGCGAGTTATTTAACTTTATAACTCAACACCCTTACGACATCAAAGCCGTAAGCCAACCCTCCCCAACCTTCTATAGCCATGCAGGCTACAGGCCCGATATTCTCGATTTCTTTCTGATAAACCGAATCGAGTGCGACCATGACATCTGGTCAATTTCCGAACTCCACTCCGATCACAATCCTGTGTTTCTGGATATTCATGTCACTATATCCAAAGTGGAGAAAACTATAACCACGGTTAACTGGCAGCAGTTCAACCAAAAAATGCTCGAAAAACTCACTGCTATTCCGAAAATAAGGAATAAGGAGGAGATAAATGAGGCCATTACCAACTCAATCACGGATGCGGTTGAGACGGTTTCGAAAATCAAACCTGTCCCGAAAAACAGCCGCCCACTTCCAAATAACATCCTCGGTAAAATTCGAGAGAAAAACCGCATCCGCAGACAATGGCAACACACCCGTTGCCCGCAAATGAAAACAAACCTCAATAAACTCCAAGCAGAAATTCAGAAAGAAATCAAGTCATTTTCAAATTCCAACTGGAATCGAGTAATCGAGGATGCATCATTACACAAACCTCAAATGTGGAAACTCACTAAGGGATTCACAGCCAGACATCGAACGACCACTCCGGTTATTCACGGAAGAAACGGACTTGCCTTCCTTCCGGAGGACAAGGCCGAATCCTTCGCGGAAAGCCTAGAGTCACAGTTCTCCCCGAATCCGCTCACAACTTGTGACGAATTACTCGACGAAGTTGAGGAAGCATTGGATCGCCTTGAGCGAACCCCAACCCATACTCCGAAACCAACATCTCCTGCAGAGATCCGCAAAATTATCAAATATGCGCCAAGTAAAAAGGCGCCAGGCCACGATAGTATAAGCTACACATGCTTAAAAAACTTCCCCAACAAAGGAATAGTTTTACTAACTACCTTGTTCAATGCATGCCTAAGGATAGGTTATTTCCCAAAAGCGTGGAAACACGCAATAGTGATTTTAATCCCAAAGCCTGGAAAAGACATGAAATTTCCACAAAATCACCGGCCTATTTCCCTTCTGTGCACCTTGGGAAAACTATTCGAAAAAATTATCCATGTCCGCCTCAGTGAATGGTCGAATGATCATATGATCATCCCCAAAACACAACACGGCTTCATAAAAGGCCTCTCATGCAACCACCAACTTGTTAGAACCAGCGATTACATAATCGAAGGCTTTAACAGAAAGCAAAAGCAGAGCACGTTAGCCATCTTCCTCGATGTTGCGAAAGCATTCGATCGAGTGTGGCACGAAGGCTTGTTATATAAACTCATGTCACTTAACTACCCCACATATCTAATCCATCTGATCAGGGAATTCATACAAGACCGCACCTTTTCGGTTCGTTTCGAAAACGCCACATCTCCGCCACGCAAAATGACTGCTGACGTCCCACAGGGGTCCGTACTTTCCCCGCTCCTTTTCAATATATATGTTTATGACCTGCCAACATTAAACAATGTAATTACGGCCCAATATGCAGATGATACTGCTTATCTATATCGAGGCAAACATCTGCCCTTTATGATTCCGAAACTCCAGACCGCACTTAACCAACTGGAAGAGTGGACAAACGACTGGTGTATTGCTATAAATGCTGAATAAAGCCAAGCAATTTACTTCACCCCATCTAATAGATCCCCACAAGAAAACCTCACCTTTGGAGGCACACCAATTCCATGGGTAAAACAAGTGAAATATCTTGGTTTACAAATGGATAACCACCTTAACTGGGCAAAACATGTTCAATCTGCGATCACTAAAGCTAATTCCGCCTTCGGGACTCTAAAATCATTGCTTTCAACAAAAAGCACCCTTTTCCTCGCCAGTAAAGTTCACATTTACAAGGCAATGATTAGGTCAAAAATGACCTATGGTTGTCCGTCATGGATACACATCTCGAAAACGCAGATGAACAGACTGGAAGCCACGCAGAGCCGCATGATCCGCAGGATCGTAGGCGCTCCGTGGTTTGTCAGTAACGACCAAATCCGAAACGAAACGAAAGTACCGAAATTACAGGATTTTATCCGTCAATTGGCAATTGCACATTCCTCTAAATTCGACGTCTCCCTTTTAAAAGATACCCTTGAAGTTCCTGAAAACTTCAGAACTAGGAAAAAACGGCCACTACAACTGGACGTTACCAATTAATTTTTTTTAAAAATGTTTCAGTAATGATTCTGACCCTTTTTTAAAAAAGTATACCCCACCCACTCGCCACCAATAAATGCTACTCATTTTGAGTAACAATAACAGTCACTTATCCAAAGTCACTAAACACACCAACATCACTACAAAGTAGTAAAAATTCCATTTCGAATTTGACCTATAAGAGGGGGTTTTTAGTCCGTGAGAGTCGGACATAACCTACTGTTATCCTTCCCATACGTGGGTGGGATAACAGAAGGTATGCATAATGCATTTTCCTCCTCTCTCCCGAAAAAAAAAAAAAAAAAACTATAGTTTATTTTCTTGGGGAGGATCCGATTTGCAGGGGCTGTCGGATTTGTGTCGTGTTTCGCTTCGGAAAAATTGTTTGTTTAAATTTGAATTAACTCAATTCTTGAGTTAATTCAAATTTAAACTTTCGCCGATCGCGGCAATTTCATAAGTCGGGTGCGAACGTAAACGTTCAATCATCTCGCCACGTCTTCTCGTGGCTTTTTCCACCGGGTCTTCTGCTCCGATGTCTCTCCTTAGGTTGTCGTTAGTCAAATAAAACGGGGCTCCGAGCGCTCTCCGTATAAGTACGTCGCACGTGACCTGCATCCGGCTCTTCGTTGCTGTACTGCCTGTTACCGCCACCTCGTGGCCGTATTCCGCAACCGGGTTTAACACGTTGTTCAGTAAACGCCGGCGATTTCGCACACTGAGCGGCCCATCTTCTTTTAACAGGCAGTACAGCTTTCTTGATTTTCTCCTCGCGAGAAATCCTCTTCTCGCGACGTGCGTATTAAAACTCAGTTTCCTATCAAGTGTAATTCCTAGATAGGTAACTGAGTTTTTCAGTTCGATTTTATTCTGCCGGTCCACGTAAACGTAATTCCTCTTCGGTCGTTTTTTCCCCAGGAAAATGCTTTCTGTTTTGCCCGCGTCGATCCGGATTTTCCACTGGGTTGCGTAGCGGGAAATTTCCTGGAAAGCCGCCGCCGTTTTGTCGTTTGTTTGGTCGAATCCTTGCCCTTGCACCAGGAGGGCCGTGTCGTCGGCGAACTGGAAAATGTTCACCCCTTTTTTCTCCGTGAATCTCGGAATGTCCGCCACGTAGAGATTATATAAATTTGGAGAAAACGGAGAGCCTTGCGGAAGTCCCTCTGTAGCCGGCCTCCACGTCGAGAGCGAGTCGTTGATTTTAATCCGGAATTGTCTGTCCGTAAGCCAATTGTCGTTTAACCGCGCCAGCTAAAACGGGAAATCCTGTATAAGCAGCTTGTACACCAAACCGTCTTTCCACACCCTGTCGTACGCTTTTTCTACGTCCAGCAGCGTTATCATAGCTGATTTGCCTTTTCTTGTAAATTTTCTAGCCGTGTTTACTAGATTTTCAGCTTGCTGGACGGCGGCGAGCCGGGTGCGGAATCCGAATTGATTCGGTGGAATTATCTGCAGCTCCTCGGTGTACTTCTGGATGTCGTTTTTAATCGTTTTTTCCGCGATTTTACCTAGCCCGGAAATCAAACTTATTGGCCTAAGATTTTCTGCTCTCGACGGATCTTTTTCCCCTTTGGGGATGGTTATTACTATGGCTTTTTTCCAGCTCGTCGGGAACACGGCGTGATTCCTAATTCCATTTACTAACCGAGTGATTCTGCTGACTGCGTTGTCGTGCAGCAGCTTAATCGCCCGGTTAGGAATGATATCTGCTCCTGGTGCTTTTTTTTCGTTGATTGTCTTGATCGTCGTTTTTATTTCCTGCAGTGACTTTTCTTGAGGTTTTTTGAACTTCGCTCCTCTGACCCCCGGAGTGTCTCGCTGACCGCATACTCTGTTTCCGCGTCTGATCTGTCCGTGTTGGAGAACTGATTTTGAAAGTGATCGGCGATAATTTCCGCTTTGTCCGTGTCCGCGAAATACCGCCGGCCATCTTTCTCGATCGGTGTGTTTGGTGAGTTTCTCCTCCCGCAACTTTTCATCAGCTTCCACAAGTTTGCGTTGCTTTCTTCGCATGCCTCGATTTTGTGTTTCCACGCGTTTTCTTTTCGAGTTTTTAACATTTGCTTCGCCTGGTATTGCAAACTGTTAAATTCTCGTTTGTCCTCAATCCGTTTGAACTTCGTCCATCGGTTTTTGGCTTCGTTTTTTTTTTTCTTAATCAGAGCTTTTTCCTCCCGGTTTAAACCCAGCGGGTTTTTATGCGAAATCGGTGTTTGACAATCCTTGAGCAGCTGCTGAATTTCGACGGTGATGTTTTCCGCTTCCACGTCGATTTCCTCTTTCGCGATCGGTGTTTCCGGGCCGGAAATTCTGCTACTCAGGTAGCTGAATCTCATCCAGTTTGTTTTTAAGCGGGTGGATGCGGCTTTCTCTGTTTCGTCCCAGTTTATCACAACGGGGAAGTGATCCGAGTTTAATTCGTGGAGGGTTTTAATTCCCCACGGATTGTGAGTTTTAAAACTCATAAAGATGTCGATCACATCCCCGCGGTGATTTTCGCAATTTGGAATTGAGGTCGCATCCTCCGGGCCCCAGATGTTGAAATTTGGTGTGTTATTCCAAAAGGAAAAGAGTTTTCTTCCGTCGGTGTTCGCCACGCGACTTCCCCAAGCCGAGTGTTTGGAATTCAGGTCCCCTCCGATGAGGGCGTTGTCAAACTGAATCAAGTTTTCCAGTTCGCTTTCCTCGATTGCTTGATTTGGGCTCTTGTAAACTGAGATAAACCGGGCTAGCTTCCCGTTTATCTCAGTTTCCAGTCCGATCGCCTCAATCGCTTCGGTGTTAAACTCCAACTTCCTCGCGCACAGGCTTGTCCGGAAGTAAATCGCAACTCCTCCCCACGAGCCGTTTGTTCTATCCCGGCGAAAACATCTAAAACCGGGCACACTGGCGTGTGTGCCGGGTTTTAAATGCGTTTCCGACACCAGAATGATGGAAATGTCATGATCATCGGCGAAAAATCGAAGTTCATCGGTTTTCTCCCGGATCCCGTTCGCATTCCAGGTGATTATCTTGAGATTAGCAACTGTTGAACATCTATTGAAGATTAATGCATTTAGGTGCCAACAGTTGACTAAACATTTCCTGTACGATGTCTTTAATCATCGCCCTCATTCTGGTGTCCGGGTGTCAACGGGGCGTGCGGTGAGGGGTGAAAGTTCACACACGCAACTGGCCGGACACGACGGTTTCACCGGAAAATTGCGGAGCAATTTATCCGGCTAGTGCCAAGGCGGCAATTAGTGCACAGCACAAGCGTCGGTTGTGAAAACACTAACAAGTGGTTTTGCTCGAACAGAGGAAAACCGGGAAAACTTGGTTTCCGCGTACTTGTTGGCCAGGTGACAGGGAGTCTAGCTCAGTTTCCCTGAAAAGGAGGGCACACTTTACAATTAATTCAAAGTTGTACTTACCGGAAGTTCTAGGCGTCTGCTGGGCCTTAGCTGCTTCTGCGGCGTCGCTCCTGGACAGCATCTACAGGAGGTGGGGGTGTTGAGTTGAATTATACACGGAGATTTAAAAGTTTAACACATGTATATTCAACATACACACAGCTATTACACAATAGTCTAACACCCTAACTCGCGGCGGGCGCGGATTCGCGGGCGCGGCTGGCGCGGTTGTCGCGGGCGCGGCTGGCGCGGTTGTCGCGGGCGCGGATGCGCGGTTCGCGGTTGTCGCGACGCGGATGTCTGAGGGACGCCTCCACTTGGGTTGGATGGCGGCAATTAACGGTGGGGAAGCGTCGGGGTTCACGCTTTCCCGTCGTGTCGTGGTGGAAAAACGTGCTCGACGACGGTGCTTGTCGTTTCCCACTGAAACCGTAACAAACTCTTGTCTGAAACAACTGACGTGGCCCTGTTTGCCCTGGTGGCGGCCCTGCTGTGGCGAGGACGGCGATGGCGGCGGAGTTATTTGCCAGCGGCAAAATAACTGTGCTACAGCGTAGCGGGCGGGAGGTTCGTGCCAGCGGCAACGAACACGGTGTCGTGAATTTATTATGTGTTCGTTTCAGTGGTACGAGTTGGTTTTTGGTGGAGCACCGCCGAAGGCGTTCGACTTGAATTTTTATTATGTGAATTTCAGCAGCAGCTTAGCTGTGAAAAATGTCTGCGTGCTCCTCGTCGTGTCGTGGAATTACGTAAATTGTTTATAACAATTTTCCAGCGGTGGCTGACGGGGCGGTTTCGAAATAACGCTCACTGGCTTCGAAATAACGCTCGCTGACTCGCGACTATTTTACTTTGTGCGGCCGATTGAAATTACTTCGTACAATGAAGTAATTTCTACTGAGTGCTACGACGCGGAAGTTGGGAGTTTTTCCTTTCGGAGGAAAAATCCTTTGTGGACGCGGTAGTTGGGAGTTTTTCCTTTCGGAGGAAAAATCCTTTGTGGCACGAAAGTAGGGAGTTGTTCCTTTCGGAGGAAACAATCCTTTGTCGACACGAAAGTTGGAAATGCACTTCGACGGTGAAGTGATTCTTTGTGGCACGAAAGTAGGGAGTGCACTTCCACGTGGAAGTGATCCTTGATGGCTGGAAAGTTCTCTGGATGCAAGTCGTAAGTCTCAAGTGTAGTCTGAGAGCTCAAGTGATAAGTTCAAGTTTCAGTGATTTTCCAAGGGCTGGGGCGCGTATATTTATTTCACCCGGAGCCAACTTTCTCTTTTCCGGGCGAGCCCTTATTGGCTCGAAAAGAGAGAGTGTGGCCCGCACATTCACGTAAATATTTGCGCGCGTGGGTGGCGTAGCCATTTGGTCCCCAGCCCTTCCGCATGAATGTTTCGAGCACAGCCGTTCCCTAATTTAATATTTACAAAACTAAAACTAACTTGATTAATACGGCTGTGCTTCGCGGAAGCGCGGATTTTCGACGGGCGAAAAAAGCTAGCTATTTAATATGTTTTATCCTAGGGCATGCATGAAATGCAAATGTTGCGAAGGGCAAAAATTATCCCTGTTTATTTATCCCGCTACGAACACGTAGTTTTAGGGGATAAATAAATGGGCAACATTTGTTTGTCGCTTATGTGGTAGGAACCGTTAATATACGCGGCAAACGTAACTTATTTCATGAAATTAAAAAGATGATTTTAACAGCGAGCTGGCGCTGCTAGCTGGTGTGAATAAAAGATGAATTATGTAAATAATGCTTAATAAGCTAAAATGAAGTTAAATTATGAATGTATGCATTGGAAAATGAATTAGGTAACCGATGTTTGCGTTGTCGCAGTGAAAAACTGGGAAAATCATCAGTTTCCGACGTTTGTAAAATAAACGCCGGTAACACGGGGCCGGGTTCGCGATCTCGTTTCTACGACCGTCCGTCGTGCCGCTCGCCCTCGCCGCGAAGCTAATTCCGCTTTTCATCACAACAATCACAATCATTCCCGACTCGACCGCTGAAGTGAACAGACGTGCCGAATTATTAGAGTGAAAACAAGTGCTACCTGCGTGCGGATTATCCCACGTGGATAACCAGTTTAAAAACGTTAAATCAGTCCTGTCTTATGCAGCCTGTATGTGCGAAAGACTTTTTAAAAGAAAAAACCAGTGGTGAAAAAGACAAAGTGCCCAAAGTGCATGAGCGCCCCGAAAAACCGGGCTTAAAAGCCCAGAAAATGCCGCGTTGCATCCGCAACAGAAGGAAAGTGCAACCTGTAGTGAGGTTATGCGAAGAACCTGAAATCATACAAACCTCCATCATGAACATGATCCAGGAAATCACACCCGCCCCCCAAACAAACACAAACACCCAAATCACCGTCCCGACGGAAAACAGGTTCTCCCCCATCGAAATCGATGAGGTTGATCATGATGAATCCGATATGGATCAAAGTGAACCCCCAGTCTCCGATATCCCCAACAACAAAAGTGAACAATGTGAGAAAAAAGCCAGTGCAGCAGCCATATTGTATGTAAAAACAATGAAACAATATGAAGTTATAAAAAAAATCCAAGCTATCGCCCCCAGTGCCTCAGTGCGTGTAAAAAACAGTTTTATCACAGTGAAAGCCAGTAACACAACAGAGAAACAATCAATAGTGACCCTCCTACGCACGGACAATGTGGAATTCTACACCTACGGCGACAGTGTTACTCGCCCTGTGAAAGTCCTAATAAACAATCTCCCCCGCGATATCCCCCTGGACATAGTTAAAAAAGACCTCGAAAACAAAAACATTAACGTGATCTCCCTCGCACGCAACCCCAAGGCGTTGGAAGTGAAAAACAACCCCTCAGTGAAACTAACAACAGACAAAGATGGTGCGAACAAAGTGTATAAATTAATACAAATCGACGGCTCTTACATAAAGTGCGTGCCGTTCAAAAGAGACCGCATACCACAGTGCCACAATTGCCAGATGTTTGGACATTCGAGCTATTTGTGCAACCTTAAACCAAAATGTGTCGCGTGTGCAGGTGAACACACTGGAAAATGCCCCGCAACGAACAAAGTAATGAACAATCCCAAGTGCGCGAACTGCGATGGACTACACCCGGCGAACTTTAAGGAGTGCCCTATCTACGTCAAACTCGCCGAAAGACGAGAGCAACGAAAAACAACAAGTAGTGAGTCAGTCAGAAAAGACTTTAACATCACAAATCATCGTTTCCCAGAATTGAAAAAAAGCACAAACTCTAATACTTTTACAAATACTACACAAACGCAACTAAATTCAATCCCGACACACTCAATCACAGCACCTACACATAAAAACCCGACACAAAAAAGACAAAACGCCGAAAACAACACACAAACAGACAATAAAACTAACTTGCAACAAACCGATTACTCGGAGTTGAGAAAACGGATCAAAACTACAAACCCGGCACTGCACTGTACGCCGCCGCTAATTACACCTGGCCCATCAGGCATTAAAACAACACAGAACAAACCGTCATTCCCAAAACCGTTTTTCTCAGCTCCGACTATTCTAAACACCACGACAAACCAAAACAACACAACTCCAATTACCCCTCAAACACAATCAACTACTCCAACAACCAAAAGCACGGAAAATCCGTTTGAAATTTTCATGCAATTAAAACAATTCATGGACTCGCTCGCGTTGGATTTTAATAAAATTAAAACAATCCTAACTACAACCATGAATAAAATCCAACACGCCGAATCACCAACGGAGAAATTTTACATTGTGTTCGAGGCCGTATGCGCATTTTTTGGGTAAATGGATAATACAACTAACAGTAGAAGCATGAAAATATTAACATTTAATTGCAACGGTCTTAAAAGACAAAAAACCGAATTAACACACTTCCTTAACCGTAACAATATCGACATTGCCTTATTACAGGAAACCAATCTTAGGAACTGTGAAGTATTTCAAGTGCCTAACTATAAAACATACACACACAACAACCGCGAAATAACACGCACAAATAGGCAATTCGGAGGAACTGCTGTATTAGTAAAAAAATCCATTAAACACACCCATCTCCCTCCCATAGAATCAGTCATCGAAAACCTAAGAATCCAAATCCCAAACAACAACCAAAACCTAACAATTGCAACAATATACAAACCCCCTAACAAATCCATAACCACCACATTTTTAAAAAACCTTCTCACAATTCCCGGCCAAGTAATTGCTGCAGGTGACTATAACGCTCACCACACTTCTTGGAAACACACACAAAATAACTCCGCGGGTAATACAATAGTTAAATTCGCGGAGAGCTACAATAATATTCATATCACAACTCCTAATGATGCCACACACACATGCACACGAAACGACACACCATCCCGGACCTGAACTCTGACCACGTTCCTGTGATCTTCACAATTAATGTAAATTCCAACAGGACGGAAAACATTACACAACCTACAAAATACACACAAAAAAACACAGACTGGTCACTGTTCAACCAACTGACTGAAAACACCGGACACATTAAAAAACCAACAACCAACGACGAAATAGACGAGACAGCCGCACAAATAACATCCCTAATCCAAACATCACTCCAACAAAGCCTTCATAAACCAACTCAAAACCTCTCCCTCCGCACATAATTGATTTAATCAAACAAAAAAATAAACTCTATAAACAATTTTTACAAACCCGAGACCCTCAAACCAAAATCCTGAAAAACCGACTGCAAAACCGAATTAAAACTCAAATGCAAATCTTCAACTCCCAGAAATGGGACGAGATTATTGCTAATTCGGAAATTTGCAATTCTTGGAAATTCCCTAGAATCATGATCAAAAACAAATCCAATATCCCAATCCTAAAATCAAACAATGTGTTTGCAAACACAGATGCTGAAAAAGCAAATATGCTTGCAAACACGTACCACAACACCTTTACGCCTAATCCTCTTAGTCCCATTACGACTCAGACAGTTAAAAACTCATTAGAAAACATTAAACAGACGACAATAAATTCCGACTGCGAAATCACATTAGAAGAAATTAGTGGCATCATTAAACAATTAAAATCCAAGAAGTCCCCAGGTATTGATAATATCCCGAACCTCGCCCTGAAACACCTGCACACAAACTCATTAACAAAACTATCCGAACTTTACACCGCTATCCTTCAAAAATCCCATTATCCCGAGCAATTCAAAAGATCAATTATAATCCCCATCCACAAAAAGAAAAAAAATCCCGAGTTACCAAGCAATTACAGGCCAATTAACCTCCTCTCGTCCCTGAGCAAATTGCTGGAAAAAAACATTCAAAACAGAATTACAAAACACCTGGATGATAATTCAATCACAATTCCCCAGCAATTTGGCTTCAGAACGGAGCACTCAACTACACAGCAGCTTCTCCGAGTTGTAGACACAATAAAACACAACCAAAACATAAATAAACACACTGCGATGGCCACTCTAGATATAGAGAAGGCATTCGACACAGTTAGGCACGATGTTGTACTTCACAGGCTGCATGAAATTAACCTCCCAACACCACTAATAAAACTAATACAATCATACCTTAATAACCGCACGTACCAAGTTAGAATTAATAACACACTGTCTGAACCTAAACCACAACTATGCGGTGTACCCCAAGGTAGCGCGCTTGGCCCCACCCTATTCAACATTTTCATTAATAAATTACCTATCCCCGACGATCCGCGAGTTATCACCGCACTGTATGCGGACGATACCGCGATCCTCGCCTCATCCAAAAATCCCACTCTTGCCATTCAACTCCTTCAAGATTCGCTTGACCGAATCACCTATTTCTTTCAGAAATGGGGATTAACAATAAATCACCAAAAAACCGAAGCAATCAAATTCCAATACAAAAAACGAACCAATACCCATTTCCCAAATCTGACCCTCAATAATCAAACTATCCCTTGGCTAAACGCAATTAAATACCTTGGGGTAACAATCGACGATAAACTCACTTTCCACTCCCACATAAATAACATAACTCATACAGCCATAGCCAGAAAAAGCAAAATCGCATGGATCACACGAGGACTAACACATAAAACACGCACGCTCATATACACATCCATGATCCGCCCCCTATTAACATATGCATGCCCGGTGTGGTCACTAACCTCCCCATACACCCTTAGGAAAATACAAAACACAGAAAACAAAATTCTACGAAGCATGCATAGAACCCCCTTACTAACAACTAACGATGCGTTATACGGCCTCGCACAAATAAAAGAAACCATATCCGAACACACAAAAAAACTAAACAACAACTTCATAACAAACATAAACAACACAGAAAACACAGAACTTAAGAAAACAATTATAATCAAAACAATGAAAGACACGACTTACAAAAGACTAACTACGAACACTACCTAAAGACCACACACGCTAAGCAACTGCAAGCTAAACAAAAAAAAAAGGCTTGCAATTACTTAGGCACAAAAACACACACCACACACGTATACGCTTAAAAAAAAAAGTATACAACAAATACGCGCGCACATACAAACAGACAAAGACAAACTCACTCATACACTCACACACCACACAGCACACACACAAAAAAAAAGTGTGCACGTAACACACACTCGCTTGCGCTGAAAAAAAAAAGCAAACGAGTGTAAAAAAAAAGGCAAACTCATGTGTTTATATACATAAAAAAAAAAATATATGTATATACACACATGGGCCAGCAAATTAAATATCAAAAACCACGGGAAACGATGCTTGTAAAAAAAAAGAAAAAAAACATCAGTAAGGGTGATATTTCACCGCACTGGGGTTCCCTCATAAGGAGGAAACATAACATAAGAGCTCCGCTTTTCAGGTGATCCCCGATTCGACCGCTGAAGTGAACGGACGTGCCGAATAGTTATTGTGAAACCCAGTGCGACTACCTGCGTGCGGATTATCCCACGTGGATAATTAGTTAAAACGTAATACAGCTCTGCCTGAATGCAGCCTGTAAGTGTTAAAGACTTCTTGAAAGAAAAAAATAGTGAAAAAAACAAAGTGCCAAAAGTGCATGAGTGCTCCGATAAACAGGGCTTAAAAGCCCAAAAAATGCCGCGCGTCATTCGCAATCGCAGAAAAGTGCAACCGGTAGTGAGATTGTGTGAAGAACCGTACGTAAAACAAAACGCGATCATGAATATGTTACAGCAAATTACACCTGCCCCCCAGGCAAACACACAAATCACCGTCCCCACAGAAAACCGGTTTACCCCCATCGAAATCGACGAACAATACGAGGACTCCGAATCCGAAATGGACCACCGAAGTGAATCCCCAGTGATCAAAAACAATAGAAGTGAAAAAAAAATCCCCAGGCACCGCGGCCATAATATACATCCGAGTCGACAAACAGTATGAACTTATTAAAAAAATCACAGAAATCTCCCCAAGTGCCTCAGTGAGAGTTAAAGACAAGTTCATAACAGTGAAACCCAGTGATCTGGAACAAAAAACTAAAATGAAGGAGAACAGTGTAGAGTTCTACACGTACGGAGACAGTACGACCCGCCCAGTGAAAATATTAATTAATAACCTCCCCCGCGACATCCCGCTAGAAATAGTGAAAAACGAACTAAATAAAAAAAACATTAACGTGATCTCCCTGGCCCGTAACCCCAACGCGATGGCTGCAAAACACATCCCCCCAGTTAAGTTAACCACGGACAAAGATAGTGCCTCAAAAGTCTATAACCTGATCCAAATCGACGGATCATATGTGAAATGCGTCCCTTATAAAAGGTAAAGAATACCACAGTGCCACAACTGTCAAATGTTTGGACACTCAAGTTACCTGTGTAACTTAAAACCTAAGTGCGTCGCCTGTGCAGGACAGCATTCGGGAAAATGCCCGACAACAAGTAAACTCTTGAACAATTCAAAGTGCGCAAACTGCGAAGGACAGCACCCGGCAAACTATAAAGAATGCCCAGTATACAAAAAACTGGCAGAAAACGGAGAGCTGAGAAGAACCCAACAAAACAGTAAGTTTGATATTAATTCGCATAGATTCCCCGCTCTAAAAACACCGAACCCCACAAACACACCATCTACACACACAAATACACCTACAAATACGTTCACAAATACAGCACCTAAACTCACATATACAGCACCTACATTTACAAATACACTTACAAACACAGCACCCACATTCACAAAATCAACAATAACACATAAAACACACTCAACAGACAATAACACACAAAACACCCAACAAACCGAACAAATAAACTACCCGGAGTTGAGAAAAAGGATAAAAACAACCAATCCGGCATTACATGCAACACAGCCAACACCGGGCCCCTCAGGCATGCAAAAAAACACACCTGCAAAAACACCCTTTTTCTCAACTCCGTGTACCAACACAAATACTAACACCAACTCGTCCACAAACATACAAACACACAACTCAAACAACCAGACACCAAACAAAACAGAAAACCCCTTCGAAATTTTCATACAAATAAAACAGTTTATAGAATCTCTATCACTGGACTTTAACAAAATAAAGAACACTGTTACAACAGTAATAAACAAACTAAAAACAGCCGTGTCACCAACGGAAAAATTCTTTATTTTGTTCGAGGCCGTAGGCGAATTCTTCGGGTAAATGGCCAACAAAAATAACAACAAAACGCTTAAAATACTAACATTTAATTGTAACGGCATGAAAAGACAAAAAACCCAACTAATCAACTTCCTTAACCACCACAACATCGACATAGCCCTTTTACAGGAAACCCACCTTAGAAACTGTGAAGTATTACACGTGCCTAACTATAAAACATATACACATAATCCCCGCGAACAAACACACAAGCACAGACAATTCGGAGGAACTGCCATAATCATAAAAAAATCAATCAACCACATCCAACTCCCGCCAATTGATTCCCTAATTGAAAATTCACGAATCCAAATCAAAAATAATAACCAAAACCTAACCCTAATCAGCATTTATAAACCACCAAATCTCACCCTAAAATCTACATCCTTAAAAAACTTCCTAACCACTCCCGGGCAAATAATCGCCGCAGGCGATTATAACGCTCATCACACGTCCTGGAAACATCCCCAAAACAATCCCGCAGGACAAGCAATAATTAAATTCACCGAAAACTACAACAATATCCACATAACCACCCCCAACGATCCCACCCACACATACAAACACAACAACATATTCACACACAACATACTCGACTTCGCGATTCACAAAGACATTGACATTACAAACTGTTACACAATTCCCGACTTGGACTCCGATCACATACCTGTAATTTTTACAGTTAATCTAAATTCAGACAAGACAGAAAACAACAACTTACCGACTAGATACACACAAAAAAACACAGACTGGTCCCTTTTTTACGAACTGACGGAAAAAACGGATCACATAAAAAAACCAAACAACACGAACGAGATAGACGAGACAACCACACAGATCATATCCCTTATCAAAAACTCTCTCCAACAAAGCCTACATAAACTCCCGCAAACCGAAACCCACCAAAAACCTCTCCCCCGTTATATAGTCGATTTAATCAAACAAAAAAATCGGCTATATAAACAATTCCTATTAACCAGAGATCCACAAACCAAAATCGAAAAAACCAGACTCCAAAACAGAATCCGAACCCAAATCCAAATTTACGAATCCCAGAAATGGGATGAGAAAATTAAACAATCCGAAACCCACAATCCTTGGCAATTACCTAAATCCATGATAAAAGAAAAATCTAACATCCCGATCCTAAAGTCCAATAACTCCCTCGCAAACACAGAAATAGAAAAAGCAAACATGCTGGCAAATACCTATCAAAACACGTTCACTCCAAACCCTCTTAATCCCAGCACAGAAAACACTATCCAAAATTCACTAGCCAGCATTGAACTAGCAACGATAAATCCCGACATCCAAATCACTCCTGACGAACTCAACGACATAATCAAACACCTCAAATCCAACAAATCTCCTGGTATAAATAACATCCCAAACCTCGCCCTGAAAAATCTCCACCCAAACTCTATAACCAAATTAGCCGAACTTTTCACAGCAATCCTAGAAAGCTCCTATTATCCCGAACAATTTAAAATTTCCATAATTATCCCCATTCACAAAAAGAAAAAAAATCCCGAGAACCCGAGTAACTACAGACCTATTAACCTACTCCCAACAATAAGCAAACTCCTCGAAAAATTAATCCAAATCAAAATAACACAACACCTCGAATCCAATTCAATTATAATTCCCCAACAATTCGGATTTAGATCCGAACATTCCACATCCCAGCAGCTCCTCCGAGTCACAGACACAATTAAACACAACAAAAACATAAAAAAACACACTACAATGGCCACATTAGACATCGAAAAGGCATTTGATACAGTTAGGCACGATGTAATACTTCACAGATTGCATGAAATTAACCTCCCTATATCCCTAACCAAATTAATTAAATCCTACCTCACTAACAGAAAATACGTAGTAAGAATAAATAACACCCTATCCGAATCCAAACCACAACTCTGCGGTGTACCCCAAGGTAGCGCACTTGGCCCCACCCTCTTCAACCTCTTTATTAATAAAATTCCTATATCCGACGATCCGCGTGTAATCACAGCCCTTTTCGCTGATGATACCGCGATCCTCGCCTCATCAAAAAACCCCACCCTAGCAATCCAACTCCTACAAGATTCCCTAGATCGGATCACTCATTTTTTCGAGAAATGGGGGCTAAAACTAAATAAACAAAAAACAGAAGCCATCACCTTCCAATACAAAACCCGCACAAATACCCAATTTCCCAACCTAACTCTTGATAACCAAACCATCCCCTGGAAAGACGCAATAAAATACCTTGGGATAAACATAGACACCAAACTAACATACAACACACACATTAACAACATAATCCACTCCGCGTACGCGCGAAATAACAAAATCCACTGGATCACCCGTAAATTAACTCCCAAAACCCGCACCCTCCTATACACATCCATGATCAGACCACTCCTAACATATGCATGCCCAGTCTGGTCACTAACATCCCCACACACACTTAGAAAAATACAAATAACCGAAAACAAAATACTACGTAAACTCCATAAACCACCCCAACGGATCACTAACGAATCGCTCTACGGCCTCGCGCAAATTAAAGAAACAATCACAGAACACATACTCAAATTAAACAATAATTTTACAAACAAATTAACACTATCCGAAAACACAGAACTAAACAAAACCACACTAATCAAAACCAACAAAGACACGACATTCAGAAAACTAACGACAAATAATATATAAACACACGTGCGAAACACACGCGAGCACAAAAAAAAACCAAAAAAAAACACTCGCAAAAACACACACACACACACACACACACACACACACACACACACACAGACACAGACACAGACACAGACACAGACACAGACACAGACACAGACACAGACACAGACACAGACACAGACACAGACACAGACACAGACACAGACACAGACACAGACACAGACACAGACACAGACACAGACACAGACACAGACACAGACACAGACACAGACACAGACACAGACACAGACACAGACACAGACACAGACACAGACACAGACACAGACACAGACACAGACACAGACACAGACACAGACACAGACACAGACACAGACACAGACACAGACACAGACACAGACACAGACACAGACACAGACACAGACACAGACACAGACACAGACACAGACACAGACACAGACACAGACACAGACACAGACACAGACACAGACACAGACACAGACACAGACACAGACACAGACACAGACACAGACACAGACACAGACACAGACACAGACACAGACACAGACACAGACACAGACACAGACACAGACACAGACACAGACACAGACACAGACACAGACACAGACACAGACACAGACACAGACACAGACACAGACACAGACACAGACACAGACACAGACACAGACACAGACACAGACACAGACACAGACACAGACACAGACACAGACACAGACACAGACACAGACACAGACACAGACACAGACACAGACACAGACACAGACACAGACACAGACACAGACACAGACACAGACACAGACACAGACACAGACACAGACACAGACACAGACACAGACACAGACACAGACACAGACACAGACACAGACACAGACACAGACACAGACACAGACACAGACACAGACACAGACACAGACACAGACACAGACACAGACACAGACACAGACACAGACACAGACACAGACACAGACACAGACACAGACACAGACACAGACACAGACACAGACACAGACACAGACACAGACACAGACACAGACACAGACACACACACAGACACAGACACAGACACAGACACAGACACAGACACAGACACAGACACAGACACAGACACAGACACAGACACAGACACAGACACAGACACAGACACAGACACAGACACAGACACAGACACAGACACAGACACAGACACAGACACAGACACAGACACAGACACAGACACAGACACAGACACAGACACAGACACAGACACAGACACAGACACAGACACAGACACAGACACAGACACAGACACAGACACAGACACAGACACAGACACAGACACAGACACAGACACAGACACAGACACAGACACAGACACAGACACAGACACAGACACAGACACAGACACAGACACAGACACAGACACAGACACAGACACAGACACAGACACAGACACAGACACAGACACAGACACAGACACAGACACAGACACAGACACAGACACAGACACAGACACAGACACAGACACAGACACAGACACAGACACAGACACAGTGTGTGTGTGTGTGTGTGTGTGTGTGTGTGTGTGTGTGTGTGTGTGTGTGTGTGTGTGTGTGTGTGTGTGTGTGTGTGTGTGTGTGTGTGTGTGTGTGTGTGTGTGTGTGTGTGTGTGTGTGTGTGTGTGTGTGTGTGTGTGTGTGTGTGTGTGTGTGTGTGTGTGTGTGTGTGTGTGTGTGTGTGTGTGTGTGTGTGTGTGTGTGTGTGTGTGTGTGTGTGTGTGTGTGTGTGTGTGTGTGTGTGTGTGTGTGTGTGTGTGTGTGTGTGTGTGTGTGTGTGTGTGTGTGTGTGTGTGTGTGTGTGTGTGTGTGTGTGTGTGTGTGTGTGTGTGTGTGTGTGTGTGTGTGTGTGTGTGTGTGTGTGTGTGTGTGTGTGTGTGTGTGTGTGTGTGTGTGTGTGTGTGTGTGTGTGTGTGTGTGTGTGTGTGTGTGTGTGTGTGTGTGTGTGTGTGTGTGTGTGTGTGTGTGTGTGTGTGTGTGTGTGTGTGTGTGTGTGTGTGTGTGTGTGTGTGTGTGTGTGTGTGTGTGTGTGTGTGTGTGTGTGTGTGTGTGTGTGTGTGTGTGTGTGTGTGTGTGTGTGTGTGTGTGTGTGTGTGTGTGTGTGTGTGTGTGTGTGTGTGTGTGTGTGTGTGTGTGTGTGTGTGTGTGTGTGTGTGTGTGTGTGTGTGTGTGTGTGTGTGTGTGTGTGTGTGTGTGTGTGTGTGTGTGTGTGTGTGTGTGTGTGTGTGTGTGTGTGTGTGTGTGTGTGTGTGTGTGTGTGTGTGTGTGTGTGTGTGTGTGTGTGTGTGTGTGTGTGTGTGTGTGTGTGTGTGTGTGTGTGTGTGTGTGTGTGTGTGTGTGTGTGTGTGTGTGTGTGTGTGTGTGTGTGTGTGTGTGTGTGTGTGTGTGTGTGTGTGTGTGTGTGTGTGTGTGTGTGTGTGTGTGTGTGTGTGTGTGTGTGTGTGTGTGTGTGTGTGTGTGTGTGTGTGTGTGTGTGTGTGTGTGTGTGTGTGTGTGTGTGTGTGTGTGTGTGTGTGTGTGTGTGTGTGTGTGTGTGTGTGTGTGTGTGTGTGTGTGTGTGTGTGTGTGTGTGTGTGTGTGTGTGTGTGTGTGTGTGTGTGTGTGTGTGTGTGTGTGTGTGTGTGTGTGTGTGTGTGTGTGTGTGTGTGTGTGTGTGTGTGTGTGTGTGTGTGTGTGTGTGTGTGTGTGTGTGTGTGTGTGTGTGTGTGTGTGTGTGTGTGTGTGTGTGTGTGTGTGTGTGTGTGTGTGTGTGTGTGTGTGTGTGTGTGTGTGTGTGTGTGTGTGTGTGTGTGTGTGTGTGTGTGTGTGTGTGTGTGTGTGTGTGTGTGTGTGTGTGTGTGTGTGTGTGTGTGTGTGTGTGTGTGTGTGTGTGTGTGTGTGTGTGTGTGTGTGTGTGTGTGTGTGTGTGTGTGTGTGTGTGTGTGTGTGTGTGTGTGTGTGTGTGTGTGTGTGTGTGTGTGTGTGTGTGTGTGTGTGTGTGTGTGTGTGTGTGTGTGTGTGTGTGTGTGTGTGTGTGTGTGTGTGTGTGTGTGTGTGTGTGTGTGTGTGTGTGTGTGTGTGTGTGTGTGTGTGTGTGTGTGTGTGTGTGTGTGTGTGTGTGTGTGTGTGTGTGTGTGTGTGTGTGTGTGTGTGTGTGTGTGTGTGTGTGTGTGTGTGTGTGTGTGTGTGTGTGTGTGTGTGTGTGTGTGTGTGTGTGTGTGTGTGTGTGTGTGTGTGTGTGTGTGTGTGTGTGTGTGTGTGTGTGTGTGTGTGTGTGTGTGTGTGTGTGTGTGTGTGTGTGTGTGTGTGTGTGTGTGTGTGTGTGTGTGTGTGTGTGTGTGTGTGTGTGTGTGTGTGTGTGTGTGTGTGTGTGTGTGTGTGTGTGTGTGTGTGTGTGTGTGTGTGTGTGTGTGTGTGTGTGTGTGTGTGTGTGTGTGTGTGTGTGTGTGTGTGTGTGTGTGTGTGTGTGTGTGTGTGTGTGTGTGTGTGTGTGTGTGTGTGTGTGTGTGTGTGTGTGTGTGTGTGTGTGTGTGTGTGTGTGTGTGTGTGTGTGTGTGTGTGTGTGTGTGTGTGTGTGTGTGTGTGTGTGTGTGTGTGTGTGTGTGTGTGTGTGTGTGTGTGTGTGTGTGTGTGTGTGTGTGTGTGTGTGTGTGTGTGTGTGTGTGTGTGTGTGTGTGTGTGTGTGTGTGTGTGTGTGTGTGTGTGTGTGTGTGTGTGTGTGTGTGTGTGTGTGTGTGTGTGTGTGTGTGTGTGTGTGTGTGTGTGTGTGTGTGTGTGTGTGTGTGTGTGTGTGTGTGTGTGTGTGTGTGTGTGTGTGTGTGTGTGTGTGTGTGTGTGTGTGTGTGTGTGTGTGTGTGTGTGTGTGTGTGTGTGTGTGTGTGTGTGTGTGTGTGTGTGTGTGTGTGTGTGTGTGTGTGTGTGTGTGTGTGTGTGTGTGTGTGTGTGTGTGTGTGTGTGTGTGTGTGTGTGTGTGTGTGTGTGTGTGTGTGTGTGTGTGTGTGTGTGTGTGTGTGTGTGTGTGTGTGTGTGTGTGTGTGTGTGTGTGTGTGTGTGTGTGTGTGTGTGTGTGTGTGTGTGTGTGTGTGTGTGTGTGTGTGTGTGTGTGTGTGTGTGTGTGTGTGTGTGTGTGTGTGTGTGTGTGTGTGTGTGTGTGTGTGTGTGTGTGTGTGTGTGTGTGTGTGTGTGTGTGTGTGTGTGTGTGTGTGTGTGTGTGTGTGTGTGTGTGTGTGTGTGTGTGTGTGTGTGTGTGTGTGTGTGTGTGTGTGTTTATATGTTATTTGTCGTTAGTTTTCTGAATGTCGTGTCTTTGTTGGTTTTGATTAGTGTGGTTTTGTTTAGTTCTGTGTTTTCGGATAGTGTTAATTTGTTTGTAAAATTATTGTTTAATTTGAGTATGTGTTCTGTGATTGTTTCTTTAATTTGCGCGAGGCCGTAGAGCGATTCGTTAGTGATCCGTTGGGGTGGTTTATGGAGTTTACGTAGTATTTTGTTTTCGGTTATTTGTATTTTTCTAAGTGTGTGTGGGGATGTTAGTGACCAGACTGGGCATGCATATGTTAGGAGTGGTCTGATCATGGATGTGTATAGGAGGGTGCGGGTTTTGGGAGTTAATTTACGGGTGATCCAGTGGATTTTGTTATTTCGCGCGTACGCGGAGTGGATTATGTTGTTAATGTGTGTGTTGTATGTTAGTTTGGTGTCTATGTTTACCCCAAGGTATTTTATTGCGTCTTTCCAGGGGATGGTTTGGTTATCAAGGGTTAGGTTGGGAAATTGGGTATTTGTGCGGGTTTTGTATTGGAAGGTGATGACTTCTGTTTTTTGTTTGTTTAATTTTAGCCCCCATTTCTCGAAAAAATGAGTGATCCGATCTAGGGAATCTTGTAGGAGTTGGATTGCTAGGGTGGGGTTTTTTGAAGAGGCGAGGATCGCGGTATCATCAGCGAAAAGGGCTGTGATTACACGCGGATCGTCGGATATGGGAATTTTATTAATAAAGAGGTTGAAGAGGGTGGGGCCAAGTGCGCTACCTTGGGGTACACCGCAGAGTTGTGGTTTGGATTCGGATAGGGTGTTATTTATTCTTACTACGTATTTTCTGTTAGTGAGGTAGGATTTAATTAATTTGGTTAGGGATATAGGGAGGTTAATTTCATGCAATCTGTGAAGTATTACATCGTGCCTAACTGTATCAAATGGCTTTTCGATGTCTAATGTGGCCATTGTAGTGTGTTTTTTTATGTTTTTGTTGTGTTTAATTGTGTCTGTGACTCGGAGGATCTGCTGGGATGTGGAATGTTCGGATCTAAATCCGAATTGTTGGGGAATTATAATTGAATTGGATTCGAGGTGTTGGGTTATTTTGATTTGGATTAATTTTTCGAGGAGTTTGCTTATTGTTGGGAGTAGGTTAATAGGTCTGTAGTTACTCGGATTCTCGGGATTTTGTTTCTTTTTGTGAATGGGGATAATTATGGAAATTTTAAATTGTTCGGGATAATAGGAGCTTTCTAGGATTGCTGTGAAAAGTTCGGCTAATTTGGTTATAGAGTTTGGGTGGAGATTTTTTAGGGCGAGGTTTGGGATGTTATTTATACCGGGAGATTTGTTGGATTTGAGGTGTTTGATTATGTCGTTGAGTTCGTTAGGAGTGATTTGGATGTCGGGATTTATCGTTGCTAGTTCAATGCTGGCTAGTGAATTTTGGATAGTGTTTTCTGTGCTGGGATTAAGAGGGTTTGGAGTGAACGTGTTTTGATAGGTATTTGCCAGCATGTTTGCTTTTTCTATTTCTGTGTTTGCAAGGGAGTTATTGGATTTTAGGATCGGGATGTTAGATTTTTCTTTTATCATGGATTTAGGTAATTGCCAAGGATTGTGGGTTTCGGATTGTTTAATTTTCTCATCCCATTTCTGGGATTCGTAAATTTGGATTTGGGTTCGGATTCTGTTTTGGAGTCTGGTTTTTTCGATTTTAGTTTGTGGATCTCTGGTTAATAGGAATTGTTTATATAGCCGATTTTTTTGTTTAATTAAATCGACTATATAACGGGGGAGAGGTTTTTGGTGGGTTTCGGTTTGCGGGAGTTTATGTAGGCTTTGTTGGAGAGAGTTTTTGATAAGGGATATGATCTGTGTGGTTGTCTCGTCGATCTCGTTCGTGTTGTTTGGTTTTTGTATGTGATCCGTTTTTTCCGTCAGTTCGTAAAAAAGGGACCAGTCTGTGTTTTTTTGTGTGTATCTAGTCGGTAGGTTGTTGTTTTCTGTCTTGTCTGAATTTAGATTAACTGTAAAAATTACAGGTATGTGATCGGAGTCCAAGTCGGGGATTGTGTAACAGTTTGTAATGTCAATGTCTTTGTGAATCGCGAAGTCGAGTATGTTGTGTGTGAATATGTTGTTGTGTTTGTATGTGTGGGTGGGATCGTTGGGGGTGGTTATGTGGATATTGTTGTAGTTTTCGGTGAATTTAATTATTGCTTGTCCTGCGGGATTGTTTTGGGGATGTTTCCAGGACGTGTGATGAGCGTTATAATCGCCTGCGGCGATTATTTGCCCGGGAGTGGTTAGGAAGTTTTTTAAGGATGTGGATTTTAGGGTGAGATTTGGTGGTTTATAAATGCTGATTAGGGTTAGGTTTTGGTTATTATTTTTGATTTGGATTCGTGAGTTTTCAATTAGGGAATCAATTGGCGGGAGTTGGATGTGGTTGATTGATTTTTTTATGATTATGGCAGTTCCTCCGAATTGTCTGTGCTTGTGTGTTTGTTCGCGGGGATTATGTGTATATGTTTTATAGTTAGGCACGTGTAATACTTCACAGTTTCTAAGGTGGGTTTCCTGTAAAAGGGCTATGTCGATGTTGTGGTGGTTAAGGAAGTTGATTAGTTGGGTTTTTTGTCTTTTCATGCCGTTACAATTAAATGTTAGTATTTTAAGCGTTTTGTTGTTATTTTTGTTGGCCATTTACCCGAAGAATTCGCCTACGGCCTCGAACAAAATAAAGATTTTTTCCGTTGGTGACACGGCTGTTTTAAGTTTGTTTATTACTGTTGTAACAGTGTTCTTTATTTTGTTAAAGTCCAGTGAAAGAGATTCGATGAACTGTTTTATTTGTATGAAAATTTCGAAGGGGTTTTCTGTTTTGTTTGGTGTCTGGTTGTTTGAGTTGTGTGTTTGTGTGTTTGTGGACGAGTTGGTGTTAGTATTTGTGTTGGTACACGGAGTTGAGAAAAAGGGTGTTTTTGCAGGTGTGTTTTTTTGCATGCCTGAGGGGCCCGGTGTTGGTTGTGTTGCATGTAGTGCCGGATTGGTTGTTTTTATCCTTTTTCTCAACTCCGGGTAGTTTATTTGCTCGGTTTGTTGGGTGTTTTGTGTGTTATTGTCTGTTGAGTGTGTTTTTTGTGTTATTGTTGATTTTGTGAATGTGGGTGCTGTGTTTGTAAGTGTATTTGTAAATGTAGGTGCTGTATATGTGAGTTTAGGTGCTGTATTTGTGAACGTATTTGTTGGTGTATTTGTGTGTGTAGGTGGTGTGTTTGTGGAGTTTGGCGTTTTTAAAGCGGGGAATCTATGCGAATTAACATCAAACTTACTGTTTTGTTGGGTTCTTCTCAGCTCTCTGTTTTCTGCCAGTTTTTTGTATACTGGGCATTCTTTATAGTTTGCCGGGTGCTGTCCTTCGCAGTTTGCGCACTTTGAATTGTTCAAGAGTTTACTTGTTGTCGGGCATTTTCCCGAATGCTGTCCTGCACAGGCGACGCACTTAAGTTTTAAGTTGCACAGGTAGCTTGAATGTCCAAACATTTGGCAGTTGTGGCACTGTGGAATTCTTTCCCTTTTATAAGGCACGCATTTCACATATGATCCGTCGATTTGGATCAAGTTGTAGACTTTTGAGGCACTATCTTTGTCCGTGGTTAACTTAACTGGGGGGATGTGTTTTGCAGCCATCGCGTTGGGGTTACGGGCCAGGGAGATCACGTTAATGTTTTTTTTATTTAGTTCGTTTTTCACTATTTCTAGCGGGATGTCGCGGGGGAGGTTATTAACTAATATTTTCACTGGGCGGGTCGTACTGTCTCCGTACGTGTAGAACTCTACACTGTTCTCCTTCAGCATTGCTGTGATTTTAGTTTTTTGTTCCAGATCACTGAGTTTCACTGTTATAAACTTGTCCTTAACTCTCACTGAGGCACTTGGGGAGATTTCTGTGATTTTTTTAATAAGTTCATATTGTTTGTCGACACGGATGTATAATATGGCCGCGGTGCCTGGGGTTTTTTTTTCACTGCTATTGTTTTTGATCACTGGGGATTCATAAAGATGCGATAACTCATGCCCGAGTCAGGTTAAAATAAAAATCTTGAAAAATAAGACCGTAAAATACCGCCGCCTTGCGGATGTTCTCTTAGTTGAACGCGTTGTACACTCATCTGCACAATTATTGGAGGGGCGAGCAGCATGCGGCCAGCGTTTATCCCTGGGCCGGTGAACGCTGCGCGGCTTCGCGTTTGTTTTTCTTTTCTTTTCTCAATCATAGTTAACAAAAACGGCTCGCGTCGTTAGCATTTGTTCTCGTAAAATTAATATTTCCCAATTATAACCGATATTTTATTGTACTAGTGTTTTATTTTTATGCTTTCTGACTACGGATGGAATAAGTATTTTTTATACTGCATGTTCACTAATATAGAAAACAAGATATGTTTCACTAATTTAAACAAAGAAGTGTAATATACCTTTAATATTGGCTTCCCTAATTATTTGACAGTGTCGGTATTATTAAATTATTTTTAAAGTTTTTTAAGCTAATTAATAAGCCAGAAGCAATCAAATTACAATCAGTCTTGTTCAAATCATTATTTCGTCTTAAATCTTTCGTTGTTAAAGCAGTTGTTAAATGCCATTAAACCTCTCGCAATAAAACTATTAAAGTAAATTGTAAAGTTTCTAGCAACCAGACCTATTTGAACTAACTGCGACTTCATGAACGAATCAATGATATCAAAACTATAAGAATAGTAAGAATAACGTCACTAATATGACGTTGTTGTTACAAATCAACTATTTTTTACTGAGCACAGGTAATATATGTTTGACGAATGTTTAAAAAAATGGAGGGTTTAACTGCGTGCATATTCATTGTTAATTATTTTAGAAAAAATAGAACTACAATAATAATAAGGTAGTTATTATAACGCATTTCAAATAACAAGCTTCTTGCTCAACATTGCAAAGAGCCCAATATATTTTTTAAGGCCCGGCTTGGCCCGACCCGGTCATAAAATAAGAGAGATTGAGTTTTGCCTGACCCGGCCCGGTCAACATTTCAGGTCTAAATAAATAAAAAATATACTTATCTGATTATAGGCGTACTATTTAGAAAAAGTAAAAAATATATATAAAACTAAGATAATTTAAATATTGAATATGATACGGGAAAATCGCCTAAGAAAAATTCAGGCCCGCGCAGTGCTCCAATTGACATATCTTCCCTAAATATTTTAAATGACAAATCCCAAATATGGCCATAGCAGTTAGAAAAGATAATATTTCCTATATAAAAAATATCATTGAAAATCCTATGTTCCGCGTTTTTCATACAGGGTGTCTACGGTAAACCGTTCGTTAAACGTTTATGGGGTTGCCGTTGCACTAAAAATTTGAAAAAAATCCTTGTCATACGGTTAAATCAGTTCTCCTCATGTGAAATATTTTCAACTTTATATCACTTCCGGTTCCACCGGAAGTAGCATCAAATTTGTTATTTCAAATAGAACACCCTATATATTAGTCATTTTTTAGATTCCTCGATTAAATTGCAACATATTTTATTCAAATATATGTACACTTATCTCTTATAGTTTTGAAGCAAAAAAAATATTTTTAAAATTTTGACCTCTAAAAGGCATCTTGAAATCTGTCTGTACCTTCTCCTAAGAATAAGATAAAAATATATAAAAATATCTCTACTTGTACCTAGGAGATGCCTCTATAGGTATATTAATTCGCAACTGAATTTTAGTAGGCAAGTTGTAATGTTTTTGTTTTGCCGCGTATGTAATGCAAAATGTCAAATAATAACAGTATATTACGTAACCAGAGTTGTATCCAGTATATTACATATGAGCGGACATGTTGCGCACGAGCCGCGCAGCGGCGAGTGCAGTATTCCGCGAGTATGTAATTGCCATACCACTTGAGAAACGTACGATACTTTACCTACGCCCTAACAAAATAAACAATGAGCATTAAAGAACAACTTATTTATTGTAATAATTTTTAATAGTACTATGACAATGATGGAAACTAAATTACTACTTGAATAATATACAGGGAATAAAGCTGTACATTTTCCGACATTCGTTGTTTTTTAAAAGAGATCAATTTGAAGCTTTAAACGAGTGTTTTCCACTCCTAGACTAAGCATGAAGTAAAATTTCGAGTTTAGAAAAGCCCCGTGAAAATTTGTCGAGGGTCGCGCAGCGACCCGAGACAAATTTTCTGGGCTTTTCTAAACTCGAAATTTTACTTCATGCGCCACGCGTATAAGACACTAAAATATTGTGAAATTTATTTATATTCGAACTTCAGTTAGAATCTGTGTTTTATACGTGTGGCGCATGAAGTAAAATTTCGAGTTTAGAAAAGCCCAGAAAATTTGTCTCGGGTCGCTGCGCGACCCTCGACAAATTTTCAAGGGGCTTTTCTAAACTCGAAATTTTACTTCATGCTTAGTCTGGGAGTGGAAAACACTCGTTTAGAGCTTCAAATTGAACCATTAAAAAAAAAACGAATAACTAAAGATTTAAAGAAAACAAGCTGAATTTGGTATACGTATATTTTAAAGAAAAACTCCCTGTACATCAAAGAAATGTCATTTTCCTGCATAAATGCGACGAAAAACGAATTTTCCAAATAATTCGAAAACTACTCGCTTTAGAAGTATAGTTGTATAATACTTTTTTGTAGGAAATTTTCCCCCCAATCGTACTATAAAAATTGGATCATTCCATTAAAAAAAATGAATTACTTGATATTGAAGAGAGCACTTAGATATTGACATTTTAAGAACACTTATTGTCAAAATTGACAGTTTCCAATTAATTTACTCATAGAGGCATTCTCTAGGTACAAGTAGAGATATAAATCATATGTTTATCTTATTCTTAAGAGCACTTACAGACAGATTTCGAGATGCCTTTTAAACGTCAAAATTTTAGAAATATTTTTTTTTCTTGAAAACTATAAGAGATAAGTGTACATATGTTTGAATAAAATATTTTGCAATTTAAACGAGAAACCCAAAAATTTGCTAATAAGTAGGGTGTTCTATTTAAAATAACAAATTTGGTGCTACTTCCGGTGGAATCGGAAGTGCTATAAAGTTGAAAAATTGCACATGAGGAGAACTGATTCAACCATATGCCAAGGATTGTTTTCCAATTTTTAGTGCAACGGCAACCCCTTAAACTTTTAACGAATGGTTTAGCGTAGACACCCTATATATATCCGGCATATAAATATTTACAAGGAGGTTATGAACATGAATTATTTTAAACATTAAAAGTGCGATTCTTTTCGCAATCTACAACAAGTTAGTCTTACAAAGACTATATCAAACACTCATTGAAACAACTACTTCCCGGGCTAATACCCCGACGGACATTGAATTATACAACAAGTGCCTGCTGTTACATACAGTAACCTACTGCAAATGTAACAATTTGGGTCAAATTATTCAGGCCATCTATAGACGCGTTTCGAGATTTATCTCTCATCAGTATAGCTTTGCCATTCCCTCTAAACAATTTGACACCTTAGACTGGCGGTCACGTTACCCTTCAAACATAAGTATAAATGAAATTGCCAATTCTTGGTTGCAGAATACTTCAAACATTAAAAGTGCGATTCTTTTCGCAATCTACAACAAGTTAGTCTTACAAAGACTATATCAAACACTGCAACCAAGAATTGGCAATTTCATTTATACTTATGTTTGAACGGTAACGTGACCGCCAGTCTAAGGTGTCAAATTGTTTAGAGGGAATGGCAAAGCTATACTGATAAGAGATAAATCTCGAAACGCGTCTATAGATGGCCTGAATAATTTGACCCAAATTGTTACATTTGCAGTAGGTTACTGTATGTAACAGCAGGCACTTGTTGTATAATTCAATGTCCGTCGGGGTATTAGCCCGGGAAGTAGTTGTTTCAATGAGTGATATAGTCTTTGTAAGACTAACTTGTTGTAGATTGCGAAAAAAATCGCACTTTTAATGTTTGAAGTATTCTGCAACCAAGAATTGGCAATTTCATTTATACTTATGAATTATTTTATTATTATATTTTAAAGAAATAATCTCTAATTTAATAAAATAAAACACATAGTTTCTTCGGCTGTCGAAACTTTAGTCTTAAAAGAAAAAATAATGTGTTATAATGCAAGAATAAGAATCATCGGTTTTGTAAATACCGAAAAATAACACAGGATCCGATAACGATTTCTAACGAATTAAATACAATACATAGCTTGTATGTATTATCAGCGTGTTTAAATAATACGAATCGACACTTTCCTTAGATCCGTCTTTTTTATACGCTTTTTTTTTTCGTCTATTCCACGCGACGCGAGACCCCATCCGTTCATGCCAAGGAGCGATGCACAAATGCACAGCGAGCTGCCGCTTTTCTCTCTGACTGTATTCGCCCCACTTGTCCTGTAAATTTGGCATCGGATGAGCTACTCTAAACTATGTGGGTCTTTCCAACACGATCGGCGTGTTACAGTGCAATAATCCCCTTAATAAATGTATTCCATTGAACCAAGTTTTGTAATTATTTTAATATTGTTTTTTAGAGTTGTCCAAATTTTAATAAAACAATAGATAACTCTAATAAATATTGGGTATTGGGTATATTTATCTATGCTTTTTCATTTGTAATTTGTAAAAATAAATTGTTATGATACCTAATTTGACAACAATTTTAAAATCAAATAAATTGATTTAATTTTTTGTTTCCTTTTTTTTATGTAACAATAAACATTTTAGTTTGTAGATTGGCATTTTGAAAGACCTTTTTAATGTTATATCGTGCCATTTAAAAAAAATGGGCAAGGGTGGCTACAGCCTAATGGGTTGGTTGCAGAAGATTATTATGTGGGTTAAAATGGTTCCCTCTCCATATCCTAGAAACGGTTTTGAAAAATTTTCTCTAAGTGTTACGGTTCCAAAGATATTCTGACTGGCTTGTTTTCAAATTGACACCCTGTATAGAAAAGTGGTGTGGGAACCGACGCTTGGTTACCACCCAACTTAAACATTAATAAAATGAAGTAAGATTTTCTCAACCCGCGAATGACAGAAATGGTTCTTTATTGGGGTGAAATAATGTAGGGGTGCGTGAGAAGATCTTACGATGTATGGTCCGGTACAATAGTGGACGCGTAGGTATATGATTCAATACAAATAGAAAAGGTGGATTTTATACCTAGCGAAAAAATATATGGAATAGAATGCAATAAGAAAAGAAATAAACTTATATAATATATAGTAATAAATGAAATCAAAGTAAAATGTAAAATATGAAATAATAAGAATATAGGAATGTCTTGTTTAATTAATATGAACCGCTGCTTTAGTTGCAAACAAGTGGGCCATTTAAAAAGGAATTGCCCTAACGCGAAGCAACAAAGGGCTATTAAATTCCACAACGTGAATTATTTAGGGAAAGGTACTAATGACAAATTCTTTAACAATTTTTTGATAAACAATAACCTCCAAAAATGTTTTATAGATTTTGGTAGTGAATGTTCAGTAATAACAATACATTTTGTTAAACAATTAAAATTAAAATTACCTAAAAATGTCATACTATCTACCTTAGGTGATTCAGAAATAAAGCCGCAGTATACAGTCCATACAACTTTTAATTTAGAGGGGATAGAAAAGTATCTTTAATTTTATGTAGTAGAGACATGCGTGATGGGGGTCGAAGTTCTCATTGGACAAAATTTTACCGAATTAGATGACATAATATGCACAAAAAATATCTTTTTCGCAGATAAATTAACTTCAGAACATAAAAATTCCAAAATTACTGGGTCAGAATACAGAACCCCAAAAAATGTATGCGATCTCTTAAATCAGTATCCAATGTGCACAGCAAGCAATATGTCTTAATTAATAGTTTCCTCGTCTACAGAGATGAGGATAACTCTAACTACCGATTAACCCATCGCGCATAGACCTAGACAATACTTAGACAATACTCTGATTTTGAAAGAGCAGAAATCAGGGCAATTGTCGAAAACCTCCTAACTAACAAAATAATCAGGGAATCCGAATCACCTTACGCTAGTCCAATACTGCTAGTAAATAAAAGGGATGGGTCAAAGGGGTTATGTATAGATTACAGGGCTATTAATAAAATAACAATTTAAGATAAATATCCGCTACCGCAAATAGAGGAACAATTAAAGGCCCTCGCCGGATACAACTATTATTGTAGTTTAGATTTGTTCTTGGGATATTACCAAGTACCTATGTCTGCAGAATCTATTCCAATTACAGCGTTTGTTACGCAAGATGGGCATTATGAGTTTTTGCGTGTTCCGCTCGGCTTATCAAATTCTCCCGTGGTTTTTCAAAATGCGCTAGATATGGCATTGGAGCAGCTGCGATTTAGTAAAGTACTAATATACTTAGACGATATATTGATATCAGCGAAGACCACCCAAGCCTCCCTATCAGTTTTGCAAGAGGTCCTAAATGTTCTAAAGGTTAACGGATTTACCTTAAATATTGAAAAATGTTATTTTTTGAAACAAGGAAATGAGTACTTGGGATAGAGAATAAGCAGGACTTTTATTCAACCGAGTTCAGAAAAAATTGAAGCGGTTCGGAATTTTCCGAAACCTACAAGCGTTCATCAAATCAGACCGTATTTGGGCTTGACCGGTTATTTCCGTAAATTTATTAGGGACTACTCTGTCAAATCCAAACCACTGTCCACGCTTCTTTAATAAGATGCGTCATGGAAATAGGGACATGTCCAGGACAATGCATTCCACGAATTAAGGGAGAGCATAGTTTTTGACCCAATTTTGACTTTATTTGATTTTAATTTGAGTACAATTTTATATACAGACGCGAGTAGGTGGGGTCTAGCTGGAATTTTGGTACAACTACATAATAACACAGAGAAGGTGATAGTATATTACGGCCGACAAACTTCTTATGTCGAACAAAAGTACCATTCATACGAGTTAGAAGCTTTGGCGATTATTTCGGCAGTACCTACTGTGTGGAGGTCAATAACGTTAGGGCCGCTTTGTTATTCAAAGCCGGCACTAACTACATTCCTGTTCCAGAATTCATCACGAGAGATCTGGTCACAGCACAAATTAGAGTCACTAAGGGGACGAGCAAGAGGACAATCATTATAGCCTCGGCCTACTTCCCGGGTGACTCCACATCCCCTCCACCAGAAGAGGTCAAACGCCTCATCACCTGGTGCAGGAAGGAAAACAAACACCTGGTCCTGGGCTGCGACGCCAACGTGCACCACACTGTATGGGGTAGTACGGACACCAACAGAAGAGGTGAGTTCCTGCTAGACTATGTTTTAGGTGAAAACTTAGATATAGTCAATAAGGGCAATAAACCTACGTTTATCACATCAGTTAGAAAGGAGGTATTAGACATCTCCCTAGCTGATAATTACATAAGCCAGTACATACAAAACTGGCACGTCTCAGATTACGTCTCACTATCAGACCATCAGCATATACGGTTTGACATCGATAGTGGTAATAACCACATCAATGGATTCAGAAATCCCAAAAATACCGACTGGGAGGCCTACCAAGAGCGCCTTACGTCGGAACTTGCGGGATCACTGAATCCTATTGAAACAGTCGAGCAGCTAGAAGCAGCATCGACACAATTACAAGATGTAATCAACATCGCTTACGAAAGTAGTTGTCCACTAAAGCAAAGGGCTGTTGTTAGAGAAGTGCCCTGGTGGAACAGCGAACTCGCGAGCCTAAAGGCCAAAACTAGGCGTACTTTTAATAGGGCTAAAGCCTCTGGACAGTGGGAGGAGTACAGAAAGGCCCTTACGGAGTACAACAAAGAACTGAGAAAATCCAAAAGGAAAACTTGGAGGACTTTCTGCGAGGGGATAGATGATCTACCTCCCGCACAACACCTCCAAAAGGTCCTTGCAAAGGATCACACGAACGGTATTGGACTACTAAAAAAGTCCAACGGTGAATACACTGGAACCCTAGAAGAAAGTCTAAGAGTACTCCTAGAAGCTCACTTTCCTGGGTCCCAGGCAAATAACAGTGAAGACTTACCTGCCATCGGCTTTGAGGTAGAAGAACGCCCTACCAGAGAAAGCAAAAAACTGGCAACAAAGATCTTCACTCCAAGCATAATAACATGGGCGATCAACGGCTTCAAGCCGTTCAAATCCGCGGGGGCAGATGGCATCTTTCCAGCCCTTTTGCAAAGGGCAGGGGAGAAGTTATTACCACGTCTCACGCAAATTTTCAGAGCTAGCTACTCTCTTGGGTATATCCCCAAGCAGTGGAGGGAGGTGGCGGTGGTGTTTATACCAAAGGCTGGCAAACGCCAAATTGACGAGCCTAAGTCATATCGCCCCATAAGCCTCACCTCCTTTCTCCTAAAATCAATGGAGAAAATCATTGATAGAAATATCAGAGGGAAAGCTCTTCAGTCGTTTCCCCTTCACAAACACCAATTTGCCTATCAAGCAGGCAAATCAACAACAAATGCCCTTCACACACTAACAAGTGTAATAGAGAAGAGCATTGCAAGCAAAGAAGTGGCTCTATGCGCATTCTTGGACATCGAAGGTGCATTTGACAACACCTCCTATGAATCCATAGACACGGCCACCAAATTAAGAGGAATTGATGCCTCCACATCCAAATGGATCCATGCTATGCTCAAAGGTCGTAGGATCACACTGTCCATTGGCGATGAGTCGGCAACTGTGTTCGCAGTAAAGGGGTGCCCACAAGGCGGGGTTCTATCGCCCCTGCTGTGGTCACTAGTTGTCGATGAGCTAATATCGGTGTTATCCAACGACGGTTTTGACGTACAAGGCTATGCTGACGACATCGTCATCATAGTTAGGGGAAAGCATGACGATACGGTGTCCAACCGCATGCAGTCAGCCCTTCGGAAAGTAAGTACATGGTGCGTGCAGAAGGGGTTCACTATCAATCCCAACAAGACTGTAATTGTCCCATTTACAGGTCATAGAAAATTAAATCTTAAGGCACTAACCATGAATGGGACACTCATTGGGCTTTCCAACACAGTTAAATATCTCGGCCTCACCTTTGACCAGAGGCTAAACTGGAAAACCCATGTAGATAACATCACTGCCAAAGCAGTAAGGGCAATATGGGCTTGCCGCAGGCTATTTGGCAAACGATGGGGTTTACACCCCAAGATGATATACTGGCTTTTCATTACGGTGATAAGACCAATAATCACCTATGGTTCCGTTGTCTGGTGGACGAAGACAACGGAGATCACAACCCAAGCAAGGCTCAGCAAGGTTCAACGGCTGGCATGTTTGGGCATCACAGGGGCTATGAACACCTGCCCCACTGGAGCAATGGAGGCTATGCTAAATCTCACACCTCTGCATCTGCACGTGAAAAGGGAAGCAGCACTAGACGCATTAAGAATAATCCAGACAGACACACCAAAATTTGGATACCTTAACGGGCACCTAAAAATCCTCAACACTGTGTGTGAAAGAGCGATATACATGCCCAAAGACTACATGTCAACTGACTACGACTTCGACACAACGATTGAAGTGGCCATCCATGGCCGCCATGATGTTGGAGCGAGGGTCAAGCAGTTACAAGGCTCCTCGATAGTTTGGTTCACTGACGGATCTAAAACTGAAAACGGAGTCGGAATCGGTATCACTGGCCCTCGATGCGAGTTATCAAGGGCCTTGGGATGATCCCCATCGATATTTCAGGCAGAAATCGAGGCCCTGAACACATGCGCCCACATATGTTTAGACAGGGGATACAACAAACAGAGGGTTTGCATCTGCTCAGACAGTCAAGCTGCATTAAAGGCAATAAAATCGCCTACATGCAAGTCTAAATCTGTCTGGGAGTGCAAGCTATCCCTAAAGCAGCTGGCTAGGAACAAGAGAGTCAAACTGGTCTGGGTTCCGGGACACGCAGGGATCAAAGGCAATGAAATTGCCGACAACCTTGCCAAGGAAGGGTCCAAGACTCCATTTGTCGGACCAGAACCTTACAGTGGAATAACTAAAGTCCGCATCAAGGGGATGATCCGGGAATGGGAAGATGCTGCCAAAAGTGCTCACCTGAGAAACACACCTGGTCTGCGGCAGGCGAAAAGGTTCATCGCCTTCTCTGCCGTAAGAGCCGGACAGTTTCTCAGGTTAAGCAAGGGCAACCTAAGGCTCATAACCGGCCTTCTAACTGGACACTGTCGTCTGAAGTACCACCTCACCAAGATGGGTCAGACAACTGATGCCAACTGCAGGTTCTGCAACGAGGCACAAGAAACAGCAGAGCACCTACTTTCTGAATGCCTTGCCTTGTCCCTTCAAAGAGGGAACTACCTGTCATCGGCCACTTTAAACACCGAGGAACTGGTACACATTAACCCTCAAGTTATAGTAGACTTCATAAGAAGTCTAGACATTGAGGGACTCAAGTAGGTCAGGGATAGTTACAAAAGATCTTTTAGGTCGAGGTAACTTCGAAAGGCCCAGAGGCCACACGACCCACCGACCCCATACCATACCATACCATACTGTGTGGAGGTCCAGCATAGCACCTAAACAGGAGGCGTTTGGGGCAGACCTGAGTCTTCGGACGATGGATGTTTGAAGGGGACGATTGTCTAAGTCGGAGCTGTAGACCTTCTTGAGGTAGCCTCTGTGTCCCTACCTTGGATAGGGCTAACTTACACACGGCGGGGTTGACTCAGCCCTGGTGCTTGTAGCCGCTGAATGAAGAGTCGGGGGTGGGCCTTGAAAAGGCCAGGGGTGTCTACTCGCCTCTCCGATCCACACGTGGGTTGGTCTTCGGCGGGCAGTGGTTCGCAGATATGGCGGTAGTTCGCAGATATGGGGGTAGTTCGCAGATATGGCGGTGATCCACCGTTCCCTGAGACGGACGCTCAATCGGTATACACCGCAAGGTAAAAATCGGAGCACACTCTAGTACCTACTGGGTAGGGCGTTCACAATAGTCACCGATTGTGCAACGGTCAAAAGTACCTTTGCTAAAAGTGACGTGAACCTGTGCATCTCATTAAACGAGTACCACTACGAAATAAGACACTGTAGTGGTCAGCAGATGCAGCACGTCGACGCTTTAAGTAGGATTCCCTCGATTTACAACGAAAGCGTTGGTCTGGCTGTAATACACGAATCTGATTTTCTGTTAGCAGTGCAACAGCATGGCCGCCATATACAAAAGGTAAACAACATTTTGGAATCTGGAGAATTTAATAAAAACAAATATATTTTCCAAAAGTATTCCTTGAAAGGTGGTAACGTTTACAAAATTACTGAACATGGTAGGAAATGGGTGGTACCAAAGGCAGCTCGATTTCAGATCTTGCGGATTGTTAAGAAATTAGCTGAGTGGACTGTATTTTGGGAATTAAGTTGATTGCTTTATTAAGCGCTTAACTGTGGTTTCATTTTTCTTTAAAAACGTGGGGTCATTTCTAATCGCGTACACAGGTTAACATAATCAGTAAGGCACTTACCGATGGTGATTCTGATTGGGTTGTTTTGCTGGACCGGCCCTTCTGGCATGAACCTTTACCTTGCTGACTAAATTCACCACGCTATTCATAAAACAGGCACTCCGCGTATGTGCGGCCTCTACTTGCGCTCGCCGAAGACCGATTTTGAATGCGCACTGATGGTCATGCAGATTCACCAGTGCCAATAGATGAATTGATAACAGGTGTACCAATACGCGCATTAACACGGATGATGCATGACGATGTAGATCATTTCGGTGTAAACAAAGCTTACGAATTAATCGCCAGTCAGTATTGGTTTAAAAACATGCGACGTTTTATAAAAAAAAAAATACGTGGGTAATTGTTTAGGTTGCTTCTATTTCAAGTCGGTATCTGGTAAACCTCTTGGGCATTTGCACCCGATTCCCAAAATCCCTATACAATCCACATTGATCACTTGGGGCCTTTTGTAAAATCTAAATTAGGAAATACACAAATCCTCGTCATATTTGATGCATCATTTACCAAGTTCATTTTGATATACCCCGTGAGAACCACTAAAACTTAATTACTCATCAAATCTTTAAATCATATGATAAAGGTATTTGGGATACCACGGAGAAGAATAAGCGATAGAGATATGACTTTCACCAGTCAAGCCTTCTAAATATTTTGCGGGGAAAAGGGTACTAAACATTTTTTAAATGCGGTTGCTATGCCTCGAGGTAATGGACAGGTTGAAAGGTATAATCGAACGATATTAGATTCACTCGCAACTATGGGGACAAACAAGGACAACAATCGATAGGATGGGAGTATTATACAAATACAAGTGGGGCTAAATGGCACAATTAATGGTGGTATAGGTATAACGCCGAGTCAAGCACTGATGGGGTATCACAGGGAATGTTAGATTCGGAAGAGAGGTCAGAGATAAACGTGACCGAAGTGCGACAACGGATGATGGAGTACGTGGAGAAGTACCAAGCTGAGCAGAAGGTTCGGTTTGATAAAAAAACTATCGGAAGCAAGACTGTGTGCCGTTGGTGACTTGGTGCTGCTGAAAACTGCGAGTGCTCCTGTTACAGAGACAAGTCAAAAGCTTTTACCAAAGTGAAAGGGCCCGTTCCGAGTTGTTGAGGTACTAGGGAATGACAGACATCCCTGGGGCTACGAGAGCCCGGGTCGCATATGATAGTGTCGTAGGCTTAGACAACATGCGTCCGTGGATTCACTATGACAACCAGTGATTGGTTGGGCAGCGTATCACTGTAAGGAAGGTCCGTCGGCTGTGAGAGCATGTAGAGTAGGGTGGTCCTTATTTTTCAATGTCGGACTTTTGGGTGCAGGACCCCCTGAAACTGTTCTTTTTACTGAAAAAAATAGTATTCTTTAAGTTTCAAGTCGAAAAATAAATATTAACCCGTGCCGCAAAGCGATTGAAAAAGTTGAAAACGCACAATTAGGAAGAAAATTTGTGTTTTTTATTTTTATTTTTAAATCAATAATGATGATACACTACTGAATGATTATATGTAAGTGAAATTAAGTAATATTCAATAAATATTGATAATTGTTATATTTCTATATTTAAAAAATAATTGTAGAAAACATTTTCACCATTACTCGTCGAATAGTGCATTCATTGCTTTTTTCGTGCACTGGGGATATTTCTTCCTATATTTCTGTACAACCTACAACAAAACAATCGAATGTTATATCCTGAATTCGAGGTACCCCTTCTTAAGTTTCACTTACTTGAAAAAATATACTGTTTTTGAAATTCGTTTTTGGTAAAAGATTTGTTGAATTCTTCCATCAATTTGACTCCCCTTTCAGCAGAATCGTTAACTACATCAATGGAACTTATTATTTGTTTCCCTTTCATATAACCGTCGTTATGAAACCACTGAGTGGCATCAGTTAGGAGAAATGAAGTATCCATATTAAAACGTTTAAATAAATTCAAGGAAGTTTTAGTTATTAAATCACTTGGTAAATTTTTCTTAAAAATATTAGATAGTTCTGTATAAGATAATAAATATTTTTTCAAAGGAGAAATTTTGTCTTCGATGTCTTTTATTTGATCATCATTCAAGTATTCGCGAATTTTTTCAGCCATTCTCTGTTTTTGTTCGAGTGGTACGTTTTCATAAAACAGAGCAAAGAGGATCGGTTCATCTGTCAGATACCAAAGATGATTTATTATTTTTTTTAAACAAGCTTCTGCAATATCAGCATCCTTTTCTATGTATTTCTTCAGTGTCTTGAGTAGTGAAATGTCATTCCATGGGGCTTCTGTTGTTTTATTTGCAGTAAACCAAGGATTAATATAATTTACTACAATGAAACCGCATATCCTAATTAAGGCCTTTTCCTCATGTTGTGTTAAGGTGAATTCACCTCGCAATAAAAATATGAAATATATATATATATGCAATGAATATCTCGCTTTTCTCATCCACCTTGCCTGATGATATGCGCCTGGTGGACGTATTCTATTTCCTTTAGAAAGAGTTCCTCCCAAAAGGATTACGGTGAGTTCTAAAAACTCTTTATAGTCATCGCGAGGCTGTTGTTCATCCTTGAGTTTTGTGATGCAGAAATGGAGAATTTCATCGCGTTTTTCATCAATAAGTTTTACCAGCTCCATGCAGGAGTCGCAGTTCGATATATTACTGGAATTGATTTTTGGAAAACATGCTCTGAATTTCTTGAATAATGGAATATCGGGGCCAGTTGAAGAAAATAATTTCGTTGTCGAAATAGCCGCCTGTAAAATCAATTCGAAAATATGATGACGGGAGGCTAAAAACAGTATATCACGTCCCAATTTAATTTCCAACAGTGCACAAGCTCCATTAATTCTGCTAGTATTAGAAGCTGTGGTATCGAACACAAATGCCTGGACTTTTTCTTGTAATGACCAGTTTTCCAATGTGTCAAAAACTGCTCTAGCAATTTCTTGACCAGTTCCTGAAGGAATCTGCGGAACTCCCAATAGCTGCTCCATTATTGGTATTTTTACTATAACAGGTAGCCGGTCGACTTTTTCAATCCCAGTGACATTTGGAAGTAATTTTGTATCCCAATGCACTATAGCATAATCGACTTTCAATTCTAAGAAATCTGCTTGAATTTTGTTCGCAGTCTCTTCGCGAATTCGCTGCCATTCTCTTCTTATTGATGCTCGATTTATAATGTAATCCATCGGGTTTAACGACAAACTTTCCACGCATGCACTTAATATATAAACCGTATCTCGATCACTTACTTTGCATTTATCCAAGGCTGCTGATAGTCTTTCAGTCATAATTGATATTTTCGCTCTTTGAACAACAGTCCTAGGAGAAACTTGGGAGAGATTATAATGTTTGTTGGATACACTAGGACCAGGAAAATTGGTGACGCCAGAAATTCCCATCCGGAGATCTTCTTTATTCGAAACACTTTCTGGATCGGTATTTTCGGAATCTGAACTCAAAAAGGTGGAAGTCTGAAATGAAATGTGATACAATTTTAATGAAGATTATTTAGATCAAATACATTAAACGTAATTTTGTTTAACTCACCTAATGTTAGTTTTTCCATTTCTGCTTTGCCTTTCTGCTTTTTTAGTTCTTCCCTTTCTTCTCTTTCGGCTTTTCTTTTTTCTGATGTCGTTACTTTTAAATCAATCCCAAGCATACTACCTTCTCAGTTCGGTTTTCGTTGTGCAAGCAAAAACGCTTTGTCCTCTTCAATAATTATCAAGTCCAAAGCATTTTCATGGGCAATATCAAACAAATTATTCAAATTTTCTTCAAACGTTTTTATATTGTTTTTATGTGCTTCACTGATTCGTTTGCAGATTTTTTCTAAATTTCTCCAAGTTTCATATAATTTCTTCAATTTTTAAACACAATCACTTCGATCTTTTGTTGGAATCCGAGCTTTCTTCCAAAAAATTAAACACTCATCGATAACTAAATTCGCAGCATCCGATATATTTAATTTCACTACTCGCATGTTATAAAATAAAACACTCAAACAATCTTTCTGTGAAGGGAGTTTGCTACCAAGAATTTGATTTTTCACTGTACCGATTAAATATATTTTAGATCGCGGCATTTTGAAGAAATACGAAACACGTTACCGAATTTGAGAAAAGTAAAACAATTACAACACAAACGTATTAAACAGCTGGTATGTTTACAGTGCGGGAAAATCTAGAACTATATTCCAATAGCTGACTACTTTTTGGCAGCCATGCTGCATTTTAATTATTTATACATTCATTTATTCATTATTTATTCATCTTCCTACAATATATGGTATAAAACGATATTTTCCTATATAAATCTGACTAAAAACGTGAGTTAGCTGTACACTACCACGGAGTATTAGTCTCCTTAATTATACTCTGTGGAAAAATCATAAGCAAATTTAATCGCTTTGCGGCACGGGTTAAACTTATTTTATTGACATAAGACTTTGGGAACACCGTTTTTTCATTAAAAAGAACAATTTCAGCCGGTCCTGCAAAAAAAAATCGACATTTTTTTTTCACAATAGTAACTAAGGACCACCCTAATGTAGAAGTATGGGAGAGCCTGAGCGGTTAGGCCAGCACTTCGTGATTATAGTTATGGAGTTAGATAGTACCATTACGGTTAAGTTATATCTATATTTAATGTTACTTGTATTGTTATTTTGGTAGTTTTTTTTATAGTAGGATAGATGCCACCAGTTCCTGTCGTCTGCCGCACTTAAAGTAGCGTAGGTTTACCGTGCGAAGATGCAGATGAGGGAAAAACCGAAAAGGGCATTAAAGACCTGGCTTTAACGAAGCGACAATTTGTGTAAATAATAACTGTGCTCATTATCAATAACAAACAGTTTGTTATTGATGATGAGCACTTTGTGTCTCGAAATGTACATCTAACGATAAAAATAAAAAGTGAAGTAAGGAATAACAGTCTTTTTTAGTGCATGTAAATAATGACGAATCTCGAAAAAATCGACAAAAAATATAAAAATATTAAAAAAAAAGGCGAGGTGTCCTACAAATATAATTTTAATTATTTAAACTTTCGTCTTAAATCGACAATTCTGACATCAGATTCTGACATTCAGAAATTGACAAATCTGACATTTTCGATACTTTAGACATTTTTGATAATTTTACACTTTTTAACATTTTTGACGTAAATTAACAGTTTTGAAATTAGATGATATTTTCAACACTTTTTACATTTCTAATATTTTTGACATTTTATAAAATCTTTAGTATTAGAAAACGCCTCTGACATTAAATGACAATTTGAATGTTACTTTTGACTAACAATGACAGTCTAGACATTAAATTGCGTTTTTGACATTGAATGAAAATGAATGACAATTTTTATGTTTTCGATATTTTTGACATTTGTAATTTTTGATAATTTCGATATTTTTGGCATTTTTGATGTTTTTGATATTTTTTTGATTTTGTCGATTTATAAATTTTTTATCAGATTTCGATTTTTTGAACTATTTATAAATTTTTCTTCAAATTTTTAATATTTCTAGATTTTCGTCGATTTATAAAATGTTAAATACTTTGTGATTTTTGTCAATTTATAAAAAATCAGATTTTCAAATTTTGATGTTTTTATCAATTTACAAGATTTTCAATATTTCCAATATTTTATTAATTTATAGGTGACATAAAAATATGTCAACTGTGACATAAATCTCAACGTGCAATGTCAAGTGTTAATTGATAATCGGTCAATATTTTTCACCTAACTTGTCAATTTTGACATTTTTGATATAATTTTAACTTTAGTTAAAACCAGTATTTTATGCGGGTGGCGCATGAAGTAAAATTTCGAGTTTAGAAAAGCCCCGTGAAAATTTGTCTCGGGTCGCTGCGCGACCCTCGACAAATTTTCTACGCGGGGCTTTTCTAAACTCGAAATTTTACTTCATGCTTAGTCTGTCACAACTATCAAAATGGTTGTCGCAAGTCTCATAATGAAATACAATAACATGACCATCTAATAATATATTTCAAATAAGTTGTCTTAAATTGACAATAATCGGCTGACGCCGATTTGTGTCAAGTTTGATGCATGGGACTAAATGTCATTTCAGTTGACAGGATAAACTGATGTCTGCTGACGGCGACTTATGTCAAGTTGACACAATGGACTAAACGCCGGCTACCGTCATCTTAAGTCAAGTTGACACGATAGACTAATGTCAATCAAGTGACTTACAGTCATAAAGTCGCAATAGTGAAAATACAGTCGATATAGTGATGTAACCCCCATACACCTCCCCCTGGCTACGGCCTTGCTGGTGAGCAACCCCAGTGTACAAAGGTTCGTCATTGAGGGTTAGAATTTGAGCGTTAGATTTTTCAAACGCTCACCAATAATCTATTTCTGCACAGATTTCGTTGGGATTTTCCGCAATGCGTAGCCCAAAGTGTCACGCTCGCACTTCTGCCGCACCATAAACTGTCAGGAGTTGTCGCATTATATATCGGCAGGTGTGAATTACTTCGGAATTGACCCATTTGCAACGGACATGAGCCGCGGGGAACGCAAGGCGTGCATTAGAAAATTTGAAATTTGTAAACGTTTCACAGTAGGCCAACCGACTGAATTCTAGTTCATAAAATTACATGCAGATGGCATTAGTGGACACTGATTTAGTGCTGGAATGACATTCCAGTCGCTAATTTCCTTTAATTGACCCATCGAAGACAAGTGAAATCAAAATAGTAAAAAGTGGCCATTTTGTCAGCTGCAATTACCAGTGTGCTACGCGAATGATTTGCAATCCTTGCCTCGATTCGCGTCTTCCAATAATGGATTGTAAGTTCAACAGATATACACACGAATATGAGTATATTGTATTAATTATATCCAGTATGTATGTTTGTGTATTGATTGTTATTATATATTATATGTGTGTAAAATTATAATTGAAATTATGTAAAAAGGTTTATTCCGTAAATAAAGTATTATTATTATTATAATATATTGAAAATATTTTCACAAATCTCGCGTTTTAACCTTGTTCGAGATCTGGTTCAATGGTTTTTCAACCAGTGCTCAGAGGAGAACAACAACTGTATTTCGAACAATATTATTTTTTAACCTGGATTCAAAATTGTCTAGGAACGCTCTTATTGTTTAATTAGTGTCTAATCTCCATAGACATAAATTAATTATTAATTATTAAATACGATTGCATCACTCATTTCAATAATGCAATCGTAAAGTACACACAATTCCAGACGGTCACCTGATGCCCCACTTACGACAGACACGGCGACCGCCAGCCCAGCCAAAGGACTACGCAACTCCTGCAAGTCAGCGATTGATGCGATTAATACGGATAACATAAACAGCATTACTCACTTCAATAATGCAATCGCAAACAAACACAATTCCAGACGGTCACCTGGTGCCCCACTTACGACAGACACGGCGACCGCCAGCCAAGCCGACGGATTACGCAACTCCTACAAGTCAGCATTTTACTCCGTGAACTTGTGACCATCAGCGTCCAAATCACCTCGAGTCAGCACCAACATCTAATATAAGTACCACCACGGAAGACGACAAGACCAGAGTTCTTCTGACTCTCAACTCGTTACAATATCATTGTCATGTACTTATCAATTATGCAATATATCCTATTTAAATCCACTACTCTACCCTGAACTATTACAATTAGTATAACCACACAGCTTATTTGCTAGGTGACAAGGTGTTCAGAAGGAATACTCAGTAATAGTTTGATACATTTATTTGCAATAATAAATCAACATAGCTAAAGAGATCGAAATAAATAAGTCGAACAAGATTTAATCAACTTTATTTCGACAAGTATCTTTAATCAGATTAACATCGATAAAGGAAACAAAGATATAGAATGTAATAATAGTCAGTAAAGGAATTCTTTAATCCACTCAACATAATATCAGTATAAGTAATGATAATCAACTCAACAGTAAATAAGTAGACTTTATTAAGCAACTCAACATAAACTCAATATAAATGGTAATAACAAAGTGGGTAATAGGTTCAGCAAATTAAATAGAATTTTATTAACATTCAACAGAATTTCAATACAGCCAAAAATCAGTTACAAGAAAAATCACAGAATACTCCAACACAAAGTAATCAAAGGAAATATGTATTTATGGCGATTACAAATATTATTACAATGATCTATAATCGACAGAAGTAACACAACGGCGCGCGCGTTGTGTTAAGGTTCGCAACGTAAGTCGTGCAGGGCAGTTCTCTCGTTAGCAATTGAAAAAAAAGTATTTAAATGTGAAAATTGCAAAGTTAAGTTACGAAAAATAAACTATGCCTTTATCAACAAAGGGGAGTGAAGCAAATCAGTAGTACGACTTGTTCACGAATTATTATCCAAGTTTGTGAATAATAGTAGAAATAAAAACAGAGTAATAATAAGAGATTAAAGGGACAATTCTAATTAGAGTGTATAATTATGAGGAAAACAGAGTTTATTCAAGCTACAGTTCAAGTGAATGATTTACTTGAACAGGATAAATTACCTTTTAGAGTTAATCAGAAGTAATACATGAAATGTGAAATTATGTAATCAAAAATGAGTATAATGTTTGTGGGCTATTACAAAAGAAGCCGGAAGTTTAATTTAGAAAATCGAATTACTTCATATTTATTTTAAGGGAATTTATTACATCACACAGTGTTTATAACTTTGATTGTTTAACTTAAGAAAAGAGAAGTTATAATGTGCGAATAATCAAGTGCAGGAGATGCAGCTAGTTATATTTAATAAAACCGAAAGAAAGTATTAAATAATTAATATCTTAATAACTAATTAATGTTCTAAGGAATAATGGATAAATAATAAAATTAATAATCAAGCGACACAGTTTCAGAATGCTGCAACGAGTAGCAAAAGGCTAAGTCCCCTTTAGCAGCTAAGTTCTCATCACAAACTGTTTCGTAGTAGCCTTTTAAGATTGAAAGTTACTACTATGTAAGCTTGGTGTAACGTGATGCAATTAGTTTAGCATTAAGGCGGTTTGTGAGGGGACTCAGAAAAACGTGGTGAGAAATGGCCTCATGAACACGATTTCCTGGTTTGTCAAGAAAATTAGAGAAAACGTGGTAAGAAGTAGCCTCGAAAACACGTATCCCTAAAGCAATTAATCCAAGTATGCCCGGAAGCAGCCCGATCTTTGCATACTCAGAGAAACTACCCCTTTCCAAACAATATATAGTAAAATTATCCAACTAGCTAGAAATACGTGATGGGAAATAGCCCCAAGAGCACGGATTTCTTCTTGAAAATTATCAAAGTATGCCCGGAAACAGCCCGAACAACGCATACTCCGAAGAAAATTCAAAGCTAGCAGGTTAACTCCACTGATTCACCTCATAAACACACCTCAGTATTTAATTGATTGAATTTTATTGAAAGTTGCACAAACACTGTGAGATTAAATTAAATCTATAGACTCTGTTATCGGAAATTGAATATAGAAATGGGATAATTTATTACGTGAGAAATTGATTGAAAGTAATTGTTAATTAAGGCATAGGTTATATTAGGACTTTGTTTATGTGTTACACTTGGGAGGACAATGTAAAGACAATGTTTAAGTTTTGTATCCCAAGGGGAGCCCTTACCTTAATTCAGAAGATGTTTATTGTTTGAAAACTAACGAGAGAATGTGCTGTGCTAAGCAGCGCGAGTTAATTTGTATAACGCGAAAGCGGTGGGGCACGCGAAAATCTTCGCCTTATTCCGTCTGACGTGTAAGGAGCGAGCGCGCCCGAGTTGGTGGTGGGGCTCGACGCGGATCGGTCCCGGATCGGATAAGTTCGTCCGTCCGCCCCTGCTCAGCACTCTGAAGGTCCGGGAGCAAGCCTGGCTGGTTTTTGCCTAATCGGTCCATGACCCCGAGTTTTTATGCTTTGAGAACGAATTAAATTTAGAATAGAATGCCAAAATCAGAAGGAATAATATTTAACCTTTTAACTCTCGCAATTTAATTTAGAAGTAGAAAATATTAGTTGCACTATTTAACAAACCTTATTTCCGCAGTGTAAATTATTTACAAATTGTGGCGTACAAAAATGTCTCCGCGTTTCTCCGCTTGGGAAAATAGCTTCCCTGCTTTGTATTTCTATACAGAAGAGGAAAAACCAAGAACTAACTGCTACCACCTGCTATTTTTCCTACAATAACGGTCATGCTATGCGAGGGGTATCGTTGGTGGAAATCGCATTATCTGTCAACAGACAATACCTTATACCTAGCGGGTAGGTAGACCTCGAAAACCTATGTGTTGCAAATGTTGTACGATTTCATAGATTGTTAGATTTTGATCAGTCATTTTGACATTTAATTCGTATGCAAAATCAGTGTAGACATTTACTAATTCTGTACAGGTTTTTAAATATTTAATCCAATCATAGTGGATCCGTTATTTTGCATTTTGAAATTTCGACATCAAATTCGCAATCGGCAACCTCGAAAACCTCTATGTTGTAAATTTTGTACGATTTCATAGATTTGCTATATTCGATCCGCCATTTCAATTTTGAATTTTAGACATATAATCCGTAATCAGAGACCTCAAAAACTATATTGTACACGTTTTAGAAGACTAATATGGACATTTACTATCTATGTACAGGCTTTTAAATATTTGATCCGCCATTTTTAATTTTGAATTTTTGACATCAAATTCGGAATCAGCGCCCCCAAAAACCACAGAGAAATCAATTTGAAGCATATTCTTACACATGTTCATATTTTGACCAGATTTTTTCATGCTTAGGCCCACTGTGCGTTTGTCAGATTCAGTCAGCCATAATGAAAATTGTTTTTTGTCGTTATTTTGATAAAATCTCTTATGTGAGTTAAACAAAAAATTTCAGGAAACACAAAACCTGTTAGAAAAAATTGGTTGAGTAGTTCTTTTCAAACATTTTTTTTTAATGAATCATTGTATAACATTTAGGAGATAACTTTACTACACAGGAGGTTTCATAAACTCATCGGGCTGATAACGTAGAATCACTTGATAACAGAACCTTATTTTGTAAAAAAAATCACACAGCAGGTTTCATCAAAACGACGATTATTCTTTTGTTCTTTAAAAATCGCCAAAATCCATTTTCAGACTAATTTTGATGTGTTTTCGTGTGGTTTTACATCTTGCAGTCGCAATTTCGAAGCACATTGCACCCGTGATACCCGTTTGCACTGAGGATAAGTTTAGATTGAGCTACATAAGACAACAGTAATAAAAATTAAGAATTTTTATACAAGTGATGTTGCACATCTTTCATAACAGCATTATTGTAATGATTTTGCTCGTTTCAAAAAATATTGTACAATCCTCGTGCGTTTCCCGAGTTCACGGTTGAAGGCACTCGCTCCTTCGTCGCTTGTGCTTCAAAAATGCGAAAATTGTTTTACCGCACTTGTTTTGTTAATAACTATTGTTTAATGTTGATGATTTGGACACTTTTAATAAATTAATTCGTATTGTATGTCAAAATATATTTAAAACAACGTAAGTATTTCGTTTTTGTAATTTTTATGATTTTCATCTTGTATAGTACCTATCTTATTTTTCGACAATTTTCAATGCTTTCAAATTTTGAAGATGTAGTGTTTTCTAATTTTAAATTTAGGTTTTAATGTTGATGATACTATCTTATATGTATTCACCAATTTCTACAATTATTAATAGTTTTTAATGTTTTGAAATATTAAATATTATTATTTTTATCAATGTGATTATGATTATGTGATTGTCATATACAGAGTGGCTGATTTTTCAGTGTCCAGCTTATATCTCCTAAAATATTGAAGATTCAAATAAGTCTAATATAACACTAAGTATACAGAACGTGATCTACAAAAGATTCAAGCCCGAGCAGGGACTTGAACCCTGGACCCTTGGATTAAAAGTCCAATGCTCTACCGACTGAGCTACCCGGGCTCTATGAGCGAAACAAACAAAATTTCGTTTGTCGATCCGTTAAGCTTTAATCAATTGCAAGACAACATAACATGTTTTTGATTGGCCAACAGAAATAAAAAATAGCCCGAGCAGGAACTTGAACCCTGGACCCTTGGATTAAAAGTCCAATGCTCTACCGACTGAGCTACCCGGGCTCCATAAGCCAAACAAACAAAATTTCGTTCGTAAATCCGCTAAGCCGTAATCAATAACAAGACAACTTAACATGCTTTTGATTGGGCAACAGAAATAAAAATCGCCCGAGCAGGGACTTGAACCCTGGACCCTTGGATTAAAAGTCCAATGCTCTACCGACTGAGCTACCCGGGCTCTATGAGCGAAACAAACAAAATTTCGTTCGTCGATCCGTTAAGCTTTAATCAATTGCAAGACAACATAACATGTTTTTGATTGGCCAACAGAAATAAAAATAGCCCGAGCAGGGTCTTGAACCCTGGACCCTTGGATTAAAAGTACAATGCTCTACCGACTGAGCTACCCGGGCTCCATAAGCCAAACAAACAAAATTTCGTTCGTTAATCCGCTAAGCCGTAATCAATAACAAGACAACTTAACATGCTTTTGATTGGGCAACAGAAATAAAAATCGCCCGAGCAGGGACTTGAACCCTGGACCCTTGGATTAAAAGTCCAATGCTCTACCGACTGAGCTACCCGGGCTCTATGAGCGAAACAAACAAAATTTCGTTCGTCGATCCGTTAAGCTTTAATCAATTGCAAGACAACATAACATGTTTTTGATTGGCCAACAGAAATAAAAATCGCCCGAGCAGGGACTTGAATCCTGGACCCTTGGATTAAAAGTCCAATGCTCTACCGACTGAGCTACCCGGGCTCTATGAGCGAAACAAACAAAATTTCGTTTGTCGATCCGTTAAGCTTTAATCAATTGCAAGACAGCATAACATGTTTTTGATTGGTCAACAGAAATAAAAATAGCCCGAGCAGGGTCTTGAACCCTGGACCCTTGGATTAAAAGTCCAATGCTCTACCGACTGAGCTACCCGGGCTCCATAAGCCAAACAAACAAAATTTCGTTCGTTAATCCGCTAAGCCGTAATCAATAACAAGACAACTTAACATGCTTTTGATTGGGCAACAGAAATAAAAATCGCCCGAGCAGGGACTTGAACCCTGGACCCTTGGATTAAAAGTCCAATGCTCTACTGACTGAGCTACTCGGGCTCTATGAGCGAAACAAACAACATTTCGTTCGTCGATCCGTTAAGCTTCAATCAATTGCAAGACAACATAACATGTTTTTGATTGGCCAACAGAAATAAAAATAGCCCGAGCAGGGACTTGAACCCTGGACCCTTGGATTAAAAGTCCAATGCTCTACCGACTGAGCTACCCGGGCTCCATAACCCAAACAAACAAAATTTCGTTCGTTAGTCCGTTAAGCCGTAATCAATAACAAGAAAACTTAACATGCTTTTAATTGGGCAACAGAAATAAAAATCGCCTGAGAAGGGACTTGAACCCTGGACCCTTAGATTAAAAGTCCAATGCTCCACCGACTGAGCTACCTGGGCTCTATGAGCGAAACAAACAATATTTCGTTCGTCGATCCGTTAAGCTTTAATCAATTGCAAGACAACATAACATGATTTTGATTGGCCAACAGAAATAAAAATAGCCCGAGCAGGGACTTGAAATCTGGATCCTTGGATTAAAAGTTCAATGCTTTACCGACTGAGCTACCCGGGCTCCATAAGCCAAACAAATATAATTTCATTCGTTAATCCGTTAAGCCATAATCAATAACAAGACAACTTAGCATGCTTTTGATTGGGCAACAGAAATAAAAATCGCCCGAGCAGGGACTGGAACCCTGGACCCTTGGATTAAAAGTCCAATGCTCTACCGACTGAGCTACCCGGGCTCTATGAGCGAAACAAACAAAATTTCGTTTGTCGATCCGTTAAGCTTTAATCCATTGCAAGACAACATAACATGTTTTTGATTGGCCAACAGAAATAAAAATAGCCCGAGCAGGGTCTTGAACCCTGGACCCTTGGATTTAAAGTCCAATGCTCTACCGACTGAGCTACCCGGGCTCCATAAGCCAAACAAACAATAATTCATTCGTTGATCCGTTAAGCCGTAATCAATAATAAGAAAACATAACATGTTTTTGATTGGGCAACAGAAATAAAAATCGCCCGAGCAGGGACTTGAACCCTGGACCCTTGGATTAAAAGTCCAATGCTCTACCGACTGAGCTACCCGGGCTCCATAAGCCAAACAAACAATAATTCATTCGTTGATCCGTTAAGCCGTAATCAATAATAAGAAAACATAACATGTTTTTGATTGGGCAACAGAAATAAAAATCGCCCGAGCAGGGACTTGAACCCTGGACCCTTGGATTAAAAGTCCAATGCTCTACCGACTGAGCTACCCGGGCTCCATAAGCCAAACAAACAATAATTTATTCGTTGATCCGTTAAGCCGTAATCAATAATAAGAAAAGATAAAATGTTTTTGATTGGACAACAGAAATAAAAATCGCCCGAGCAGGGACTTGAATCCTGGACCCTTGGATTAAAAGTCCAATGCTCTACCGACTGAGCTACCCGGGCTCCATAAGCCAAACAAACAATAATTCATTCGTTGATCCGTTAAGCCGTAATCAATAATAAGAATACATAACATGTTTTTGATTGGGCAACAGAAATAAAAACCGCCCGAGCAGGGACTTGAACCCTGGACCCTTGGATTAAAAGTCCAATGCTCTACCGACTGAGCTACCCGGGCTCTATGAGCCAAACAAACAAAATTTCGTTCGTCGATCCGTTAAGCCGTAATCAATAGCAAGACAACATAACAGAATTGTTGTATTTTTTTTTTGTTAAAATTATGTGTGTAAATATTTAATTATTTGTGTAAAATATAGATTGTAGTACCTTGTTGATTATTGCTTATATTTTTTTTTATAGAACTGTTGTTCATACTTTTTGCTTCTCTTAGCATTCCCTGTAATAGGAAATTATCTCGTGCTTCATTTTAAGAATTTGATTATGCCCCTTCTTGTGATAACGTTAGCTTTTTTGTGCCTGTGCCCAGATTATTTTAGATTAGCAATTAGTGTAGAAAATGTATAAATATCTAATGAATTACAGGGAAAAGAGAAAATAAGCCAAAAGATAAATATCATTAATATTCACTTTATACTTTTTTTTACCATGTCTCGAACACGTTGTATTCTCATACCGAAATTTGGAAGTTTCCGGAACAATTGACGATCATCCCATATTCCATGCTTCTTCTAAATCAAAAACTTTTACTTCAGAATCCTTCATAGTTGATTTCCTTTCTTCTTTTACGCGAAAGGAATGCAAATCTATAAAAGCCGCTAAATTGACACTAACTTTGCAGTTTTATTTTTAATTATTTCCATAGTTACTATCACAAGCTGCCTAATGTATTTAAATTTATTATCGAAAATTTAAAATTTAAATTGTTATAAAAATACTCCACCCTTTATGTCAACGCGATAACCGAAACATCGGCTCCGTTGTATCGTAAATAAAAGTAGTGAATTCAAAAAGAATAAAAATCGTAAACTGGTTACTAGAGTGAGAAATAAGTGGGGAAGGTGCAGAAGTAAGATTTAATTCCGAAAAGCGGCTTCTAAGGCAAAGCGGGAGTGGAGAAGAAAATTAACAAAAATTAAGGTTAGGCGATAACACGGAACGACCCGGCTCAACGGTTGTGGCGAAAACAGGCAACCCAAAATACGCAGACTGTGTAAGTTGGGAAACCGAAAATTATCGAAGCGAAATAAACAAAATACTCAAAAACCAAACCCAACAGGAGGGATAAGGATCTGATATGAACAAAAGACCCAGAGATAAATAGGAACAGGACATAAATGAGCGCAATATTGTATTTAATATGAGCAAAAAGATAATAAGGTCACCTAAACAAAGAAAATTACAACAGGAAGAAAGAAAGGCCAAATAAGAGAAATTTGAGAACGAGAATAACAAATCAGAGGAAAACCAAGAAACAATGGAAGAATTGATAACAATAATGCAAGATTTAATGTGGGAAGTGAAGAAAAGCAATGAAGAGCTTAAAAAGACTAACGAAGAGATAAAGAAAAACAGTGAAGAACTAAGAAATCTAAAACACGAAATACAAACAATAAGAAGAAAAGCAAATGGGAAAGAAGAAAAGTGGGAAGACGAAAAACACATAATGATGACAAAAATACAAGGATTAGAGGAACGAGTGGAAAACGCAGAAAAAGAAAAGAACAGAAATAATATCGAAATAAAAGGGCTAAACAATAAAGGAGAAAAAGTGAGAAAAGAGATAGAGGAGTTCTTAACAAGAGAATTAAAAGTAGAAATAAAAATAAAAAGCGGATACAAAATTAAGAATCACCTAAACCAAGATATGATCATAGCAGAAGTAGAAACGTGGAAAATGAAGCAACAAATCATAAAAACCAAGAGTAATATAAAGCATACTAAAATATACATAGACAATGATTTAACTCAGGAAGAAAGAGCAGTACAACAAGAAATCAGAAGCATAGCGAAAGGAATTATAAGGACGGAAAAAGGGCATGTGCTGATATATAGTGGTGTGGAAGAGCACGCGAGGGCAGCAACAGGAGTAGCATGCATCATACACAAGAAACTAGAGAAAGAAATAAAGAATTAGAAGGCATGGTCCGGGAGAACCCGTACAGTAGCGCTAAAAGATGTTAATAATAAGCGAAGAACAATAATAATTGCTTATGGGCCAAACGACGACGACACAACAGAAAACAAAGAAACATTTTGGGACGAATTAACAACAGTAGCAGAAAGGGCAATAGGAGACTTGTATGTAGTAGAAGACTTTAGTGGCCGAGTACAAAAAAGTAATAGAAGTGTATGGAGAAAACAGGAGAAATAACAATGGCAAAAGACTGTTATGTATAACACAAAACATGATTATTACAAATACATTTTTTGAACACAGAGAGGTCCACAAATACAGAAGAGAGGTAAAGAACAGAAAAGAAAGATCTATTATAGATTATATATTAGTGGAAGGGCACAACAGAAACGCAGTAATAGACACAAAAGTGAGAAGAGGGCCAGAAATTGGTAGTAACCACTACCTGGTAGTGACAAAGATGAAGAATATAAAGAAAAATAAAGAATCACACAAATACCAGGAAGAAAATAGGCCATATGAAAACATTAAAGCATATAAACTGAGAAACGAAGAAATAAGCAAGAAATACACAGAAGCAATAAAGAGCAAATTGGAGATCAACGGGGAAAAATACAGAAATGGAAATGTAGAAGAAATTTGGAATATATTCAAAAATTATATATTAGACACTGCAAAAACAATATTTGGATAGACAAAAAAAGGTAAACATTCCAAAAAAACGGCTTGGTGGACAGAGGAAATCAAGACAGAAGTAAAAATGAAAAAAAAGCATGGCAAAACTACCTTGCTCAAAAAACAGAGAACAGTTACAAAGTATATAAAGAAAAAAAAACACCTAAAGGAACTAATAACAAAATAAAAGGGAAAAACATGGAAAGAATTTGGAGAGAAAATGGAAAAAGATAGTAAAGGAAATCATGCATTCCTCCTACATTAAGTATATCAGATATATTGAATGAGTTGTCATCTTTAAAAAACAACAGTAGCCCAGGGCCTGATGGACCTAGCGCCACCTTCCTTAGTAATTGTGCCTTTTCCCTTAGTCGCCCATTATGGCTTTTATTCAATGCATTTCTACGTGAGCGTAGTTTTCCCACCTGCTGGAAAAGTGCTAATATCACGCCAATTTTTAAATCTGGTTATCGAAATCGTGTTGACAATTATAAACCGAACTCTATTTTAGCTGTAGCACCTAAAATTTTTTAAAAACTACTTTTTGATTACCTAACAGGGGTACTGCAATCCTCGATCTCTATGCGTCAACACGGATTTCGTACTGATAAATCAACTAATATTCTAGTGTATGATGCATATATTGTTCGTGCTTTTGAGGAGCGGTGTCAGATGGACTCCATCTACCCTGACTTCTCCAAGGCATTCGACACGGTAGACCATAACTTACTAATGAATAAATTAAGGGATTTTGGTATTGACAATACTTTGCTAAGTTGGATAGGGTCGTATCATTCACGTCCCATCTGTGTCACGTCAGGTGTTCCTCAGGGGTCACACTTGGGCCCCCTTCTATTTAATATATTTATTAATGATGTAGTTAAATGTTTTTCCAATGCAGAATGCCTTCTCTTTGCGGATGATATGAAAATATTCATGAAAATCCGTTCCGTCGAAGATGCCAAAGTTCTTAATTAATTAATTAGTTGGTGCAAGACTAACAAGCTATCTTTAAACCTAAAAAAATGTAATGTCATCACGTTCTCTAGACGGCAAACAACGGTAGATTTCCAGTATTCCATGCTGGGCGAACCTTTAATACGCGTAAATTGTGTAAAAGATTTAGGTGTTACGTTTAATACTACTTTATCTTTTTCAATGCACATCTCAAAGATTGTAGCAAAGTCATACCAAATACTTGGATTTATCAAACGTAACGTCCAAGATATTTGGAACCTTGGTACAATTATTGTATTATATAACGCGCTAGTTCGCCCACATTTGAAATACTGCTCTTGCGTGTGGTCTCCTTATAGCGGCGCTGATATTGAAAAAATCGAGAAAGTACAAAAAAATTTGTTAAATCTGTAGCTTACAAATTTCATCTAGTTGGTGACTACTGCGATCTGCTCGATAAGGTTAATATTACGAGTTTATGTTCTCGGCGTGTCAACCAAGATACTGTGCTGGTAAAAAAAGTGTTTGATGGAGCTATTGACTGTCCCGACTTTCTACAGCTTCTTGGACTCCATGTTCCCGCTCGTCCACTGCGAAATGTAGTTATATTTCACATACCGTTCCACAGAACTGATTATGCGAAATAGTCGGCTACTACACGCATTTTAAGGAGTGCTAATCAATTTATCACTCGCACAGGTTTTGATATATTTGTAGGAACTCTAAGTTTTTTGCGTCGTGCACTCAGTGCAAAATAGTTAAGATTTTTTTTAAATGTCTGTAATATGTTTATATATTTGTAATATTATTCTAACTGTCCTGTATGAAATGGGCTCCGTTAATTAATAAATAAATAAATAAATAAAAACTATTCTATAAAGTACTTAAATCTTGCAGAGAGAAAAATAAATACAATACAATCCAAGTAAGAAACATAGAAGGGAAACAACTAACGGAAGAAAAGGAAATAATGGCGAGGTGGAAGGAATATTTCGAGGAATTACTGGAAACCAATGGAAAAAAAAACAGATGGAGAACAACAAATAATAATCGAAGAGGAAAATGACGCAACGAACGAGAACATTAAAATAGAAGAATTACAGGGAGTAATAAGAAATATGAATAATGGAAAACCGGAGTTGACAAAATCACTGTAGAGATGTTGAAAAAAATGGGAACAGTGGGAATGGAGATACTACTAGAAATATATAACAAAGCATGGCAAGAAAATGAAATACCAAAAGAATGGAAGACAGCACTAATAGTGCCGATATACAAATATACAAGAAAGGAGAGAAAACAGAGTGTTAAAATTATAGAGCAATAACGCTATTGAATACAGTCATGAACATTTTTGAGCAAATTATTGACAGCAAACTCAGAAAAATCATAGAACCAACACTTCACGAGGCTCAAAGTGGATTCAGAAAGGGGAGAAGCATCCAAGACCACATCTTCACATTACAGCAAATAATAGAAAAAATTCAACAACAGAAGAGAAAAGTATACTTTGGATTCATCGATATGGAAAAAGCATGAAAAAGAGAAGAACTATGGGAAATACTAAGAAAGAGAGGAATTAACAGCATATTAATTAATCTACAATCAGAAACTTTTAGAACAAACGAAAGACTTAGACAAGATGGAGGGTTGAGCCCAACGCTGTTCATCATATACATAGACGAAATACTGAGAAAGTGCAAAAACAAGACCAAGAAACTACTAATCGGACATAGAAGCATGCAAAAAATAGAAATCTCGGAAGGGGCATTTGCACACGATATAGTTATAATAGCTGGGGAGGAGAGATAACTTCAAGAAAGCCTAAATATATGGAATGTAACACTGAAGGAATATGGAATGAAAATAAACAAAACAAAGACAAAGGTAATGAAGGTAGGTGAACCAATAGACATGAATATAAAGATAGAGGACGCAAACATAGAACAAGTAGATACTTTTAGATATTTGGGAGTAGAAATAACAATAAATGGAAAACAGGAAACAGAAATTAACAGCAGAATAGAAAATACGATTAAACTTTACTGTGCAATGAATAAGACGTTTATTAACAAGAAGGAAATATCACGCAAAACAAAAATAAAAGTATATAAGGCAATATTTAGACCAGTATTGACATTCGGATATGAATCGTGGACACTGACAGGAGGAGAAAAGAGCAAGATCAGGCGATAGAGATTAAGTACCTATAGAGAGTAAGAGGAGTCACAAGGATGGACAAAATTGTCTGAAATAAGACAAGACTTGGAAATAGATCCGCTTGAGGAATTTATAGAATGAAGACAGCTGAGTTGGTGGGGACATCTACAACGAATGGGAAGCACAAAACCAGTTAAACAAATATGGCAATCAAGAGTAGGAAAAGGGAAAACTAGAGGAAGACCACGGCAGACCTGGATAAGGCCATACAAGAGATACTAGAACGAAGAAAAACATGGGCAGAAGCAAAAGGACTCGCAAGAATCAGAAAAGAATGGACAAAATTTGTACACAGCAATTAATAACAGAGACAACATACCCCTACACCTACAATTATGGTAGATGGGGATTTTAGATTATATATCGGCCATTCCATAAATAAGTGCACACTTTTTGGGGGTACATCAGGGATTTTAGCGAATTTCACATATATTATATAGGTTATCAAGACATGGTGTTTGGTTGTTACTAGAGGTTAAACAAATTATTGTGTCAAAAGTTATAACAATATAAACTTTTAGTACACTTTTATTTTCAACTCAAAAATATCGTAAACCGATACCTATGCAAAAAAAGTTATTCTGTACTTTTTTGTGCTTAAATGTTCAAAGTTTAAAATACATTTTTTTTCCAAAACGATAAATTTTTATTTATATGGATTTTTTTAATAAATAAAACATCTCAAATAATAATCAAATACTCATGTTTTAATTTTCTTCAAAAAAATATATGTTATACCCTGATCCTTCCTAAGAATTTTTCCGTTTTCAAAAGTATGGGCACTTTAAAACTTTTTGAGATATGATTTTTTTACCCGAGCGCTACAATGACATGAGGCGCTCCCGCCAATGGTGTAATGGTCCGGATCGCGGCGAGCGCGTCGCGTCAATGCAGCGCTCGGGTAAAAAAATCATATCTCAAAGAGTTTTTAAGTGCCCATCTTTTTGAAAACAGAAATATTCTTAGGTAGGATTGGGGTATAATATTCGTTTTGGAAAAAAAATTATTTTAAACTTTGAAAATTTAAGCATAAAAAAGTCAAGTATAACTTTTTTTGTATCAGTAACGGTTTACGATATTTTTTAGCTCAAAATAAAAGTGTACTAAAAGTTTATATTGTTATAATTTTTGACACAATCATTTGTTTAACCTCTAGTAACAACCAAACCCCATGTCTTGATAGCCTTTATAATATATGTGAAATTCGCTAAAATCCCTGATGTACCCCTAAAAAGTGCACTTATTTATGGAATGGCCGATATATATAATATATAACACTGCCTAAAAAACACATTCTTTACATATAAAGGACAAAAATTCAAACAATTGGAAGGTGCACCAATGGGTTCTCCTCTATCACCAATAGTTGCAAATTTATTTATGGTAGATTTCGAAACTAAAGCACTAAATTCTTCCCCTCTAAAACCTAAACTTTGGCTACGATACGTGGATGATACTTTCGTTATTTGGCAACATGGTATTGAGAACCTCAACCATTTTTTATCGCATCTAAACAATATCCACAACAAAATTCAATTCACAATGGAAGTTGAAGAAAACAAACGTTTACCCTTTCTGGACACTCTTATTATCCGAAATCCTAGTGGAAACTTAAATTACACCGTATACCGAAAACCTACACACATAAACAGGTACTTGAATGCGAAGTCACATCACCATCCAGCTCAAATAGCGTCTGTGGCAAAATCGCTTCTACTAAGAGCACGTACGCTATCGGACGAACACCACTTAAATATTGAAATATCCAATGTCAAAAAGGCATTAATGCAAAATGGGTTTTCCAAAAAAACAATCAATAAACTAAACAGAAACAAAAGTCCAAAAACAAGAAGTGAAAGTCCGTGTAGCAACGTCACCCTTCCCTACATTAAAGGAACAACTGATTAAATCGGAAAAGTCCTCTCCAAATACAATATTAGAACTTGTTTCAATATACACACAAAAATTCAAAATTTACTCCGAACTCCAAAAGAAATTATCCCACTTGAAGCTCAAGGCGTATATGAAATTCCATGTGGTATGTGTGAGAAGAGCTATGTAGGACAAACAAACCGGAAAATTAGTACTCGTCGAGATGAACACATTTTAGCAGTAAGAAAGTCTGATCCACAATCTTCTTAATTTCAACACGTAAACATTTCTAAACATACAATAAATTTCGAAAAAACGATAATTTTAAAAAAGACAGACTACTTCCACGCGAGGTATATTAGAGAAGCGATAGAAATTGAAAAGAGGCCGAACAGTCTAAATCAAAGAGATGATGCTAAAAGACTACCACCAATTTGGAAAACTTGTATAAATTCTGGTCAAAATATATTATCTCCGAACAACAACCAAGAAATTCAAAACCCAACCCCTTCCGAAAATAATATTTAAATTGTCACTACTACATCATTAGAAGAACAAAACAGAAGAGTAACACGAAGCCAAACAAGAAATTCACGCATCAAGTAGTACGTAAAAGTCAAACAAGTGGTTGCTAGAGCAATGGAATTTTGATAGTTATTCCTGACTATGATGACTGCGACGTCATCGAAACGTCGAATTAAAAATATAATGGACCAGAGCCAAGAAAATACGCGGGACCAAACCCGAAGAAACAGTGATACATATATATATATATATATATATATATATATATATATATATATAGAACAGAGACGTTCGGAAGACGGATCCTAACAGGGCATTCGACCAAAAAAGGAGGCAGGAGTTGCTATTGTAGTCTACTTTATTGTTTACCAAGCTTTCGGGACTGACTTTGTCCCTTCCTCAGGGTTACACTATAACAAAACAATGAGTTTGGATTTGATACATTATCTGACTGTAAGTGTGGTGTTAATTGCTTACATTTGAGAATTGTGAACTAAACTGGTGTCTTCGCACCGACGGTATTTACTATGCATTGTAATTAAAACTGTTGTTTATTTTCGTGGCACGTGTGCTGAGGGCTGATGTGAGGTTAAGTTTGCGGTGAGTTGAAAAACACATATTGTTACTGCACTAACACGTTAAAAACACGTAACTGATTAATACTGGTTAAAATGGAGCATTGGTTGTTGTACTGAATGTTGTTTAAAAATTATAGAAGCCGCCGCATCATGAAGTGGTGCAGTGTTTGTGCGAACACGAGTGCGGAAATAAACACAATGGCGGATGCTGGAGCAACAGGTCCCGCCTGTCTCCCTCTCACTCTGTCACCGAGAGAGGAAGGCACGCGAGGAACAGGGCTGCCAACTTCGTTACTTTCGGGGCGCCCGAGCCGCGGGCTTTTCAAATTCGAAAAATTCGAAAAGACCCGCCACCCGCGCTTTACCCGTCGTATGCCGTGTCTATTTATTCACTGTTAAGTATGTGACTATTATTTCGTATAGGGTACACCTGACGTAGATTTAATCTGTGCGATTGTGCTCGTTATCGCTTGATTAGAAAAGTTGTGAAGGAGAAAGTATTAATGTTAACAAAAATTCAACTAAAAATATAACTAAATGAAAAGTTACGAGCAGCAATCTACTAGAGAAACCGTATGCAGAAATTATACTAACGTGCCCTTCCCTGTCCCACTCTGGCCGCACCATCTTACCATTTGTTTTAACCTTCGTTTTGCAGGTTATGATCTAGCTTAAATTCCTGTTTCAGGAATTTCCTTTTTTGAATATTATAAAACGTATTGACCACGTATTACAGGGAGAACCAGAAAAATCAGGGAGGTTTCGTTGTTCTATGTGAGTGAATGTTACTGGAGTCTAACTTGATAAATTTGTTTTCTAACCTGAGAGGCTGAAGGATAACGGTGCCACCGGCTCGGACCGTGTCATATCTATTAGGTACGAGGCTCAGCACTATCTACTCGTACCCAATAGATATGACACGGTCCGAGCCGGTGGCACCGTTATCCTTCAGCCTCTCAGGTTAGAAAACAAATTTATCAAGTTAGACTCCAGTAACATTCACTCAGATAGAACAACGAAACCCCCCTGATTTTTCTGGTTCTCCCTGTAATACGTGGTCAATACGTTTTATAATATTCAAAAAAGGAAATTCCTGAAACAGGAATTTAAGCTAGATCATAACCTGCAAAACGAAGGTTAAAACAAATGGTAAGATGGTGCGGCCAGAGTGGGACAGGGAAGGGCACGTTAGTATAATTTCTGCATACGGTTTCTCTAGTAGATTGCTGCTCGTAACTTTTCATTTAGTTATATTTTTAGTTGAATTTTTGTTAACATTAATACTTTCTCCTTCACAACTTTTCTAATCAAGCGATAACGAGCACAATCGCACAGATTAAATCTACGTCAGGTGTACCCTATACGAAATAATAGTCACATACTTAACAGTGAATAAATAGACACGGCATACGACGGGTAAAGCGCGGGTGGCGGGTCTTTTCGAATTTTTCGAATTTGAAAAGCCCGCGGCTCGGGCGCCCCGAAAGTAACGAAGTTGGCAGCCCTGTTCCTCGCGTGCCTTCCTCTCTCGGTGACAGAGTGAGAGGGAGACAGGCGGGACCTGTTGCTCCAGCATCCGCCATTGTGTTTATTTCCGCACTCGTGTTCGCACAAACACTGCACCACTTCATGATGCGGCGGCTTCTATAATTTTTAAACAACATTCAGTACAACAACCAATGCTCCATTTTAACCAGTATTAATCAGTTACGTGTTTTTAACGTGTTAGGGCAATAACAATATGTGTTTTTTCAACTTCACCGCAAACTTAACCTCACATCAGCCCTCAGCACACGTGCCACGAAAATAAACAATAGTTTTAATTACAATGCATAGTAAATACCGTCGGTGCGAAGACACCAGTTTAGTTCACAATTCTCAAATGTAAGCAATTAACACCACACTTACAGTCAGATAATGTATCAAATCCAAACTCATTGTTTTGTTATAGTGTAACCCTGAGGAAGGGACAAAGTCAGTCCCGAAAGCTTGGTAAACAATAAAGTAGATTACAATAGCAACTCCTGCCTCCTTTTTTGGTCGAATGCCCTGTTAGGATCCGTCTTCCGAACGTCTCTGTTCTTAACGTAGTACGACCGTTACTTCTTGTCCTGGTATATATATATATATATATATATATATATATATATATATATATATATATATATATATATACTAATAATTATTTCGTATTTATGCATTACGATCGTGCAAATGGCTATAGGCAAGTCAACCAGTTACTACAAACTCCAAACATTGTCTTTGAATGGTAAAACATTCTTACTGTTCTCGATACTTAGTATACTAATAATTTTTACAAACAGAACAAAATACATTGTTTTAAATTTAAGTTTTAGATTTGTACTTGAAATTGTGTAAAATCAAATTATTTTCAACTTTTACTAGTAGTGATTGTATTTGTTCGGATCTTCCCTAACTGGCCATCGACCGCGAGGTCCTTCAGTCGTATATGTTGTGTGTATGTAACTAAGCTTGTTACTTCAGTGAAACGCCCTCGTTACTCCACAGCAGGGGTGTTCAACCTTTTGTAATACGCTAGCTTCTTTTGCATACCAAGTTATTTGGCAATCGACAGGTTACAGGTAAAAAAACAAATAAAAAACAGTAGAGAAAGAGATTTGTTTACAAGTATACCTTAAAATTGATTGTAAATTGCTTAAATTTTGATAGCGCAAGATTTGGTATTTATTAAACATAAGCAGTATATTTCCAACTTCCCAATATGGTCAGTGGTTTATACGCGTAGCGCATAAGATAAAATTTCGAGTTTAGAAAAGCCTGAGTTTGGATTTGGACGCTACGCGTCCTAATCCAAACGCTCAGGTTTTTATAAACTCGAAATTTTACCTCATACTTATGCTCGGTTGCAGAAACGACATTCAAATCTATCATCCTGTGATGAACCATCAAAAATTGATGATCATCAAAATTAAATTGCGTTGCACAAAGCAAATTGAACTCTCGTCAAACTTTCATCACAGGATGTATCATTGATGATTGTTTGATTTGACAACGTCGCAAAATATCCCCGCGCAAGCCCGCGATTGAGGTTAGAAACATTCGTTGTTTGTATTTATATTACTGTGTGGTTATACTGTGGAGTTTGATTAGAAAATGTAAGTTTTGTTAACGATTTACGAAAATATATAAATCTAATGGGCAATCTCAACCTTTTAGGAGTACAAGAAAAAATTATACTGCCACGGAGAAGAATCTTCTAGCTCTAGTTAAATAGTGAGTATCTTAAAACTGCGAAGTAAAATAAGAGTCACATTATTTTAGCCTGTTATGAATCATTATTATTAGTACTTGAATGCGGTTATTATCTTAAAAGTGCTCTTCTGAAAATTTTTAATATTGTGAGCTTCATCGTTTTTCCCGTCGACTCTTCATATGTAAAATATATTTGAGATATGTTGTAAATAATATGTGGAAAGTAATATTTTAATTTATCCTGCACATAAATTTATGTAATTTATTCCTGCATCGGTGTGTTTTCCATTCGATGAATTGTTAGTCGTTGAATTTTCCATTCGACAAATGTTCCGATCTCTTAATTACAAGTCGGTGAAATACTGTCGGTGAGTTGCAGTCGGTGAACTTTCCGGATACGGTTCCATATAGTATTTTTTAATCCTTTCCTACTTTCTATTCCTTAGAAATAAAGACATTTTAGAAAACAAATCTACCAAAGCTATGTATGTGGAGAAAAAAACTTCTACATGGGATAATATCACAACACTTTTCAATAGTTCGGCAGAATCCAATAATAGGAGTGCCAAACAATTGAAAAGTGTGTATGACAACATAAAACGGGACGTCTGAAAGAATGTAGCGATGGAACATGTATGGTTTTCCTTTATTTAATTAAACATTTTGAGTACTTATCTCAAACTATTTTTTTAGCAAAAAGAATATTCAGATACATTAAAATTGGCTAAATGTATAGCCTCAGCATCTAAGGTATTTGTTACAACAGTGCACTTTGTAATAATTAATATTTTAATTAATTATATTATGTTGTTTTAAGCAAGAAACATTGAAAACTGGAGGAGGGAGATCAGTATGTACACTGTCACAAGAGCAGGAAAGGTTTTTAGCGGAGCTGCAGGGTCAAGTACAACCCCTATCCAATTCCCATGACTCGGCTGCCATATACTTTTGTAATGCTTTATAGTTGCACTTATATTTTTATACTAATTTTGATCTTCATAGCTCAAGATATTCCTGTCGCTGAAATTCCCGACACAAACTCCACACCCGATCCTGAACCTGATACTTTATCCCTGTTGCCGGTTATTTCTGAGGCGCCGCAAAAATTACCAGAACGTGCCAGAGCTCTTAAGGCAAAGAGAGTGATAAAAAAAAGAAATTATTGTCGGCTGACCAATATAGACAATTATATTTTAAACAAAAATTTTTCAATGCACGTAGAGAGGGAATATATCAAAAAAAAATTATGATTTGACAATAAAAAAGTTACAAATAGAATTAGATAATTTAAAATAAATTTTGTATTGCTTTAAACACTAGTTTTATTGTCAGACGTGAAAAGTGGTATTTATTAGTGTATTTCTTGTGGCGTAATTGGGATTGTTGCGCTGAATATTCTGTTCTACAATTTCTTCCTCTTCTTCCTGTCCTTCATCGTAATCAATTTCTTCTAACATTATATCGTTATGGCTGTTGCAGATGTTATGTAAAACTCCATAAGCAACTATAACTTCCAGAACAGTTTCTAACTTGAGACACAGGCCCAATTGCAGACACGGAAACCTTCTTTTCAGGACTCCAAAGAAACGTTCTATTGGATTTCTTGTGGCTATATGAGCGCGATTATAAGCTTCTTCACTGGGACTTGCTGGGCGAAGCAATGGAGTTAATAAATAGTTCTTGCACGCATAGCCACTATCTCCCAACAAAAAAACATTTCCATACTGGCCCATTTCAAATTCAACTGGAAGTGGTGAATCATTAAAGATAGTGCTGTCATGAACTGATCCTAGCCACCGAGCTATTAAATGTTGCAAATTTAAATACGAATCACAAGTAGCTTGAACATTTATGCTAAAATACTGTTTGCGGTTCCTAAATAATTCAGCTCTTTCCCCACCAGGAGACTGTATTTTAATATGTGTGCAGTCAATGGCACCGATCACACGTGGAAATCCAGCAATTTTATAAAATCCAGCCTTTACGTGTGTTAAATTATCCTGAGTAACAGGCATTTTAATATATTCCCGGGATAAAGAGGCAATATGTGTAGTCACTCTCTTGATAATGCGGCAGACAGTGGACTTATTTACATGGATAAGATCACCATTAACGATATGGAAACTTCCCGAGGCTTAGAAGCGGAGACAAATTAATATTTGATTGATTGAATCAATAGATTTATTGCGTTGAGTAAATGGTCTAATTCTCCTACCAAATAAATGCAATAAATCTGTGACTGTTTCTTTATTCAATCTGTATCGACTTTTAAATTCATGTTCATCCAGTGTTAGAAATGGATTGTTTCCATCGGGAATGTGCCTGATTCTACGGGGATGGTAGTCATCATCGGACAAATCAGACAGATCAGACCGACCCGACATTTTCTAAAATATGAAATGTGAATTTAAGGTACTATTTGCAATCTTACTTACAAATTTACTTACCCAATTTATTTAGCTTATATGTATATTTAGGTTAGTTTGTGAATTTTATTAAGGTTATGTTATGTAGAGCACTCGAAATTGATTTATGATGGTTCATAAACTGGAGATATTTGTCATTCAAATGTAACAATTCGTTAACGAAGCATCTGTACCTGAATGTTGTTTCTGCAACATAATATTCAATTATTGATCCGTTAACGAGCCATCAATGTGACATTTCATCAAAAATTGATGAAAGACTGATGCTCCATTAACGAGTCATTAACAAACCATTGACAGTTCATAAAATGTTTGATGGTTCGTTAACGATCCATCAAACTGACATCATTTTTGATGAGTGTTTCTGCAACTGGGCATTAGTGTGGGAGTGGACAACACTTGTTCAAAACTGGAAATTAAACACTGTTCAGAAACGATGAATGCCTATAAAATTAAATCGTGATATGAATACAAATAGTCGTTAGATTTTAAGATAATCTTGTGTGGGAAATTAAAAGAAAATTATAAATTATTAAATTAACGCCAAAAGCTTTAATTTTGCTTAGAAAAAAATACGCTATAAGATTCTAAAAGTAGGGTTAGAATATCTCAGCTAGTTTTTCTGAAAAATCGTGTCAACGTTGAGATTTAGTGAAAACAGCGTTAGATTATACGGTAATCTTGTTTGAAACATTTTAAACAATCAGGAATTATTGAATCAACTTTGAAAGCACTATTTTTCACTTTAAAATAGACAAGCTTTAAGAACCTAAAGGTGGGGTTACAATATCTCAACTGGTTTTTCATAAAAAATCTGCCAAAAATGTGATTTTAGTAAAAAATCATTAATAGTTCGAATGACGGGGAAAGTACTTTGATGAACACAATACCAATTTGTTTGTAATCCTACATTTCATTTATTAGGCTTAGGCAGGAAAGTACAATATCAAAGGTGTTTCGTGTTCAACGCTATGAGTAAATAAAAAGTGGGAGGGATTTTCTTTGTGAAATAAGGATATTTTATATTTCCTTGAGGGAAAATCTAATTACTTTAGTTCCTAACACTGGTACAAACACTGACGTCGAGTAGGTTGATATTACAACAATGTTTTGCATTGTTGTAATGTCAAAATCGATAACAGAAAAAACGGTAATTAGGCGAGTAGCTTATATAATTATAAAAACATGATAGTCATAATATTAAAATACTGTCAATAAGTTTATGAATGTAAAGTGTCGCGTATTGGGTAAAAATCTTTCGAAGAAATTGATGAGCTGATAATCCATACAAGTTCAAAAAATACGATGTATAGTAGAGCGTATTTCACCAAGATATTTAACAAGTTTTGAAAAGAAAGAAATTATGTTCTGGATGGAAATATTTGCTTATACAGCTTGCTGGTATACTCAAAGATTCCTTATTTTTATTTCATTTGCTAAATTATGTACCCAAATTTACCGCGAGCTTAGATGAATTTACAAAAAAAAAATCGTAGCTGTTACCGTTTAGTAATTCATCTCGACATAACATTTGTTGTCAACTGATTATTAACCTCGAGCTAACACTCTCGGTTAATAAACAGACAACAAATGTCATTGTCCCGTTAAATTACTCGTTAGCAAGGTACTCAAAATCTATTTTTTGTTAATTAACCTCAATCTTGGTATCTTGTGGTGGAGGCGGTTACTTTGTGAAACATTGTAAATATTTAAATAAATAATAGTTTTAGAAAAGTACATTACAAACATTAATTATGAGTTTTTTTGCAGCTTGTTGATAGGTAAAATTGTTAAATGACGTCATTTAACGGTAAAATGTACGCCTTATAACATTTTCAAAAAGTACAGAATAAATGTTCTATGGATATCTACTGGATATAGTAAGATAAATATCCACATTAAATTAATGAAATGACATCCAGTGAATATGCTGTTATGAATATTCATTATAGTCTGTCTAAAAACTAGAAGGAGTAAGTGCCAAAGCCTAATTTACACTCCAAAAAGTTACCAGAAATATCACTAGACAAATTTGGCGGCAATTTTCAATAATTTCATAATTACGCTTTAAATAAAATCAAATATCCATTTTGTACTTCTTAAGTATTTTCTTTTTCATTGTACGATATCGTCAGTTCAATTAAAATGCTTATACAGCATCTCGCCATATATCTGTGAAATAAAACATATTTACATTATGTTCACAATATACGAGGTGGATTGGTAAAATAAGGTCCCCTATGCTGCTGAGAAATAATGCGACGTGCTGGGAGAAATGTAAAACACTGTCTTACACTGTCAAATCTCCCTCTGTCTATTCCCACCTCTCCCACCACGCTACATCGCTGAATGCCGTACTAGCAGCCTTCGAAGATGGAGCTCCCTATCGCTGTTACCGCCAGATGCGAAATTCGCGCTGTGATACGTTTTTTAAGTGCAAAACGGATTTCACCTATTGACATTCATCGTCAGTTAATCGAAGTTTATGGGGAAAATTGCATATCTGTTCAACATGTTCGCAAATAGTGCAGAGAATTCAGTGAAGGCCGCACGGAAATTCACTATCAACACTGGAGAGGAAGGCCTTCAGTTTCAGATGGAATTGTCAAAAAAGTTGAGAGAATATAGCTTGAAGATCGGAGGATCATCATTAAAGAACTTGCTTTCCGTATTTCTGAGACTACCAACACTACAATTCATAAGATTTTAAGCGAAAAATAAGGCTATCACAAAGTGTGTGCACGGTGGGTACCGCGAATGCTCACAGAAAACCACAAACAGCAACGTGTCGAGTGTTCCCGGCAGTTTCTACAACAATGTGAAGACAACAAGGAAGAATTCTTGGATTCCATTGTTACAGGCGACGAAACATGGGCGTATCACTTTACCCCCGAAACCAAGTAGCAATCACGTGAATGGCGTCACTCAACTTCGCCAAAGCCGAAGAAGTTTAAACAACAGTCTGCTGGAAAAGTCATAGCAACCGTCTTTTGGGACAGGAAGAGCCTGCTTTTGATCGACTTTTTGCCTCATGGAACAACAGTAAACTCCGACAGATATTGCGACACATTAAGAAAACTGAAACGTGCGATCCAGAACCGCCCGAGACTAAGATTGTCCAGTGGTGTTAGACTTCTCCATGACAACGCTCGATCTCATGTCTCACAGCAAACTTAAAGTAACACTTGGGTGGTTTACGCTTCAATACCAATGATGAAGTCAAGGAAGAGGTTACTCGATTCCTCAAAGGATTGGCGGCAGAAATCTAAAACATGGGGATAAAAAAACTGGAGCATCGTCTGCAAAAGTGTTTGAACAGAAACGGCGATTATATAGAAAAATAGCATAAGTTTTAAGCTTTAAAATGATTTGCAACACTAAGAACAAATATATATATATATATATATATATATATATATATATATATATATATATATATATATATACACACATATATATATATATATATATATATATATATATATATATATATATATATATAATATATTATTAAAAATCATGAGAACCTCATTTTATGAATCCCCCTTGTAATATGCAATTTATATAATAATGTGTCTCTATCAGAGCTGGGACGAATCCTCGTAAAAAGAATTCGAATTACCTAATATGATTCGAATCACAAATACTCGAATAAAGGATTCGTAAGAGATAAATATGATTCGAATCGAAGATTCAAATCCTGTTTTTTCGAATCACTAAACAAATCCTTTAAGAATAAATTTGATTTTATTAGTTTTTTGCAACCATTAATATATAAATATCGTTACCAGTTGATTTAATAAAAATATTCAAAACCTAATTATTTATTATTACCACTGAACATCGTTGATAACAGACTAAATATCTGACTTTTTTATCTCTCCTGACTTGAAGTGTTTAAACTTAAAGTTTATGACAAGTTGTCCTTCTGCCTGTAGACAATGGTGTGTCTACAGCTGTTTCGTGTTTGGAGTGGGTTTTGTGGAATTCTATGTTAATTCCCTTCCTAGGTTGGAAATTTGGTCGTCCGGGTGGTTTATTAGTCTTTCAATCATTTCTTGTCGCCGTCGTTGTGCTGTTTTTATCGGTTCTTCCAGTTGTAAGTCTTCCTGAATTTGTGCTGCCCTGACATACCACGGAGCTCCTGTCGCTTTTCTTATCAGGTCGTTCCATTTTCGTTTTACGTTCAGCTTGGTGCTCTCGCTGCCCGTGATAAATAACTCCTGTCCGTAGAATGCGGTCGGGAACAGCACCGATTTTAGAAGTTTTCTTCTGTTTTTGATCGATAGTTGACTTGATTCGTGGATTAAGCTTTGAAGTTGGGATGTTCAGTGCTTGGCTAAACCAGCTGTTCTCGCGACGTGGTGTTTAAAACTTAGTTTGCGGTCGATCGTCACGCCCAGGTACGTCGCGGTGTTTTTCAGTTTAATTCTCGATTTTCCCATCGTAATAAAATTGTGAAGTGGTCTCTTCTTTCCCATCAACAAAGCTTCTGTCTTCGATTCGTTCAATTTAATTTTCCACTTTCTGTTTATTTGATTTAGCGCTCTCTGCATTCTTTTTCCGGTCGTTTCGAAGTTTAGCCCTTGGGCTAATGTCGCCGTATCGTCCGCAAACTGATACAGAGAGAGGAATTTATCTTTTTCCAGTTTCAGGATGTCCGCCACGAAAATGTTGTATAGCACAGGAGAGATCGGGGAGCCTTGGGGGAGTCCTTCTTTCGCGTTTCTCCAAGTCGAAAGAGCATCGTTCTGTTTTATCCGGAATTGGCGTTCTTGCAACCAGTTGTCTATGAGCTTGACAATCCAGAGCGGAAAATCAAATTGAAGCAGTTTATGAAACAGTCCGGCTCTCCAAACCCTGTCGTATGCTTTTTCCACGTCAAGTAAAGCGATTACGACAGTTTTTCTTGGTTGGAAAACCGCTTTCGCGGTGTTTATCAGGTTAGCGGCCTGCTGAATTGCAGCTAGTTTTCCCCGGAAACCGAACTGGCTCGGACCGATGACTTCTTTTTCGTCGCATATTTTCTGGACGTCGTCTTTAATTTGTTTTTCCGCTACTTTCGCCAAGCTGGAAATCAAACTGATTGGCCTGCGATTTGACACCAACGCCGGATCTTTGTCACCTTTCGGTATTGTGATGACTCTTGCTTTTTTCCACACTGCGGGGAATTTTCCGTGCTCTCTGATTGCGTTAACTAGTCTTGTTAATAATATATAAAATTACGAAAAAACTATTCGTGAAAATGCAAACAGTGTCTTAATTAATAAGACAATTTAAGACGATAAATATCCATTGAAACAACTACTTCCCGTGCAAATACACCTCCGGATATTGAATTATACAATGAAATATTTAAAATCTTATTTAATTTGATTTGTTACAACGCTATTAAAGTATATGTAACGTTTAGGTCAAATTCTCTTCAAACCAACTAACAATACAATTTAAAATGAAAGGAGAGATAGCAACAAATTAGAAGTGAAAGGACTTGGATTAAAACTAATGTCTTAGGCCATCTATAGACGCGTTTCGAGATTTATCTCTCTTCAGTATAGCTTTGCTTGTGACGTTTAAAAAAATTAGGAATAAAATTAAAACAAACTTACTTGGAAAAAGTGTTGTGTGTGGAATGAACAGGTACACAGAAATGGAATGAGTGAAAATGATGGTCGGTATTTATAGGTAAAAAGGGGGATTATGTCATTAGCAGGTATGAAGAATGTGAGACCTTATTATTTACCTTACGGTACAGTTTTTTTTTTTCGTAATTTTATATATTATGTTTAAAGTGTGCAAACTATAAGAAGCGTAAGCTTATTTTCTCGAATTCAAATAGTTTTGAATTTGAATTTATCTTGTTAGTCTTGTTAATCTCGCAATTCCGTTGTCGTGCATAATCTTGAGCGCCCGGTTTGGAATTTCATCTTCACCCGGTGCTTTTTTCGTCGCGATGTTTTTTATAATTTCAGTCGTAATCGGTTCAGGTTTTTCGGCGTTTACGCTCCTGACTATCTTCAAAGAATTTTAAACCGCGCTTTCCGTCAGTTTATCGCTCTCGTCGTCGTTCTTAAACTGTTCTTCGAAGTGATCGGCGATGATTTCCGCTTTCTCGTCGTTTCGGTAGAATTTTCTCCCATCCCGGATTATCGGTGCATTCGGGTTCCGTCTTCTGCCACATCGTTTTAGAAGTTTCCAGAAATCTCCGTTTTCTTCGTTGGCTTCTTGGATGATGTTGTTCCAATTTTCCTCCTTTTTGTTTTTAAGCATATCCGCTACTTGTTTTTGTAAAACTCCGAGTTTTTTCTTGTCCTCCTGGTGGTGAAATTTGGAGTATTTTTTCCTCGTTTCGTTTTTCATTTTGACAAGTTGTTTCTCCTCCGCGGAAAGGCCATATTTATTGATAAAATTCGGTTTTACAACGGTTTGGCAGTTGTTTAGTAACGTCTGCACTGACGTTGTAAACTCGACTGCCTCCTGTTCGATGTCTTCTTCACGGAGTTCAAGGTTGGGGGCTTGCAACTGGCTGCTTTTGTATGCAAACTGAGCCCAGTTCGTCCGGGTTTGTCTGCGTGCTGTTTCCTTTTTAACTCCCCAGTTTATAACCACTGGGAAGTGGTCCGAATTTAAATCGTGCGTTGTGCTGACGCCCCACGGATCTTCTGCCCGGAAGGAGATGAAAATATCTATGACGTCTCCTTTCTTGCCATCTTGCTGCGGGAAGGATGTCGCGAGTTATGGTTTCGGGTCCGGTTTGTATGTTTTTAAAAAGATTTATATTTTTAAGAACAAACTTTAATGAAATGAAACTTATAATATACTTGTATTATTAATTAAAATTGAAATTGATGAAATTTGTTGCGTCGCGTTTTGAATCGTCCGCAGCCGAGTCGATGTGTAGACTGGCGAGCATCCCCGTGGGTGGATTATATGTAGGACTACAAAGTGTTGAGATCAGCACTTTTGGGGTACCATAACTCGCGTCTTCCGGTCCCCATATTTTCATATCCTTCGTTTTTTGCCAAAGAGCTGATAAGGTTCTGCCGGCCGCGTTGTTTCTCCGACTTCTCCAGGCTGCGCTTTTGGCGTTAAGGTCGCCGCCGATTAGAGTGTTATCAAATTTAAGTAATTTGATAACATCCTCTTCTTTCAACTCTTTAGAAGGGCTTCTGTATACGGCGAAGAATTTCCTTTTTGTTTTGTTTATCTCGGTCTCAATTCCAATGGCTTCAAGCGAGTCGGTGTCCGGATCTAGTTTGCTAATGCACAGCTTGGTACGGTAGTAAACCGCCGCGCCTCCATAGCTTCCGTTTTCTCTGTCTTTTCTTACACAATTAAAACCCGGGTTTTAAGTCGTTTTCGTCGGCGAAGATTTTTAATTCTCTGGTTTTGTGTTTTAGTCCGTTAGCATTCCATGTGGCAATCTTAATTGTTGAAGTGGTTTCAGTTCCGTTGAACGTTACTAAATTTGGTTTAGCTCCTTCATTTGGATGATCATGTTCCGGACGATTTTGGAAATTAAAATTTCGAGGTGTTGGTCGTTCGGGAGCGAGTTTCCGCCGGCTCTCTGAGCGAAACTCGTTCCTTCATGGGTGCGGCTGTATTCCAGCTTCCTTCTGGTTTCTTCTTCTTTCGCTTTTTTTACGTTTAATAGATGCTTTTTACATTTAGACGAATACGCCGGGTGATCGCCTTCGCAGTTTGAGCATTTTCTGCTTTCTCTTGCCTATTCCTGGCATTCAAATGTCGGATGGTTCCCCGCGCAAAACGTGCAAATGTAGTTCGCAGTACACCGGAACTGTACGTGCCCGTACTGCTGGCACCGGAAGCATTGTTGACTCGTTGTCGCACTTCTTTTGGGCTCGACGGAGATTATATGTTTGAAAAGATCTCTAAGCTCGAAGATGCGTTTAGATTCTTCTGTCTTGGGGAGGTTTACTAGAACGAGATAGTAAACTCTTCTCCCGTTTTTTTAATTCTTCCTGAATTTCATCTGTTGTGTATTCCGGTGGGATATTTCTTATAACCACTTTCAGCTCTTTTTCTTCGCTGAGAAGAAAGTGGTGTTGAGCAACTTTAAGTTGTTCGAGAATTTTGACGGTTTTGCGAAAATCGTCAGAATTTTCGGTGAAAATATTCGTTCCTTTTGCGTGCGTCCGGAAATGCACCGGAATGTTGTTTTCCTAAAGGGTGAGTTCGACTAGTCGGATTTTTTCAGAATCCACTAGAACGATGGGCGGTGGCTTTTTTAGCTTTGGGGCTGCCGGTAGTTGCGAGTCTGGAGTTTCCAAAACCATTTCCTGTGGAGGTGTTTGTATGATTGGGATTTTCAATCCGTCAACTAGAATGAATTCTGTTCCTTTGGTCGCGGAGTGTTCGGCGGTTGCAGAATTCGCAGTAAGGCAATTTCTACTGCCGTCCGCGGCAGATGTTGGCGGTGCGGAGTGTTTAATTTCTTGCTTTGTAGGAGCCGGTTTTAAAAACAGGCGTCTGACCTCCGAAGAGTGCAGACGTGTCTACCTGAACGCTCCGTGCGCCTACCTGTGATTAATGCGAATTTAAGTGCTTACTTAACAACCGTGATTAAAGTGAAAAAACAAACAAGTGAACGCAAAAGCGTATGTGCTAAACCCCTAAAATGGGGCTAAATGGCCCAAAAAGGAAAGGTACAGGCCTGAGAGCCAAATTTAAAAAAACCTACTTCGATATAGATGACACAAAATCATCTCAGACAAAAACAAAAAGTGATCCCCCAACTAACAAAAGTGACACAGTGAATAACGCAGAAGAAAACACACCAGAAGAAAACACCATGAGCGAAATAATCATGCATACAGTGCCAACAAACAACAGCTACGAAGCCCTAAGTGACAACGAAATGGACACACTAGACCACCCAAGTGACTGTGAAAGTGAAACTGAACCCGAGCCCCAAACAGACAATAAACCAGTCCCCATTGTATATATTAAAACAAAAAATCAAATCGAAATTATAGACCTTATAACACAAACCACGACCAACACTGAAGTAAGAGTGAAAAACAAGTTCATCACGGTAAAAGCGGAAAACTTACAACAACACAAATTAATTACAACCAACCTTACAAAAATGAAAGTGGAATACTTCACCTACGGTGACCGGGAAAACAGACCAGTAAAAATACTTATCACGAACCTCGCGAGGAACGTGACACTCGACAGAGTTAGAAATGAACTCGAAGCGAAAAACATTAATGTGCTATCCATCCGCAGAAACCAAAACGCGGAGGAAGTTAAACACGTACCCCCAGTGATAATCACCACAGACAAACATAGTGCTCCAAAAATCTACAAAATTATACAACTAACCGGATCATATATTAAAGCAACCCCATACAAAAGAGACAGAATCCCCCAGTGCCACAAGTGCCAGTTATTCGGACACTCAAGCCATATGTGCAACTTACAACCAAGGTGCGTGGCGTGTGCAGGCCCACACACAGGAAAGTGCACAAGAACAAAAACAGTGGAAACAAAACCAAAATGTGCCAACTGCAGCGGCGAACACCCGGCAAATTACCTACAATGCCCGATCTACAAAAAACTTGCAGAGAAACGAGATGAACGACGAGCAAAACGACAAACAGTAAGTCCTCAAACACAAGAAACCACATTTAAAAACACATTCACAAACAAAGATTTTCCTGCACTCCCAAACAACAACCAAAAAAAAGACACACCAATAATACAAACACAAAACGTTACAAATCATCAAAAAAAAAAAAAAAACAGAATCCGACACCGAGGAAAACTACGCCGAAGTACGAAAAAGAATTAAAACAACAAACCCAGCCTTACATACAAACTACCTGACAAACAAAACAGTTCACCCGACACTAAATTCCAATTTTAAAACAAAACAAACAGAGACAACCCCATCAGAAAATTATGCAAATGCAACAAGCTCATCAAGTAATAATTGCAAATTCACAACAGGCCCATCAGGCACTAATCACCAAGCACCTGCAAACAATACAACAATCAACACAAATAATTCAAACAAAAAACAAGAAACACCTGTGCTCAATGAATCAAATCCAATGGACGCAATATTCCAAATCACAAACATGCTCCAATCATTTAACCTGAATAAATTTTTTTTAATCATAGCCGATACCGCAAACAAAATTTGCAACGAACAAACAATAACCGGGAAAATCTTTGTGTTGTGCCAAGCCGTGCAACAACTATTCACATAAACAGCCCCAAAACATCTAACAACACGATAAAAATAATAACCTATAACTGTAACGGCCTTATAAGGCAAAAAGCAGAACTAACCTCCTTCCTCCAACAACACAACATTGACATAGCTCTACTACAGGAAACAAAACTGTACAATACAGAATACATAAACATACCTGGCTATGTCTCGCATAGCAACAACCAGCGTGCCCATGACGGAGACAGGCGACACGGAGGAACTGCAATACTAATTAAAAAAAAACATAAAACACATACCACTGATACCAATACACTCAGTAGTAGAAAACACAAGAATACAAATACACAACAAACACGACAAAATCACAATCATAAGCATATACAAACCACCGGACAGAACACTAAAACAAAACACACTAAAAAACATCCTAACAATACCAGGCCCTGTAATTGCGGCAGGCGATTACAACGCCCATCACATAGACTGGAAACACGACAAAAACAACACAACCGGAAACGCACTGACAAAATTCACAGACAACTACGACAACATACAGATAACCGCCCCCGACGACGCAACCCACGTTTACACACGCAACGCACAAACGACATCAAACATACTTGACATAATATTACACAAAGACATTGACATACACGACTGTCACACTAAACCAGCACTATACTCAGACCACCTGCCAGTAATGTTTCAAATAAATACAAACGTACAGCAAAACACAACCAAACCACGGACAAAATACACGACAAAAAACACGAACTGGACGCTATTCAATTCACTCACCGAAAAGACAGAACACATAATCAAGCCTACAAACAAAAACGAAATAGACAAATGCACCACACAAATAATAAACTGTATAACAAACTCACTTGCACAAGCAATACACAAACGACGAAATAACAACACAAGACACAACCCACTTCCACCGTTCATAATACGACTAATAAAAGAAAAAAATCGGATTTACAAAGACTTCATGAACACGATGGACCCACAACTAAAAACTAAAAAAAAACAGACTACAAAATGACATCAAAACACTAATAAAAGAATACAATTCACAAAAATGGGAACAAATAATCACACAAAACGAGACATTGCCACCCTGGAGACTCACAAAGACAATACTCAGGGAATACACACCAATACCGATTCTTAAAAACAACAACAAAACAGCAAACACAGACAATGAGAAAGCTAATCTACTAGCAGACACATACGAAGAAATATTCATACCCAACGCACTCGACAAACACACACAAACACAAGTAGATAATTCAAACACACTAATAAACAACACCACACACAACGAGGACATACAAATCACACCAGAACAAATCACAAGCATTGTTAAAAGACTAAACAACAACAAAACACCCGGAATACATAACATACCCAACATAGCCATAAAAAATATCCATCCCAATCTAACACAAAAAATTGCGGAATTATACACCGCAATCTTTCAACATTCCCACTATCCTGATCAATTCAAAACATCCATAATAATTCCTATCAAAAAGAAAAAGAAAGACCCCGAAAACCCACGTAATTACCGCCCTATTAACCTACTCCCGACATTAAGCAAAATACTAGAAAGACTAATACACGACAAACTAACAAAACACCTACAAGACAACAACATAACGATACCACAACAATTCGGTTTTAGAAACCAACATTCAACAACACAACAGCTCCTCCGTGTCGTAGAAACAATACAACATAACAAAAACATTAAAAAAAAACACCGCCATGGCCACGCTGGATATCGAAAAAGCATTCGACACAGTCAGGCACGACGTCATCATACACAGACTGCATGAAATCAACACACCACTAATACTAATCAAACTCATCAAATCATACATTACTAACCGAAAATACACAGTTTCAGCACACAACACACAATCACATATTAAAACACAACTGTGTGGTGTACCCCAAGGTAGCGCACTGGGCCCTACACTGTTCAACATTTTCATAAACAAAATCCCTATAAATGACGATCCCCGAATAACCACCGCCCTGTTTGCTGACGATACAGCAATCCTAGCTTCATCCAAACATCCTACTCTTACATCCAACCTCCTACAAGACTCCATCGAGAGAATAATTAATTATTTCGAACGATGGGGCCTAAAAATTAACGAACAGAAAACTGAAGCAATAGCTTTCAAAACAACTAAAAACTCACCAAATCTCCCAAATATCCAAATAAAACAAAAAAACATCCAGTGGAAGGACAGCTTAAAATACCTTGGGGTCACCATACAGAACAATCACAAATACACTAAACACATAAACCATAAAACAACACTTGCAACACAAAGATCCCGCAAACTAGCGTGGATCGCACACAAACTTAAACATAAAACACGAACACACTTGTACACATCAGTAGTCAGGCCACTCATAACATACGCATGCCCAATATGGTCATTAACAAGTAAAAGCACCATAAAAAATATACAAACCACAGAAAACAAAATACTTAGAAAGTTTCATAAACCCCCCCCACGAATATCCAACAAAAACCTGTACGACTTGGCGCAACACAAAGAAACAATCACGGAACACATAAAAAAACTAAACACAAACTTCACAAATAAAATCATTGACGCAGAAAACCCCCTACTTAAACACACCGCAATCATAAAAACTAACAAACCGACTACTTTTAAAACACTATTAATAAATTCAGACAACACTGACTAAACTAATCAAACAAAACATACAAAAAAAAAACGACCAAAATAACAACACTTAAAGACAAAATAAATATAACACAGTAGTGAGGAATGCCGAAAAAAAAAAAATGGCATCGTACTACCAAAGTTTGTCCCAAAAGACAAACAAGAGGGGGTTTTTAGTCCGTGAGAGTCGGACATAACCTATTGTTATCCTTCCCATACGTGGGTGGGATAACAGAAGGTATGCATAAAGCATTTTCCTCCTCTCTCCCCCAAAAAAAAAAAAAAAAAAAAAGGAGCCGGTTTTGTTGTCTCGGTCGGAGGTTTAGAAGTAATCGCCTTCGTCGGGGGTTTCTTGGTGTCAATGGGCTTAGGTGGCATCGGGAATTCCTCCTTGCGATACGGGTGGATGTTTTTAAACACCGCCCTGACGTGGTGTTTTCTATTCGCCGAGGTGGATGAGGACGGAGCGCTCAATCTTGACGCATTTATTTTGGAAATTGTCATATTCGCTGTTGATGTGATTGGGCTTGGATCCTTTTTCTCCTTCGTTGTTCTCCTTGTATTTGCGGAAATAAAAGGATCTTCTTCGTTCTCTAGAGCGAATAGCTGCTTCTGCATATTTTCTAGTTGAAGCTTGAACGTTTCCTTCAGTTTCGCGATGTCGTCCCGTAAATCGCTGATCCTCTTTGCTCGGACTTGTCCGTTTATTAAACGGACGTCATCGTCGCTGTCGCTGCTGGCTGGTGCTGTGCAATCCATAACGTCATCTAGGTCGCCGTATACTTCTTTGCATAATTCGGTGGTTCCGGGGCTACCGGTTCGCTGAGTCATAATTCCGTTTGAACGCTACGAAATTTACGCTCAGACGAAATCATCCTGCTTACTTAACAAAACTACTCAATTCACCTTGTTAAGTAAACGTGTGATCTCGCTGACTGCTCTCTCATCTATAATATCTGACTCCCTGTTACTCTGGTTAAAGATGTATTTGTGTGTTTCTGAACTCCACTTCAAATCAGTGTTTTGTACGCGTGGCGCATGAAGTAAAATTTCGAGTTTAGAAAAGCCTGAAAATTTGTCTCGGGTCGCTGCGCGACCCTCGACAAATTTTCACGGGGCTTTTCTAAACTCACAATTTTACTTCATGCTTAGCCTGGGAGTGGAAACACTCGTTCAAAACTTCAAATTGAACTCTATTATAAAATCGACTAATGCATGAAACTTACGTAAATAAAAAATTCACTGAATATCATTAAAACCGGGAAAGTCAGAGAAAAGTCATAGAATTATATTCAAATTGACCAAAACACTAACAAAAAAGACATATGATATTATTAAATTTGTCAAAATCAGCAGGCATATTACAAAATACGTAAAAATTTATAAAATTAACTTAAATATTGGCAAAAACAATGAAAACTATTAAACATAATGGGGGTTTCCCACAGAAGAAAGTTATATCAAAAGTCCAGGGAAAAAATCTTAGGTAAGGGAAATGTCAGAAAAATTTAACATTTCAGATTTTGGCTACCATATCAGTTTTACTTCAAACAAAATTTTGAAAACTAGATTATTATCTTTAAAAACATTTTCAATCATTTATTGTTCTTATCAAAGCATTCACTTTGAAGTTTCGAACGAGCGTTTCCACTCCCAGACTAAGCATGAAGTAAAATTTCGAGTTTAGAAAAGCCCCGTGAAAATATATCGAGGGTCGCACAGCGACGCGAGACAAATTTTCTGGGCTTTTCTAAACTCGAAATTTTACGTCATGCGCCACACGCGCATAACAGTGATTTAACAAGAAGTTTAAAAACACAAAAAAACATTTCTCATGTTATTCCTCACAATTAATTCGAATTATTTTTGAAGATTCAAATCCTTTTTAAGGATTCGAATCCTTTTACAAAGATTCGAATTCTTTTATAAGGATTCGAATCACCCACATTTAGACTCGAATACGAAACCTCTTAAAAAATGTAACAAATCCGAATCACGAATCCAGTTGAACTAAAGTATTCGAATGCCTCTTTTGAATCCTCTAAAAGGATTCGAATCCTGAATGATTCGAATCCTGGCCAGCTCTGGTCTCTATCTTACTCAAAATGTATTTGTTTCATAAAACTATACAAAGTAGAACGACTCGTATTTGGCATGCCTGCATGATCGTTTACTTCTTTTAAAACTTTATTCAAAGTTGGCAGTTCATTTTTATAGAAGAAACTATGCACGGATCTCTTCACTACGTCATCAAAACTTGTAATTATGTCCTCTAAGCCGTTTAAGGCTACAAATCTCTCCGGATTTCTTATATTCGATAATGGTACGATAGACAGTGGAATTTACAACTCCTAAAAATGAAACATTTTATTATTTGATTTATTAGCATATTCTTATGCTATTTGATATCTCACCTACTGCACCAACAATGTCTGATACAACAGCAGTCATTTTTATATGTGGATCATCTGTTATCATCTGCTTATTCATATTTATTATGCACTGTTTTTCAGACAGATATAAATGACCCAAATCCAACTTGTTACGCTTTTTTGGAGGTGAAGGTGATATTATCACCAAGCTTGTACTGGGTCCATAATCCATTACAACAATATAATCAAAACTAACTTCTAACTATGCTAAAGAAACACCGCACAAAAGGTTATTACGAAACAGACAAAGTTGCAACTCGGTAACGTTTCGAATTAAGGTTATGTCAGCTGTTGCGTCTAATAATGACGTAATTAGCATAGCGTAAATTAGGTCCGCTTTCGGCCAATCAGAGTTGTAGGTTTTGGCGCGTGAAATTTAAAACGCTCCTCCTAGTTATTAAATAGATTATAGAGGATATACATTGAATATTCAATGGCTATTCTCAACAGTAAATGTTTAAAAAAACTAGGCATTGCATCATGTTCCTTATACTTCAGAACCCCGAAGTATAGATTTTCAACAAAACAGTTTTTATATTTAACGAGCAATTAATTCATAATCATGGTCAATTTTCAGATGTAAATTCATAATGAAAATCGAAGCGCAATTAAAAAGATATATTTTCGTAAATGCTCGAAATATTTAGCTACTGTTTTTTGTATATAATAACAAATGACCTGTGTTTCATAAAAAAAATAATATCTTAATTAGGTAATGAATTATCATTATTTCAATTTTCATATTTTTTAAATTCAAACTAGTTCGGCTGGACGATCGCGCGGCGCTCTTTTAAAAATATTCAATATTACTTATAAAAATAGTCTCTTTCAAATACTAATACTTTAATTATGATATAGTTTACAAGGTAAGTTTATTTATTCATTTATTATTATTATTAAAACTAATAAAAGTTATTTTCCGATTTTTTTTATATTACAAGTTGTTTAATTCATGTTTTCAATAAAACTTGTTCCTATTTTAAGTAAGACCATAATTTTTTAACTATATCATTTTATTATTACAAACCGAAATTGTATTTAAATTGCACCAACTTTAATAAAAATAAAATATTTTTGTATCTTGATGAATTATCTTCCGTCTCCACTTAAATAGTTATACAGTTTGAAAATGATTGATTAGTACTTGTAAATTAAAAAAATAAAATGTGCATACCTTATATGCCGACAAAATCATTGTCTTCTTCTGAGTTGAAATCATCGTCAAATTCACTACTATTGTAGAATTTTTTTCCGTTTTATATTCGGAGTACCGCGTTTTGAGGATATAAACGGGTCCGAGTTAACAAGAAGCATATGAAATAAGTCAGTTATTGTATTCACACGTGCATTTTTCCTGGTGTAGTTCTCACGTTTTTTTTTTTTGTCTCTCCTGTTTTTAAAATTGTATTCTGGCCTTTCTGGCTTATGACAAGTCTACATTTCTTTTCTGATTCAGAGGAGTGAATCAGAATGTTTCATTTTTCCTCTAGGGTATGTGTGTGTGTGTTTTTCTATGCGAGTTTTCTCCCGATTGCTTTAATTTTTGTGTCTGGATGGTCTTTCAGTCGTTGGATCATTTCTGTTCTCCGTCGTTCGGCTCTTTCTAGCGGTTCTTCCGCTTGGATGTCGTGTCTTATGCAGGTGTTTTTTATAAACCACGGTGCTGCTAGCGCTCTTCGCGTGAGTACGTTGTTGGTTTGTAAGGCCTTCTTCTTCGCCGTTTCGCATCCGGTGATGTAGATTTCTTGGCCGTACGTCGCTATAGGGAGCAGCACCGTGTTTAACAGTGTTGTTCGATTCCTGGTGCTTAGCGGGCTTCCTTGGTGTAGTAATCCGTTCAGTTTTCTGGCGCGGTTTTTCGCCAATCCTGCTCTGCGCTTCACATGTAGTGAAAAATCAAGCTTCCTGTCAAGCGTGACTCCAAGGTAGGTTACCTGGTTTTTCAGCTTGATCCTCTTCTTGTCCAGCGTTATGAAGTTATACCGTGGAATTTTCCTTCCTAGGAGCATCGCCTCGGTTCTGGTGTGGTTACGCTTGATTTTCCACTGCGTGAGCGTGTTTAGTGTTCTGGTGGCTCTCTTGCTGGCTCCCATGAAGTTCATACCGGCGGCGACGATCGCTGTGTCGTCCGCGAACTGGTAAATGTTCAAAAGCTTGTCCTTCGGGAATGTCGGGATATCCGCCACGAAGATGTTGTAGAGCAACGGCGAGATTGGTGATCCCTGGGGGAGACCTTCCGCTGCTGTCCTCCAGGTGGAGAGGGAGTCGTTAAGTTTGACTCTGAACTGCCGATCTTGTAGCCAATTATCAATCAGCCTGATAATCCATCTCGGAAATCCAAACTTTATCAGCTTGTATACCAGCCCGGCTTTCCAAACTCTGTCGTAGGCCTTTTCGACATCAAGCAGTACGACGATGGCGGTTTTTCTTTCTTTCTTCACAAGCCTCGATTTAGCAGTGCTCACTAAATTCGCTGCTTGTTGAATAGCTGCTAGTTTGTTTCGAAAGCCGAACTGGTTCGGGGCGATTATCTCGTTCTTCTTGCAGACAACCTGGATTTCCTCTTTGATTTGTTTCTCCACAACTTTCGCGAGTCCGGATATCAGGCTGATTGGTCTTCGGTTCTCCACTTTGGACGGATCTTTTTCTCCTTTCGGGATCGTAATCAGTCTCGCCATTTTCCACACCTTCGGGAAAATTCCGTGCGTTCTGATTCCATTTATCAGTCGCGTTAATCTCGCAACGCCGTTTTCGTGCATAAGCCGGAGGGCTTTGTTGGGGATTCCGTTTTCTCCGGGAGCTTTTTTGATCGCGCAGTTTTTGATCAATTCCTTGGTTTTCTCCACGGGGATTGGCTCAGGTGTTATGGATTTCCCTTTTCCGCAGCGGATTCTCCTGACGCTTTCGGTTACGGCGTATTCCGTCTTTCTGTCCGTTGTATCATTGTTCGTGAATTGTGCCTCGAAGTGGTCCGCAACGAGTTCGCACTTCTCCGCGTCCTCGTAGAATTTCACCCCGTCTTTTACGATCGGCGCGTTCGGGTTGCTTCGTCTATTGCACCTTTTCATGAGCTTCCAGAAGTTAACTTCTTTCTGCAATTTTCTCAGCTTTGCTCTGTCGTCCGGCTGCTGGTATTTGGTGTAGGTCTTTTTGGCTTGGTTCTTGCGTCTAATCAGGTTTTTTTCCTCTTCGTCTAGCCCGAGATGGTTGTGTAGGCTTTTTCTTTTGTCTTCCGTCCGACACTCGTTCAGGAGGAGTTGGATTTCCTCTGTGAACTTGGCGGCTTCTTGTTCGATGTTTTCTTTGGTCAAATCGGTGTTCGGGGCTTCAAACCGACTGCTCCTGTAAGCGAATTTGAACCAATCGGTTTGGTATTTCGTCGTGCGTTCTTCCTCTTTCCCTCCCCAGTTTATGATCACTGGGAAGTGATCGGAGCTCATCTGGTGAACCGTTTTCACCCCCCAGGGCTCTTCCGTGTCGTAGGAGAGTAATATGTCGATAACATCTAGTCGGTGTGAAGTTTGAGCTGGGATGTTCGATGCATCTTCCGGGCCCCAAATTTTCAATTTGTTATTTTTCCTCCACGCTCCTAGGAGTTGGAAGCCTGCTGGATTGGAAATCCTGCTCCCCCACGCTGGGCTTTTCGCTTTTCGCTTTTGTGTTGCAGAATTTTAAGTATATCCGCTTCCTGCAGCTGATCTTGGGGCTTTTTGTAAACCGCGATGAATCGTCTTTTTATTCCGTCGATCGAGGTTTCCATCCCGACCGCTTCGATTGTTCCTTCCTCGAATTCAAGCCTGCTGGCGCACATCTTAGTCCGGAAGTAAACTGCGACACCGCCGCCCTTCCCGTTTTCACGATCTTTTCTGTAACACTTAAAACCGGGGACGTTAGCGTGAATTCCCGGTTTTAAGTGTGTCTCCGAGATCAGCAGAACGGAGATGTAGTTGTCGTCGGCGAATATTTTTAATTCGCTAACTTTGCCCTTTAATCCATTGGCATTCCAAGTGGCAATCTTTATCGGGGAATTTTTTAAAATTCCGTTGAATGTTACCATTCTTTGTTTTCCCTCATTTGGGTAATCATATTTTTGACGATCCTTGAAATCAGAGATTCGAGGTGTTGATCGCTGGGGAGTGAGCCTCCGCCGGTTCTCTGCGCGAAGCTTGTTCCCTCCCGGATTTGGCTATTTTCTAACTTCCTCCTTGTTTCTTCTTGTTTTGTTTTCTTAATGTTTAGTGGATGTTTTTTGCACTTGGTCGAATAGGCCGGGTGATCGCCTTCGCAGTTAGTGCATTTTCTGGTGTCTTTCGTCTTTTCGGAGCATTCGAAGGAAGGGTGATTCCCCGCGCAAAATGTGCATACGTGGTTCGCTGTGCATCGGAACTGTACGTGCCCGTACTGTTGACAGCGATAGCATTGCTTATTTGTCGTAGGCCTCCTTTTCGGTTCTACGCTCACCATGTGTGCGAAAAGCTCCTTTAATTTAAAAATTTCCTTAGCTTCTTCCGTTTTTGGGAGGTTTACTAAAACTAGTGAGTAAACTCTCCTTCCATTTTTGAGGCGGCTGGCTGAGTTTGATGGGATGCTTCGTCTATGAAGTTCCTCTTGAATTTCTTCCGTCGTGTATTCCGGCGGGATATTCCGTATCACCACTTTCAGCTCTTTTTCTTCACTGAGAAGAAAGTGGTGTTGAGCTGCGTTTAGTTGTTCGAGGATTTTCACAGTTTTCCGAAAATCGTCGGAGTTCTCTGTAAAAATGTTCGTTCCTCTGGAGTGTGTTCTGAATTGCACAGGGATGTTGTTCTCGGTCAGCGTGAGCTGCACCAGACGAATTTTATCCGAGTCCACCAAGACAATCGGTGGCGGTTTCTTGATTTTCGGCTCGTTTTGTGGTTGGGCTGGCTGTTCGGGTTGTTGTATTTGCTGTTGTTGCGTGGGTGCTGTGATCGGGATTTTCAATCCGCAATCCGTAATCGTGAACCTTGTCACGCGGTTTGGCGTCAGAACGTTTCTATAACCGTCCGCGGTGTGCCTTGGTGGTGCGATTTGCTTTCTTTCCGGCTTAGGTAGCAGAGGACACAGCGTCTGACCTCCGAAGAGGCAGACGTGTCTACCCGAACGCTCCGTGCGAATACCTGCGTTTACGAATTACCGGCCGATGCTAGTAAATTAGTGAAAGTGACGTAAAATACCAAGTGATAAGTGATAGCTTATGTGCAGAATCCCGAAATGGGACTCAATGTCCCAAAAAAGAAAAACACGGGCCAGAGAGCCAAGTTTAAAAAAAGCTTTATAGAAGAAGTTAAACTTATTAAATCAGGTACAATAATTGAAACGTTTCAAAACATAAATTTACAAAAAAACCCACAAAAAACAATGAGTGAACAAAATTCCCCCTCAAAAACAATGAGTGAACCCCAGCCAGTGATCACCCCGACAGTGGAAGTAAACAACCGATTCGACGTGCTTTCGGACGATGGAGAAATGGACACCTTAGACCACCTAAGTGAGTGTGAAAGTGAGATAAGCAACAGTGAACCCCAACCTAACAAAGTGAAACCAATTCCGATAATATACATAAAAACGCGAAACCAAATCCAAGTGATAGACTTAATAACAGAAACTACAAGAGACACTGATATAAGAGTTAAAAATAAATTCATCACGGTTAAAGCCGCCGACCAAGAGCAACACGCGCTCAATATATCCAACTTAAAAAAACTGAACGAGGAATTCTTTACTTATGGTGAACGTGAAACACGCCCCGTAAAAATTTTAATTAACAACCTACCGCGAAACGTGCCCCTCGAACGTGTTAAAACAGAACTAGAACAAAAAGACATATTAGTGCTGTCGTTAAGACGTAATCAGAACGCCGAAGAAGTGAAAAACGTGCCCCCTGTAATAATAACAACGGACAAAAATAGTGCCCCGAAAGTGTACAAGATTATACAACTAACAAACTCATATATAAAAGCAACCCCATACAGAAGAGAGAGAATCCCCCAGTGCCACAAGTGCCAACTATTCGGACACTCAAGCCACATGTGCAACCTCAAACCAAAATGTGTGGCGTGTGCAGGCCCACACTCTGGAAAGTGCACAGTTATAAAAACCGAAGAAACAACACCAAAATGCGCAAATTGCAGTGGGGAACACCCTGCAAATTACAAACAGTGCCCCATATACATCAAACTGGCCACAAAAAGGGACGAAAGGAGAGCAAAACTACAAATAGTAAGTCCACACATGCCAAAACATACAACCACAATTACAAACAAAGATTTTCCGGAATTACCGAAAATTAACAAACAATTCGTGGACACAACACAATAAAACCAAAAACCAAACAATCAAACACAACAAAAAACGGAAAAGAACACAATCATCCCAAGTCAATATCAGAAAAGACTAACAGAACCCTGCTCTGAGGAAAATTACTCAGAAATCAGAAAAAGAATAAAAACGACAAACCCAGCACTACATACAGATTACCAGACAAACAAGACCATTAACCCGACAATAAATTCAAATTACACAAGACCACCGACAGCGACAATAAGCCCATCAGGCAATTACCTGAATAATCCGACAAATTACTTTAACCCCTCAGATAATCAGAAACCAGGCCCATCCGGCGCTAATTACATACGAACACCACCTGCACCTAATCCCGCAGGTAACACAAGTAACTACTATAATCCACAACAAACACAGATTAATAGCGAAACACCTCAAATAAACCCCATGGACTTTATGTTCCAAATCACAAATTTATTACAATCGTTTAACATAAATAAAATCATGCTAATTATTACGGACACTATAAACAAACTAAACAATACCCAAACAATTATCGAGAAAATCTTTGTCTTGTGTCAAGCCGTACAACAAATCTTTGCATAAACTTTTCAAAATCATCCATAATGACTAACACAATGACTAAATTAATAACATACAATTGCAATGGACTAACAAAACAAAAACACGAACTAACCTCTTTCCTAGAACTACACGATGTGGACATAGCCCTATTACAAGAAACAAAACTCCACAACGACGAAACAATTAAAGTGCCTGGCTATGTCACGCATAGCAATAACCAGCGTGCACGTGCCGGCGACAAACGACACGGGGGGACAGCAATATTAATAAAAAGAAACATAAAACACACACCACTAACACCAATAGACTCAGTCATAGAAAATACACGAATACAGATACACAACAAACACGAACAAATTACGTTAATAAGCATATACAAACCCCCAGACAAACACTTACAACAAAACACACTGCGAAACCTTCTAACAATACCAGGGCCTGTCATCGCCGCAGGCGATTACAACGCCCACCATATAAACTGGAAACACAATAAAAATAACACAGCAGGTAACGCAGTAACTAGGTTTACATAAGGTTACGACAACATAGAAATACATGCCCCAGAAGACGCGACTCACATATACACACGCAACGGACAAACAACATCAAACATACTCGGCTTAATCATACACAAAGACATAGACATACACGACTGTCACACTAAGCCATCACTCAACTCAGACCATCTACCAGTAATGTTTACAATTAACACAAACGTACAACAAAACACAAAAAAAACACGAACAAAATACACAACAAAAAACACTAACTGGATACTATTTAATTCACTAACAGAAAACACAGAACACATAATCAACCCGACAAACCGAAACGAAATTGACCAATGCACCACACAAATAATAAACAAACTAACAAACTCCCTCACACAATCAATCCACAAACGACGAAATAACACCAAAAGACATAACCCACTACCACCATACATAATAAGATTAATAAAAGAAAAAACAGAATATACAAGCAATTCATGAACACGCAACTAAAAACAACAAAAAACAAACTCCAAAATGACATTAAAACACTAATAAAAGAGTATAACTCACATAAATGGGAACAAATAATTACACAAAACGAAACATTACCGCCTTGGCGACTCACAAAAACGATATTAAGAGAATACACTCCCATCCCAATCCTAAAAAGCAACAACACAACAGCGAATACAGACAAAGAGAAAGCAGACCTACTGGCAGACACATACGAACACATTTTTACACCCAACACACTCGACAAACTCACACAAACACAAGTTGACAACACAAACACACTGATAAACAACACTACACATACCGATGACATAATAATCACACCAGAAAATATCACAAACATTGTTAAAAAACTAAACAGCAACAAAACACCTGGAATACACAACATTCCGAACATAGCAATAAAAAATACACACCCTAACCTAATTGAAAGAATTGCGGCACTATACACCGCAATATTTAAACACTCCTACTATCCCGATCAATTTAAAACCTCAATAATAATCCCAATTAAAAAGAAAAACAAAGATCCCGAAAACCCTCGTAACTACCGTCCTATAAATCTCCTTCCTACACTAAGCAAGATATTAGAAAGAATAATACACGACAAACTAACAGAACACCTACAAGACAATGATATAACGATACCACAACAATTCGGATTCAGAACACAACACTCCACAACACAACAGCTCCTCCGTGTCATAGAAACTATACAACACAATAAAAACATTAAAAAAAAACACCGCTATGGCCACGCTGGATATTGAAAAAGCGTTTGACACAGTCAGGCACGATATCATAATACATAGACTACACGAAATAAACACACCACTAATACTAACAAAACTAATTAAATCATACATTACTAACAGAAAATACACCGTCTCAGCACACAACACACTATCATACACAAAAACACAACTGTGTGGTGTACCCCAAGGTAGCGCCCTAGGCCCCACATTATTTAATATATTTATTAACAAAATCCCTATCAACGATGATCCCCGAATAACAACCGCCCTTTTCGCCGATGACACAGCAATCCTAGCATCCTCCAAACACCCCACCCTAACAACCAACCTCCTGCAGGACTCAATCGAGAGAATAATCAACTTCTTCGAAAGATGGGGTCTAAAAATAAACGAACAAAAAACCGAAGCAATAGCATTCAAAAAATCCAAAAACTCTCCAAACCTCCCAAACATCACAATAAAACAAAAAAACATATAGTGGAAGGACAGCCTAAAATACCTTGGGGTCACCATACAGAACAATCACACATACACTAAACACATAAACCAAAAAACAACACTAGCACGTTTAAGAGCTGGAAAGCTAGCCTGGATCGCTCATAAACTAAAACACAAAACACGAACGCACTTATACACAGCCGTAGTCAGACCACTAATAACGTATGCATGTCCCATATGGTCACTAGCATCAAAAAGTACGCTAAAAAAAATACAAATATCCGAAAATAAAATCCTACGTAGATTCCATAAACCTCCATTTGGCACATCTAACACAAATCTGTACGGCTTGGCACAACACAAAGAAACCATCACGGAACACATAAAAAAGTTAAACACAAACTTCACAAATAAAATACTAGAATCAGAAAATCCGCAACTCAAACACACCACAATTATAAAAACAAACAAACCAACAATCTTTAAAAAACTAATAATAAATTCAGACAAGACAACACTAAGTTAGGCAAACAAAAACTAAGCAAAGGAAAAAAAAAGGCAATCAAATCCAACAAACAAAACACTAGACCATAGGTAAATAAAAAAAAATATAAAGACAAAAAAAAAGACAAAATGAAATAAAGAAAAAAAAATATATAATAATAATAATTATAGAAACTACAACACCTAAAGACAAAATAATATAAAACACAGTAGTGAGGAATGCCGAAAAAAAAAAATGGCATCGTACTATCAAAGTTCGTCCCAAAAAGACGAACCAGAGGGGGTTTTTAGTCCGTGCAAGTCGGACATAACCTATTGTTATCCTCCCCATACGTGGGTGGGATAACAGAAGGTATGCGTAGGCATTTTCCTCCTCTTCCCCCCCCCCCAAAAAAAAAAAAGGTAGCGGAGGAAAGTTTGGCTTGTTGTTGGTTTCTGCCGTTGCTCTGAGCGGCAAATTTGGCGTTAGCTTGGCCGGTTGTATTAACGGGAAAGGTCTGGAGGCGGCTGTCTGAGACGCGTTCGTGGTGGCTTTCTCGGTGTTAGTGTTCGTCTTCTTCGTGGCTGTTGTTGACGGAACTTTTTTTATTGTTCTTCCGTTTTTTCATTGGAACGAACGGTTCTTCTTCGGCATCTATAGTGAGAAGCTGTTCTCCAAGGGCCAGCATCTGTTGTTGCATAGTATATAGCAATTCCTCCTGTTTAACTATTGCTGCTCTGATTTCAGCTTTCCTTTCCGCTTTAATCTTGCGGTTGATTTCTCGGAGGGTTTCTGTGTCCTCGTCGAGTTCATCTGAACTGCTAAGCGGTGCGCTGTCATCCATCGCTTCTAAATCATCGTACAGATGATTGTACAAGTTGTTTGTTCCGGGGCTGCCGGTTCGCTGCGACATAATTCTGTTTGAACGCTACTCGATTCACGCCCAAACGAAATTATAACAAAAAGAAAACTTAAAAGGCGCTACTAAATTCACGTCTCTAAGCTCTTGTATGTTCGCTGTTCGCTAGTTCTCACGCAGATGTCTGTATATTTTATCAATGGCTTTCTGCGCCTCTTAGGATAATTGTCCAATTGGTATCATAAAATGTTTTAAAAAATTTGATCCGTGTATCAATATTTAGTGAACGCTTACTGGTCTGCGATACCATCCGTACAATTGTACAATTGTGACCGATATTCATCAAATGTCTGTGGGTTGATGTTGTATCCACTCGAAAGAGCAATCAGGATTATTGAAAATCTTTTAATTACTATTTATACCGGTTATGGATGAAATTTTTTCAGGATTACAAATACATTTTCTGGCAACGTTTCCAGTATTCGATGTGCCTCCACCTAATACTTTCCACAACAACTTCTGAATATTCTTTTTACGGAGATTTATTGTATTTCTTTCATTTGCTGTCGCACCGTCAGTTGTTGGTTTTTTAATTCTAATTTATATGATATATATATAAACCAATCAAGAAACTTTATCCACGCGTGCAAAGAAGATATACCATATGCCAAAATTTCAGTTTCAATGAGCAACTCTTTAATTTTGTCCAAATTTTTCATATTTTTCGGAGAACATTTACAAATAAAACAATTTGTATTTGGGGTTCCAGTTAGTGCATTTATTATTTTCCATCTATCATTGTAAAGTGTAATATAAATTGAACTTGGACTAACCTGCCATTTATTTCTATAGTGAACATGATTAAATTATCTACCTTTTTCTTCATCAAATCAACTTCTTCCTTAATTGCTGCTATTGTTTCATTCATGTATTTGAATTTAATAGGTCTACAGAATAATGTAGATGATTTTTCATTATTCCATAGGATTTCATTATTATTCTTGACCATTCTTAATGGCACAATTGAAAAAATATATACACTTTTATCTGTAACGTGTTCATCGCCTGAGCTACTATCATTATGAGACATTTCCATATATTCATTATGGCCGGAACTTCCATCGCATCCATATTTTAAAATCATGCTAATTGTATCAAAATCATTTGTATTTTGATAGACACGGAGCCGCTGTATTAGTCGTAAGAAAGTATGTTTCAAAAGGTTTTGTAATTGAACTAATGCACCTGTAGTATTTGTAGTAATTTCGATCGGATACATCTTTTTTTTAATTATGAACTGTGGAGGCTTCAACTTCGTTATACATTTTAATTCAATGAAATAAAACACTTAAACTTTGTATAACACACTATTTTTATTTTCGTGACTGCAGTTTCGGCAATTCAACTTGCCATTATCAAACATCATTATCTGTTTGATAATGGCAAGTTGAATTGCCGAAACTGCAGTCACGAAAATAAAAATAGTGTGTTATACAAATAAAGTTAAAGTGTTTTATTTCATCTTTTTTTTGCTTGTTGTACCATTTTATACGATGGCAAAACATTTTTAAATCCACGCGAATTAAGTTGTTTCCTTAATTCGCAGTAACTACAGACACCCATTTTAGCAAACAGCATTAGGGATAACGCTCCGTCTTCATTAAACGGTCTTGTTTCTTCACTACGTGACAATTTTTTACAACTACTCAACAGGTTATCTATATCTTGAGATGATTGATGTACAATTACATTAACAATTTTTGCTGCTTGGTTTGTTTTCGTTTTCGTAAAGCACTACGGCTAGCTATTAATATTAAATTGTAACAAATAGAAAGACTGTTAGTCCTTACTTCACTTTAAATTTTTATGTTAGATGTACATTTCGAGACACAAGGTGCTCATTATCAATAACAAACTAAATGCTTAAAACTATGTGCGCAGTATATATAGTTAACGGGTTATCGGAAAAACCAAAAAGTAATTAAACCTATTGTTAGCGGCTAAACGTTCGAAATAGGTGTCGGTGTCATTACATTATCTGCGGGGTGGAACGGCGCGGGCGGCTTATGGATCGGGAAGGTGGTCGGTAGGATTACATTCACTGCGGGATTATTTTTGGGTAACAAATCTAATAATGGATTAACTAAGGGACTAAGATCGAAATTCAGCAAAACATTTTTATTTTTGTACATTTCAATGGATTCAAGCATATTTAATCTACGATGACTTGATTGCTTTAAAAGTTTAATATTGTTTACCGAGAATGTGTGTCCTGTTTCAATTGAATGGTGTGCAACTGCTGATTTGTCCGGGTTTTGAATTTTAAAATAATACTGGTGTTCTTTAAATCTTTTTAATATGTTACGTTGTGTTTGACCTACGTATATTTTATTGCAATTGTTGCAGTTTATTGAGTAAATTCCGGATTTTTCTAGGTGGTTTGTTTTAGTAAATGTGTTGCCAAGTAAACATTTTAATTTTGTGTTGACATAAAATGCAGGAGAAAGGTTGAATTTATTCTGGTGTGTTCCTGGGATGTTGACACGTCGAAATCAAACACACTAGTTCACTTAACTAACCAATATATATTCACAATCACAAATAACAGTTTACAACGAATTCTTTGCGTAATACTCAGATTAACAGTAATATAGTTCGGAACAAGTTGAAGTCACTTTGTTTGGAACTAGTACTTAGACGTTTATCGCGGAGTTTGACTTTTAGGAAATAGTGCGACACGATTGTTAACTGGAAATAGCTAGACTCGATTACTGACTTAACACTGACTTAAACTTGCTCTGTTCTTTAGTTTTAAATGAAAAGTAAGTTTTGATAGCTTAATTTCTATTGGGAAGAGATGTTAGAAACTGGAGGTGGAGACATGTATTTATCAATCAGCTTTAAAGTTTTTGATGTGGGCGTGTCCGAAGGGTGGTACCCTTCTTGTCACGTTCACATTGAGTTTGAGATACCTGGAAGCTATGCCCTTTGAATTTATAATCAAGTTAAAATTTGGAAGATCTTCCCTTTGAATTAATCATTAGATTTGAAGTACAATCGGAAGATCTGTCCCTTGAATTCATAATTAGGGTTGCACGTGTACTGGCGGGTGCACCGTAATAAACACATCCGTATTACATAAGGGATGTTTAGGGTTTAGAATATCTAATGCACTCACGCAAATCTCCAAAAATAAAAATAGTACGTGATCGATGTTATTAATAACGAGGTGATTAAATAGATACGTGATGTCTCCTAGTAATGAAATGATCGGAATCTAACACCTCCCCCATAAAAATAATTTATAAGGGTTAAATGGCCTTATGAATTTGCATAAAGTAATAAAATAGATAAACATTTTAAATTAAACATAAAGTTATAAAAAGTATACACAGAATTGATTAACTAGTAAAGGTAATAAAATACGAAAATTATTAGAAATTACTAAAAGTTAAATGCTAATTAAAATTATGAAAATACGAAAAATAGAAATTAATAGAAATAATGATAAAATGTTAATTAATTTAATCGTTCATGATAGTCTGAGGTTTCTAAATCACAATTCACACGACTGATCTTTTATTTTTCACTCACTACACATTTTATTCCATGTCGATACCTGCTGATCGCGAGAAGGATTGGGTCCTGTATGGGGTATCTCTATTAGATCTGGAATTAGAGATCGGTTAGAGTTCGATTGTTGGTCCAATGTTCATGTGTTGCTGGTCCTCATCTTCAATTATTCTGGCTAGCTGTTCTCGGGTTACTGGAGCCGTAATGTTAGTGTTGAAAATTTTTAAACATCTGGAATCTGGAGTACTGCAGCATATTTGTTTAAATAATCTTGGGATTCCACAGCAACGAAGAATGCAATATAGCAGAAGAAGTGCGAGTATACTGAAGACTGCAGATGAGATTGCCGAAAACAATCCTGATGCGGAACTGTAGTTGTTGTTTTGCGAGTTCTTCTCAAGAATTTGGTCCATTTGGTGTAATTTAAAGTTGGCAAGTTTTAATTCATCTAACCCAGTGTTGACGATTTTGATTGGTGCTAGCTTTATTGGAAGATAATCCTCGATGTGCGAATGATTATTACAACAATCATCGCTAAGGATGTTAAAATTTGGAGCCATGTGGTGTACTTCATGAAACGTGTTTGATGTTGCTTCTAGAACCATAGTTGGAGTGTATGTTTTGCATTGTGAATTCAGTTGGATTAGTCCTGTCGACATTATTTCTTTGTTAACGACGTTTTTAGACAGCTGATTGTGATTTCGGTTGGAAGAGTGACTGCGAATAACCACTCGTTGTTGCCCAGAGGATGCCATATCTCTAGCTCGAACTGGCTGGTGCGCACGTCACAGGAACTTGGAATTTTGCGAAGATGGGAATTTAGAATCATTGTTTCGCAAATTGGTTTTTCTGATGTCCTCGTAGTTTGTAGTTGGGTGCAAATAAATTCATTTTTCGATGTCTCGGTGCATTTTCCCAAGTTTCTCAGCGGAACGTAATAGACACGAGTGACACTCAGAAGGATGTAGGAAAATGTGGGGCTTATAAACGAATAGGTTTGAGTCATATTATGTCGAATTGGCAAAGGTAAAATATTATATAAATTGTATTCTAGATCGTCGACCAAAGGTATTTTAATTGCAAAAATTATTTTTTTGTTTATGTATACAACATCAAGTTTACATATTTCGAAATATTGATGTATTTCTGGAAATGTTAGTGCAAAGGGCAATGCTTTTCCATTGGGAATCACTATCTGTGATAATTCATTTACAAGATCTCCTGGCGAGAGGACATGAGGATGGAAAATATTCTTTCTGGCTAAAGTAATAGAAGATATTAATTGATCGCAATAATGTTCTATTTCTGAAATTAATTGTGTCAAAATAGTTACTTGTTCGGTAATTACTTGTTGTATTTTTACTTCCTTAAGGTTATCTGACATTTTCTTTGAAAAGTTATTAAATAGGTTAATATTATCGTTTAATTTTTCTTCGTTAATTCTCAAATTTTGAATGGATGCATTAAAATTAGTGATTGCCCCTGAAACTACTTTAATTTGTTGAGACATTAATTTTTGAATATTTTTGTTATTATCAAAAAGTGATTTAATTGATTGGTCATAAAATCTAGCATTTTCTGCATCTGGAATGCCGAAGAGCCAATTGACAGCATACGAAACACCGTTAAACAAACCTCGTTTTGCTCGTTCATTTTTGAACGTATGACCTGTTAAATGATTGACGGATTGGATTTTGTCCTTTAATCTCCTCATTTCAATTTCTACTAAATTTAGTGAGTTTTTTCTATAAAATAGTAAGTGCTCATTTAAATAGTTTGTATTAATGCAACATTTCGACAAGGTAATATTATAAAATTTTTGAATTTGGACAAATTGTTCATCGATTTTTTTTAAATTGAAATAAGATAATAATGTAAAATGAGAATTACTCAATTTCGCTTTTCCTAGCTGGTGGTAAAATAAGCCTGAACTATTATTTAGGTATGTTATTTCATAATCATCATTAAGTAATGAATGGATAAAAGGGATAAAAAGTAAGATGAGAGTGAATTTCATCGTGTAGTCAAGTATCACCTGTAATGAAAGGTTTAATTTCATTAATATGGTAAGTTATATGTTTGTTTTTCTTTAATATTACAACTGATTTATTTTTGTTGATTTTGATTATTCTAAAAGGTCCGGCGAAATTAGACTGAAGTTTTTTAGTAAGTCCGGATTTAATTTTATGATTTTTTAGTAATATTAAATCATTAACTTTAAAATCGTGAATTTGTATTTTATTATCATAATATTCTTTTGATTTAGTTTTTGAATTGTCAATATTAGTTTTAGCAATTTGATGGCTTATATTTAGTTTGTGTTTTAAAGATTTGACATAATCATCATAGGTATATAAAATCTGAGGTTCTTGAATTATTGATAAGGGAAGGAATGGTTTGTTACCGAAAAGGAGTTCGTACGGACTAAAATGTGTGGATTTATGCACATGCGTGTTATACGAAAACATCGCAAAAGGTATAAATTTATCCCAATTAGATTGTTGTTCATTTATGTAATGTTTTAGGTAATCCTTTAAAGTAAGGTGAGACCTTTCCAGTGCGCCATTTGTTTGAGGATGATACGGAGAGGATAGGATATGTTTAGTATGAAATAATTTTGTTAATTCTTTCATTAGGTTAGAAGTAAAATCCGTACCTTGGTCGCTTAAGATGGTTTTAGGGATACCAAACATTGTTATGAATTTAGCAAGTTCTTCAGCTATTGTTTTGGATTCATGATTTGGAATAGGTATTGCATATGAATATTTTGTCAAATCATCTTGCATTGTGAGTATGAAGCGATTGTTGTTTTCAGTTTGAGGGAGTGGTCCAACAATATCTATTCCAAGCCTATCGAAAGGTTTGTCTGAAGTCGAAGTTATTTCCATAGGTGCTTTAGTTGGCTTAAAATTGGTTTTATTTATTTGACACGATTGGCATTTTTTTATATATTTCTTTATATCGCTCTTCATATTCGGCCAATAATAATTTTGCTTAATTCTATTATAGGTTCTAGAAAATCCTGAATGTCCTGCTAATTTTGAATCATGATTTTCTGCTAAAATATTCTTAATTTCTTCATCTGAATTAACTTGTTGTCTATTATTTTCTACGATTATCAGAGTTATTTTAATGTCTTTGAATAAAAAGTAAATCATTTCAGAGAACATCTTTGGTTTTATATTTTTATTATTTTTAGTGGGACTATAAATATAAACTTTAAGGTCATGATTTGAATGTTCACTAAGTAAATCTATTATAATAGTTTTAAGACTATAAAAAAGATCCTTGTATGTTAACTTATCAAAGTGAAAGTTCTTGGCAATAGATAAGAAACTCGTTTTATTATTATTGTTAGTCAATTTTATAAATGAATGTAGTGAGTTTGGTTCAGAGAGATTTAGTGTATCAAAAGATTGTTTAAGTTCTTCACTGAATACGTTATGTTCGTCTAGATCCTTTGAATATATCAATATATTAGGAAAATGATTTAATTTATTAGAATATACGATTTCTATTGAAGGTATATCAATAGTTTTATAATGGAATTGAATAAATTCTTCGAATGTTTGATCATCTGTTAATAAATTTACAGGTGCGATTCGAGAAAGAGCATCTGCATTTGAATTTATTTTTCCGGGTTTGTAAATAATCTCATAATCATATTCTGCTATTTGCAAACGCCATCTCACTAATCTGGAACCTGGATCCTTGCAATTAAATAACCATGTGAGTGGTTTGTGGTCAGTAACAATTTTAAACTTTCTACCATATAAGTAGGGTCTAAAATGTTTAATACTCCATATAATTGCGAGAAGTTCTTTTTCTGTGGTAGTGTAATTGGATTCAGATGCATTTAATGTGCGTGATGCGTATGCAATTGGTAAATCTTTTCCAATATCACCTTGACTTAAAACAGCGCCGATTGCAACATTTGAGGCATCAGTTGTTAAAACAAATTCTTTATTGAAGTTAGGATATTGTAACAGGGGTTGTGTAGTTAAAATGTTCTTAAATTCTTTAAGTGCATTTTCTTGAATTTCTGTCCAATTGAAAGGAGTGTCTTTCTTTAATAAAAGAGTTAAAGGTTTTGCAATATTTGCAAAATTCGGAATAAATTTGCGGTAATAACCGACTAATCCTAAAAATGATTTAATCGAAGTTACGTTTTTTGGAGTTGGGAAATTATTTATGGCATTAACCTTATCTGGATTAGGTCGAACACCTTCGTCAGAAATTATATGACCTAGATATGCGACTTCTCGTTTTAAAAATTTGCATTTATCTGGTTGAAGTTTTAGATTATTTTGCCTTAGTTTAAGAAAAACCTTTTCTAATTTTTCTTCGTGTTGTTGGAGTGAAGAGGCATATATGACGATATCGTCTAAATAAACAAAACATTGAATTCCTTGAAGACCGGCTAAGATATTGTTCATCAGTCTTTGGAATGTTGCGGGGGCGTTCTTTAATCCAAATGGCATTCTTTTAAATTCATAATGACCTAGTGGAGTGGTAAATGCAGTTTTTTCTTGATCGACTTTATTCATGGGGATTTGATGGAAACCAGAAGCTAAATCCAATGTAGTGAAGTATTTTGAGTGACCTAATTGGTCAAGAATGTCTTCGATGTTAGGAAGAGGATATTTATCACCTACTGTGATATCATTTAACTTCCTATAATCAATGACAATTCTCCATTTACTTTCACCGGATGCATCTAACTTCTTTGGGACAACCCAGAGGGGAGAAGACCAAGGGGAATTTGATGGTTCAATTATTTTATCCTCTAGCATTTTATTTATTTGTTTATTTACTTCATTTTTGTGAATTTCAGGATAGCGATACGTTTTTGTATAAATAGGATTCGGATTTGTTACCTTAATTTGATGATTAATTGTATCAGTCTGACTTAGTTTATCACCAGGCAGTTGGAATATATCAACGAATTTGTTACAGATTTTAGTAATAGAATTTTTCTCTTCTGGATTTAGGTGATTTAATCTTAAGTTATCGTGTAAGAGATTTAGTTTGTTAGAATTATTTTTTGCAAAATTTGTATTAAAATTAAGAATTTTATAATCACTGGGGATAGATTCAAGAGTTACAGAAAATGGGTGTATTTCTTCATTAGTTACTTTAGTGTTTAAGATTGTAGTAATTGCTTTTTTGTTTTTGTTTACTTTTACAATAGATTTAGCTAAGTATATTCCTTTTTCAATTTCTATTTCAGGCATTATACCTTCTTTGATCTCAGGGTTCATAATTCCTATCTCTACAATAGTTTCAGACCTAGCAATAAGTACTATAGGAAGTACTTTATGTACCGAAGGAGAAGATTCTGTTTGCAAAGGAATTTTTACTCCCTTAAGAGTTAAAGTTTTGTCGAAATAGTTTAGGGTGACTTTTTCTTTTTCGAAAAAATCTTTACCTAGAAGTCCATCGAATGGAACATTAGATGCGGAATTTAATACTTGAAACTTTGATAATAGAATTTGATTTTGAAGTTTTAGAGGAATGATACAGCTTCCAAGTGTTTCGATCGGATTATTTGGGCTTAGACCTTGAAGAATTAGTTTATCATTGAAATCGCATTTAGTGAATGGACTTATTCTGCCTGCTTTAATTATCGAAACACCTGCACCTGTGTCGATTAAAAGTTTTAATTTTTTATTTTCATTACGTGCATTATCACAATGAATAATGACGTAATTTAAATCCTCACCAGAAAGTAGTATTTTTAGTTTTGAAACACCTGAATGTGAGACAAGTCCCTCGGAGTGGTGTTGGACTCGAGAGACGTTTTGAAGTTTAAATGAACTTGTGATTCAGCTTCTTTTTTCTGTTTATTATTGTACTCACGTTTTCTACATTCTTGAATAGTGTGACCAGGTTTTTTGCAATAATTACATGATTTTGATTTATTTTTTAAGAAACAATTGTTTGTATCGTGATTAGTTTTATTACATATGTCACATTTTCTAATTAAGTTAATAGGTTTAGAATTGAGGTTTTGATTATTAGGATTCGAGCGTCCTTGATAACTAAATTGTTTTTTGTTAAATGAAGAATAATTTTGATTTTTTTTTATTAATTGAGAGGGCTCGTTCCTCTGAAATTGCTGCACTAAAAGCGGAGTTTAAAGAATCGAAATCTTTCCATCTAAGCATCTGAGATATTTCTGATTTTGAATGATATACGAATCTGTTTAATGAAATTTCGTTTATGGCTTTAATTTTACCAGGGATATCACCTTTTTCAGTTGTATATTGATTAATTGCTGAAATAGCACGAGAATTTAAGGTTTCTAATATTTGGTAAAATTCAGAGATGCTTTGATTTCGTACTTGGGAGCAATTATTTAGATCTTCCATTATTTGACAATAATGTTTTTTGTCTTGATATAACATTTTTAGTTTATCTTTTAATTGATTCCAAGTGTCGAATGAGTGCTGAGCCAATTGGTCTTTTGCTTTTCCAGATATTTTTGAGAGAATAAAATATAGTAAAGGGGTTTGTTGGTCATCTGTTGCGAGTGTAACAGCATTGTTACAATTTGCAATAAATTGCCCTAATTCGTAGCGATTGCCAGTGAAAGATTGTGGAATTAGTGAACACAAGAATGTGATCGGAAATTTGTCAGAGGTGGACACTGTGGATTCGGTCATTTTCACCAAGAAAACAATAAGAAAACACTTACTGGATTGTTGATCTGGTGTATGTTTTTTGATCGTTCCGTTGCGAAGGAATGGATTCCACCAAGATGACGATGCTCCTTGAAGAAGGTTTCAGCTCGATATTCTTGTCAACGAGATCCTACCGACTGCGCCAATTTTATGTTGTGTTCCTGGGATGTTGACACGTCGAAATTAAACACAATAGTTCACTTAACTAACCAATATATATTCACAATCACAAATAACAGTTTACAACGAATTCTTTGCGTAATACTCAGATTAACAGTAATATAGGTCGGAACAAGTTGAAGTCACTTTGTTTGGAACTAGTACTTAGACGTTTATCGCGGAGTTTGACTTTTAGGAAATAGTGCGACACGATTGTTAACTGGAAATAGCTAGACTCGATTACTGACTTAACACTGACTTAAACTTGCTCTGTTCTTTAGTTTTAAATGAAAAGTAAGTTTTGATAGCTTAATTTCTATTGGGAAGAGATGTTAGAAACTGGAGGTGGAGACATGTATTTATCAATCAGCTTTAAAGTTTTTGATGTGGGCGTGTCCGAAGGGTGGTACCCTTCTTGTCACGTTCACATTGAGTTTGAGGTACCAGGAAGCTATGCCCTTTGAATTTATAATCAAGTTAAAATTTGGAAAATCTTCCCTTTGAATTAATCATTAAATTTGAAGTACAATCGGAAGATCTGTCCCTTGAATTCATAATTAGGGTTGCACGTGTACTGGCGGGTGCACCGTAATAAACACATCCGTATTACATAAGGGATGTTTAGGGTTTAGAATATCTAATGCACTCACGCAAATCTCCAAAAATAAAAATAGTACGTGATCGATGTTATTATTAACGAGGTGATTAAATAGATACGTGATGTCTCCTAGTAATGAAATGATCGGAATCTAACAATTCAATAAACCACCAATTTTCATACAAGTTGCTGGGTGGTACGCGAATCTAGCATACTTTTTTGGGGGGCTTCCTTTGAGTTGGTTAGTGTGGTATTTGAAATAATTTTATGATTCCTAATGTGTTTGTTAATTAATCTATTGATTGTGTCAATGCTGTAATTTAATGAAATGCCTATGTTCTTGATTAAACTAAATTCCTTTTCCCTATTTTCTTTGGATAATGGTATGGTAATTGCTCTAAATTACAGCATTGACTACTGCGCACATAGTTTTAAGAATTTAGTTTGTTATTGATAATGAGCACCTTGTGTCTCGAAATGTACATCTAACATAAAAATAAAAAGTGAAGTAAGGAATAACAGTCTTTCTATTTGTGATTAATCACTTCACGTAAACTCGAAACAATACAGTTATTTAATTGTAACTTTTATTTTGTACAAATTCTTCAACTTTTCTTCTTTTACTTCTTATACTTAATTCTTCAAATGGCTTTGATGAACTTTGCATTGGATGTACATTTTTTAAATTAGTATATATTACCTCAAATGGCTTTGAAGTGATCGGCTTTGCATGTAGATTTTCCAAATTGCTGTGAATTTCCTCAATTGGCTGTGAAGTACTTGGCATTGCATGAATATTTTCTAAGCTATTACAAGTTTTCTCAAATGCTTTAGATGTACTTGCTGTAGAAGAGAGATTTTCCAAATTGCCTCGAGTTTCTTCAATATTTGTAAACGACAGTTTTAACCAAATTTCGTGTTTTTTAATAAAATGGTTGTAAATGTATGATGCAGCTTTTCATCTAATTTTCAATTTAACACAAAACATACGTGTTTTGTATCGAGGGTTATTTGATTCAGGTATGACCCTTAATATTTCATTTTTTTAAAGTTTTTGTGTCGATTGAGATGTTACACTGGGTCTTTTCTTTTGATTGTACCAAGTATGAAAAAGTTTATAATGTGGAATTTGTTCCATATTTATTTGTACACAACTGCACTAAATTTAAAACAATCCAAATTACCACTAAGTTTTAATCACCTAAACTATTTATATTTATACTTACACTAACAAACACTAAAACTATAATAATGTCAAAAACGTTTATAAAGATCTTAAGCTTCAAAAACTCAATAATAAAATAATAATTAAAAAAGGCTCGAAAATTATAATACACACGCATCGACAAATGAATAAAAACTGAAAGCGAAATACAAAAAAGGGCTTAAACTTGTGACAAAAAAATTCACGTGGCACCCCTCGTAAACAAAACGAAAAAAAATAAGACTGTGAAGTCCAGACGCAAATGTAAACACGAACCCCGATAAGTGTGTCATGTCTTTTTTCACACTTGCTTTATTAAACATTATCTAAACATTTAAAATAAACGGAACTAATCTATTACTATTTTTTTAAATTTTTTTTATTTTGGGTTTTACGTCATCTATTTCCGCTGCTATGGCCAATCATGACGCCGGAGATTAGGTCTACAGCTATCCGGGAATTTTGCCGAACCCGGTGGGAGTTCCAACCCACCGGTAGCGATCTTTAACGTGCACGCAACATCCAGGCAGTACACGGGTCCTACATGCATTTAACGTCATATCCGAGAAGACGTAGTGTTTGGTATTTTTATCCTAACCTATATAAATGCAGACAACTTGTCAGGTCGGTATTTGAACCAAGCTGCCCTCTATTACTATTATTATTGATTGTGTGAGTTACGTGAAGATTAAATTTTATTAATAAATAATGCATTAATAACTTTTCTTTAGACTTTCATTTTCACTGCCATGTGTACATTTTGGACACAACGTGGCCATTATCAGCAGATTAATACTAATAATGAAAGTAAAAATAACAGTGCGAAGAAACGTTATTAGTGCTTTATTATTCATTATCATTAGAGCTTTTATTAATTTTCGCTGTTATTATCTCTTGCCATTATTTTTGTAAATATACTTTGTAAGAAGAGTAAGTTTCCCATGAATAAATTAACAAATAGAAATAAAATAAATTTTAATTTATAAACATATTATAAATATGTATATCTAATGGTTCGGTCGGTCAAGTCTCGTCTTAGAGCATTTAAAATTCCGCTTAGCATAAATGATAGAAATAAAGCGATAAATACAATAAAAGAAATAGCATTGAATAATGGCTACACAACTTCGTTAATAAATAATTTAATTAATAATTATAAAATGAAAGAGGTGCAACAATTCTTCTACCCTAAAATTAAGTCAATAGAAAATCAACAATTTAAATTCATCAGCTATTACGGTATGATAAGTTGTAACAATTATTGTAATATTAAAAGCCCCCCATAAACTTGACAATATATTTTATAATCCAAAAACAAAACTTAATCCTTTAGGCAGATCCGGCATTTATAAATTAAATTGTGAAAATTGTAAAGGCGTGTACATTGGGCAATCTGGTCGTAGAATTGAAATAAGATTAAAAGAACACGAGCGAGCTTTTAGATTGAAACAAAATAGTTCCACCTATGCTAATCACCTTTTAGACGAGAATCACACTTTTGGCGAGGGTGTACTTTCAGTAATCGTTTCATTAACGTTAAATAAACTTTAAATCTCTTGTTAGATGTGGTTGAAAATAAAAAAAAAAAACATCTGTGCGCCAAGTCAAAAACATCTTGATTACTTTTTAAGTAGTAACCTATAGCCTAATAAAACCTAATTTTATTCTCTGTAGAACAATGTAACTAATGACGCAAGTAATACTAAAAACAACCGAGAAAATGTAGTTTATTGCTTAAAGAATAATAATAACAATAATTATAGAGAAACGTGGAATACACATCAGGCAGAATGAGCAGAGACCCGCTCATACACCTCATAATATATCCAACAAAAACAAAAATCATAACCAATCGCGCACATCGATTCGTGACACATTTAACAACACAACAATTAAATGCAGCAATAAGCATTTATTTTTCCATATAAATAACTGCTCACCTACAACAACCCTAGACGATATAAAGAAATTCTTGGAAGATGACATTGGCCTTACTACATGTTTAAGCGTCCCTCTAACGAAAAATGAATTATATACGTCATTTAAAGTAGGGGTTATGGAAAGTGATGTCAGCAATTTACTTCAACCAACGCAGTGGCCTGCAAGGGTAATTGTTAGAGAGTTCGTTAATCGCCCTCGCCTTGGCAACAGACGTTCTACAGCGCGGGTTACTTCGGAAACTAGCAAGAAACTGTTTTTTCACGGGATAGCAACCAACATCATCGGCCTAAATAGGAACTGCTTAATCTCTGCCCTTCTGGATGGCACTAGCATCAGTATTTTAAGCGAAACTTAGCTTACACATGATTTCTTCGATGGAGAACTTGGTTTAGAAAGTTTTTTAAGTATACCGCTGTGATAGGAATCAGTTAAAGACGGGTAAATCACGTGGTGGAGGCGTCCTTATCGCTGTCCCACGAATATATAAATCACATTTATTATTTAGTTCATCAACTTCTTATACAGATTTCAGTTATTTTTAAGGGATCTAAGTATCTCTTCGGAGTAACTTATACTCCTCCTACTTCTACGGGGAATATTTATGAAGAGCATTGTTTATCAGTTGATAATCTAAGCGAATCTTTGGCGGATCACCAAAGATGTGTGTATGTTCGGTGATTATAATCTTCCCAATATTGTCTGGGATAATAGCGAATTTGAAGTTTTCACGAACTCAAACAATTCACGCGCTTCTATTATTACTGATACGTTTAGTTTGATTAATACATTCCAAATAAACAATGTTATAAACGCTAACTCTGTTATGCTGGATCTTATTTTCGTGCACGCGTCTTTAATGCTCGGTAGCCCTCTAAGTTACATGCGACTCACATCATCTAGCACTAATATTAAATATTTCTTGTAATGATACACCTGTACGTAAATAATTGTGGTCCACTGACTACAAGTATAATTTTAATAAGGCTGATTTTAGCTCTTTAAAATACGTACTCGGTTGTTTTCAGTGGGATTATTTGCTCAGTGGTGACAAGATTGCATCTGTTGATTTATTTTATTCTTTTATATTTGCTGCAATTGATCGGTTCGTGCCAATTGTATTTACGAAAAACACGCATGATTATCGTTTTCTTAAATGGTTCTGAATTGATTAATAAAATGACAATGAAGAAGAAATGTCAAACAAAATTCTATAATTCTGGTTCGTCACTACATTATAATGCATTTAAAACGGTGCGAGTTGAGTGCAGGGTATTATCTAGCACTTGTTATAGAAATTATATCTCGCGGATCAAAAATAATATTACATGTAATTCAAGAGCGTTTTCGAAATATGTTAATTCGACTAGATCTAGTTGTTTCTTATTGCCTGATTCATTTGTCAGCAATAGCGTCACAATTTTGGGCGAAGATAACATTTTAAGTTTATTTGCTGATTTTGCTGGTTCTGTATACAGGGTGTCCTGTATACAGAACAGGTAATATCTCGAAATGAGTGCGTTTAATCGAGAATATTGCCGAATTAAAAGTTTTGTGGTTCGGAAGGGGACATCCGATTTTTCCATAAATTCCAGCCCCCGACTCTCAAGGGGGTGGATAATAGGGGGAACTTTGAAATCTTAAATGGGAACCCCCAATATTTATTGCGGATTTGGAAAGAGCATAAAAAACTAAGTAGGTTTTACCACAGAACTATTTTGTTATTTGCAACAGGTGGCGCTGTAATCGACATAATTTGAAAATTTGATTGTTTCCGATAAAAGATAAAATTAGTGTTTAGCTGACAATGAAGAGAGCAGACAGCGATAACGAACGTATAGTTAACAGAGCGAATCGAGTAACTTTGTTAATTATACGAGATAATTTCGTTTGGACGTGAATCGAGTAGCGTTCAAACGGAATTATGGCATCGCAGCGAATCGGCAGCCCCGGAAACAGATACGAAAGCTTGGTGGATACCGACGTCGAACGCATGGACGATTCTGCACCACTAAGCAGTAACGAGCTGGATAACAACGCAGACGAGATTCGCCAAATTAACGGCAAAATCCGCGCTCAAAGGATCGCCGATCTACGGAACGAGATCACGAAGAGCAATGAAGCTTTCAAGCTGCAAATAGAATGCTTACAAAAGCAATTGTTTGCGCTTGAAAACAAGGAGGAGCCGTTTATTCCGGCGAATAAACGCAAACCTATTAAGAAGACAACCCCAACAACAGCCGCAACAAAACCCATTGTAGAATTAAAACCGTCGAGACTGGCCGGACCTTCACAATCCACCTCGACAAACAGAAAACACCCTAGAGCGGTGTTCAAAAACATCCATCCTTACCTCAAGGATGAATTCCCGGCCCTGCAAAAGAGCACGACGGAGCTCTTATGTTATGTTTCCTCCTTATGAGGGAACCCCAGTGCGGTGAAATATCACCCTTACTGATGTTTTTTTCTTTTTTTCACAAGCATCGTTTCCCGTGGTTTTTTAATAATTAATTTGCTGGCCCATGTGTGTATATATATATTTTTTTTATGTATATAAACACATGGGTTTGCCTTTTTTACACTCGTTTGCTTTTTTTTTCAGCGCGAACGAGTGTGTGTTTCGTGCACACTTTTTTTTTGTGTGTGCTGTGTGGTGTGTGAGTGTATGAGTGAGTTTGTCTGTGTCTGTTTGTATGTGCGCGCGTATTTGTTGTATACTTTTTTTTTAAGCGTATACGTGTGTGGTGTGTGTTTTTGTGCCTAAGTAATTGCAAGCCCTTTTTCTTTGTTTAGCTTGCAGTTGCTTAGCGTGTGTGGTCTTTAGGTAGTGTTCGTAGTTAGTTTTTTGTACGTCGTGTCTTTCATTGTTTTGATTATAATTGTTTTCTTAAGTTCTGTGTTTTCTGTGTTGTTTATGTTTGTTATGAAGTTGTTGTTTACTTTTTTTGTGTGTTCGGTTATAGTTTCTTTTATTTGTGCGAGGCCGTATAGCGCATCGTTAGTTGTTAGTAAGGGGGTTCTATGCATGCTTCGTAGAATTTTGTTTTCTGTGTTTTGTATTTTCCTAAGGGTGTATGGGCAGGTTAGTGACCACACCGGGCATGCATATGTTAATAGGGGGCGGATCATGGATGTGTATATGAGCGTGCGGGTTTTATGGGTTAGTCCTCGTGTAATCCATGCGATTTTGCTTTTTCTGGCTATAGCTGTATGAGTTATGTTATTTATGTGGGAGTGGAAAGTGAGTTTATCGTCGATTGTTACCCCAAGGTATTTAATTACGCTTAGCCAGGGGATAGTTTGATTATTGAGGGTCAGATTTGGGAAATGGGTATTGGTTCGTTTTTTGTATTGGAATTTGATTTCGGTTTTTTGGTGATTTATTGTTAATCCCCATTTCTGAAAGAAATAGGTGATTCGGTCAAGCGAATCTTGAAGGAGTTGAATGGCAAGAGTGGGATTTTTGGATGAGGCGAGGATCGCGGTATCGTCCGCATACAGTGCGGTGATAACTCGCGGGTCGTCGGAGATAGGTAATTTATTAATGAAAATGTTGAATAGGGTGGGGCCAAGCGCGCTACCTTGGGGTACACCGCATAGTTGTGGTTTAGGCTCAGAAAGTGTGTTATTAATTCTTACTTGGTACGTGCGGTTGTTAAGGTATGATTGTATTAGTTTTATTAGTGGTATTGGGAGGATAATTTCATGCAGCCTGTGAAGTATAACATCGTGCCTAACTGTGTCAAATGCCTTCTCTATATCTAGAGTGGCCATCGCAGTGTGTCTATTTATGTTTTTGTTGTGTTTTATTGTGTCTACAACTCGGAGGAGCTGCTGTGTAGTTGAGTGCTCCGTTCTGAAGTCAAATTGCTGGGGGATTTTGTAATTCTAATTTGAATGATTTTTTCCAGCAATTTGCTCAGGGACGAGAGGAGGTTAATTGGCCTGTAATTGCTCGGTAACTCGGGATTTTTTTTCTTTTTGTGGATGGGGATTATAATTGATCTTTTGAATTGCTCGGGATAATGGGATTTTTGAAGGATAGCGGGGAAAGTTCGGATAGATTTGTTAATGAGTTTGTATGCAGGTGTTTCAGAGCGAGGTTCGGGGTATTATCAATACCTGGGGACTTCTTGGATTTTAATTGTTAAATGATGCCACTAACGTCTTCTAATGTGCTTTCGCAGTCGGAATTTATTGTAGTCTGTTTAATGTTTTCTAATGAGTTTTTAACTGTCTGAGTCGTAATGGGACTAAGAGGATTAGGTGTAAAGGTGTTGTGGTACGTGTTTGCAAGCATATTTGCTTTTTCAGCATCTGTGTTTGCAAACACATTGTTTAATTTTAGGATTGGGATGTAGGATTTGTTTTTGATCATGATTCTAGGGAATTTCCAAGGATTGCAAATTTCCGAATTAGCAATAATCTCGTCCCATTTCTGGGAGTTGAAGATTTGCATTTGAGTTTTAATTCGGTTTTGCAGTCGGTTTTTCAGGATTTTGGTTTGAGGGTCTCGGGTTAGTAAAAATTGTTTGTAGAGTTTATTTTTTTGTTTGATTAAATCAATTATGTGCGGAGGGAGAGGTTTTAGGGGGGTGAGGTTTTGAGTTGGTTTATGAAGGCTTTGTTGGGGTGAGGTTTGGATTAGGGATGTTATTTGTGCGGCTGTCTCGTCTATTTCGTCGTTGGTTGTTGGTTTTTTAATGTGTCCGGTGTTTTCAGTCAGTTGGTTGAACAGTGACCAGTCTGTGTTTTTGTGTGTGTATATTGTAGGTTTTGTAATGTTTTCCGTCCTGTGGGAATTTACATTAATTGTGAAGATCACAGGGACGTGGTCAGAGTTCAGGTCCGGGATGGTGTGGCAGTTCGTTATGTCGATGTCTTTGTGTATTGCGAAATCGAGTATGTTGTGTATTTCAGTGTCATTACGTGTGCATGTGTGTGTGGCATCATTAGGAGTTGTGATGTGAATATTATTGTAGCTCTCCGCGAATTTAACTATTGTATTACCCGCGGAGTTATTTTATGTGTGTTTCCAAAAAGTGTGGTGAGCGTTATAGTCACCTGCAGCAATTACTTGGCCGGGAATTGTAAGAAGGTTTTTTAAAAATGTGTTGGTTATGGATTTGTTAGGGGGTTTGGAGATTGTTGCAATTGTTAGGTTTTGGTTGTTGTTTGGGATTTGGATTCTTAGGTTTTCAATGACTGATTCTATGGGAGGGAGATGGGTGTGTTTAATGGATTTTTTAACTAATACAGCAGTTCCTTCGAATTGTCTATTTGTGCGTGTAATTTCGCGGTTGTTGTGTGTGTATGTTTTATAGTTAGGCACTTGAAATACTTCACAGTTCCTAAGATTGGTTTCCTGTAATAGGGCAATGTCGATATTGTTACGGTAAAGGAAGTGTGTTAATTCGGCTTTTTGTCTTTTAAGACCGTTGCAGTTAAATGTTAATATTTTCATGCTTCTACTGTTGATTGTATTGTCCATTTATCCGAAGAATGCGCATACGGCCTCGAACACAATGTAAAATTTCTCCGATGGTGATTCGGCGTGTTGGATTTTATTCATTGTTGTTGTTAAAATTGTTTTAATTTTATTAAAATCCAACGCGAGCGAGTCCATAAATTGTTTCAATTGCATGAAAATTTCGAAAGGATTTTCCGTGCTTTTGCTTGTTGGAGTAGATGATTGTGTTTGAGGGGTAATTGAAGTTGTGTTGTTTTGGTCTGTCGATGAATTTTGAATAAGCGGAGTTGAGAAAAATGGTTTCGGGAATGACGGTTTGTTTTGCGTAGTTTTTATGCCTGATGGGCCAGGTGTAATTACCGGCGGCGTACAGTGCAGTGCCGGGTTTGTGGTTTTGATTCTTTTTCTCAACTCCGCGTAATCAGTTTGTTGTAAGTTAGTTTTATTGTCTGTTTGTGTGATATTTTCGGTGTTTTGTCTTTTTTGTGTCAGGTTTTTGTGTGTAGGTGTTGTATTTGAGTGTGTCGGGATTGAATTTAGTTGCGTTTGTGTATTATTTGTAGAAGTGTTAGAGTTTGTGTTTTTTTTTTCAATTCTGGGAAACGATGAATTGTGATGTTAAAGTCTTTTCTGACTGACTCACTACTTGTTGATTTCGTTTTTCTTTGCTCTCGTCTTTCGGCGAGTTTCACATAAATGGGGCACTCCTTGAAGTTAGCCGGGTGTTCTCCATCGCAGTTCGCGCACTTGGGGTTGTTCATTATTTTGTTTGATGTGGGGCATTTTCCAGTGTGTTCACCTGCACACGCGACACATTTCGGTTTGAGGTTGCACAGATAGCTTGAGTGTCCAAACATTTGACAATTGTGGCACTGTGGGATCCGTTATCTTTTGAACGGCACGCACTTTATATAGGAGCCGTCGATTTGGATTAATTTGTACACTTTGTTAGCACCATCTTTGTCCGTTGTTAGTTTAACTGGGGGGTTGTTTATTACTTCCAACGCCTTGGGGTTGCGTGCGAGGGAGATCACGTTAATGTTTTTGTTTTCAGGGTCTTTTTTCACTATATCCAGTGGGATATCGCGGGGGAGATTGTTTATTAGCACTTTCACTGGGCGAGTGATACTGTCGCCGTAGGTGTAGAATTCAACATTGTTCGTGCGTAGGAGGGCCACTATTGATTGTTTTTCTGTTATGTTACTAGCTTTCACTGTAATAAAACTGTTTTTTACACGCACTGAGGCACTGGGGGCGATAGCTTGGATTTTTTTTATAACTTCGTATTGTTTGATTGTTTTTACATACAATATAGCTGCTGCACTGGTTTTTTTCTCACTTTGTTCACTTTGTTTGTTGTTGGGGATATCGGAGACTGGGGGTTCACTTTGATCCATATCGGATTCAGAATCATGATCAACCTCATCGATTTCGATGGGGGAGAACCTGTTTTCCGTCGGGACGGTGATATGGGTGTTTGTGTTTGTTTGGGGGGCAGGTGTAATTTCCTGGATCATATTCATGATGGAGGTTTGTATGATTTCAGGTTCTTTGCATAAACTCACTACAGGTTGCACTTTCCTTCTATTGCGGATGACACGCGGCATTTTCTGGGCTTTTAAGCCCTGTTTTTCGGGGCGCTCATGCACTTTCGGCACTTTGTTTTTTTCACCACTGGTTTTATCTTTTAAAAAGTCTTTTGCACATACAGGCTGCATAAGGCAGGACTGTTATAACGTTTTTAAACTGATTATCCACGTGGGATAATCCGCACGCAGGTAGTCGCACTTGTTTTCACTCTAATAATTCGGTTCGGTTCACTTCAGCGGTCGAATCGGGAATGAAGAGCACGACGGAAACAACCCCGATCACGACACAATGCACACCGACTATGAAACCGAAAAACACGGCGGACGGCAGTCAGAACGCTCCAGCCGAAAAACCCACAACCGACACGACCACACACGAGTCAAATACCAAATTCAAAACCACGAGCTGCGGATTGAGAATCCCAATCCTCTCAACACCCCAGGAAATGGATCTGGAAGCGCCGACATCGCAACCGGCAGAAGCCCCCAAGCCCAAAAGACCTCCGCCGATTGTCTTGATAGACAAGGAAAAAATCCGGCTGGTGCAATCAACGCTGAAAGAGAACAACATCACAGCAAGAATAGCCTCCCACGCCAAAGGGAGCAACATTTTCACCGAGAATGCGGACGATTTCAGAAAAACCGTTCGCATTCTCGAGGAATTAAAAGCCGCTCAGCATCACTACATGCTGAGCGAGAAAAAAGAACTTAAAGTAGTTATCCGAAATATCCCGCAGGAATTCACCTGAGAGGAAATTAAAGAAGAATTGATTTTACGCGGATTTCCAGCCAATTCAGTCAGCCGACTACGAAATGGAACTCGGGTTTACAGCTTAGCGCTGGTAAACCTCCCTAAAACCGAAGAAGGAAAGAAGTTCTTCCAGTTGAAGCATCTTTTCGAGCACGTTGTAAACATCGAACCTAAACGCCGATCCACAACTAGCCAGCAGTGCTACAAGTGCCAACAGTCCGGGCATGTGCAATTCCGGTGCACGGCCAACTACGCATGCACGTTCTGCGCTGGGAATCACCCATCGTTTGAATGCCAGCGCAAAACCGAGGAAACGAGAAGATGCTTCAACTGCGAAGGGGACCACCCTTCCTATTCTACAAAGTGCAAAAAACACCCCATAAACATTAAAAAAGCAAAGGAAGAACAAACTCGACGGAAGCTTGAAGAAAGCAATACCAGAGAAGGAGTGAGCTTCGCCCAGAGGGCCGGCGGTAGCTCTTTTCCAAATGAGCAGCAACTGGAGGCGATGATTTCGCGCATCGTTAAGACAATGATCATCCAAATGAGGAATAACCCTGAGATATAATGTTCAACGGCCAGACAACCAAATCCCCTATCAAGATAGCGACGTGGAATGCCGACGGGCTAAAAAACAAAACTAATGAGCTGAGAATATTCGCTGAAGAAAACGACATCTCCGTTCTCCTAATCTCAGAAACACACTTGAAACCGGGAATTCACGCTCACATTCCCGGTTTCAAGTGTTTTCGGAAAGATCGCGAAAACGGGAGATTCGGAGGTGTAGCTGTCTATTTCCGAGCCAAGCTGTGCGCCAGCAAGGTGGAAATTGACAGCGGAGAAATGGAAGCGGACGGGATGGAAACCTCGATCGACAACACGAAGAGGCGTTTCATCGCGGTTTACAAAAAACCGGAGGCGCAGTTGGAAAAAGCGAATATTTTCAGCTTAATGAAATGCGAAAACACCCTAATCGGCGGGGATTTTAACGCGAAAAGCCCAGCGTGGGGAAGCAGGAGAGCGAACCCGGCTGGCGATGAACTCCTCGCGGTATGCCGGCAGGAGAATAAACTAAAGATATGGGGACCGGAGGACGCGACATCCATCCCATCGAACATAAATCATCGTGGAGACGTGATCGACATCTTCCTTTCATACGACACCGAAGATCCCTGGGGAATAAAAACGGTACATCAGCTGAACTCCCATCACTTCCTAGTGATGATAAACTAGGGAGTTAAAGAGGAAAAATCCACGGTAAAATCCAAAACCGACTGGTTTAAATTCGCGTACCGAAGCAGCCGGATTGAAGCCCCAGATACTGAACTAAAAAAGGAAGAGGTCGATCAAGAAGCAGAAAATCTGACTGGAGAAATTCAACTTCTTCTAAACGAATGTCGGACGGTCGTAAAAACGAGCCAACATAACAAGCTCGGACTGGACCATTACGAGAAAGAACTCGTTAAGCGAAAGAACACGCTAAAACGTAAATACACCAAATTCCATCAACCGGACGACAAGGAGAAGTTGAAAAAACTCCAGAAAGAAATCTCCACGATGCTAAAAAACAAAAAAGAGGAATCCTGGCAGAGAAGCATCGAGGAAGCGCAGGAAGACACCGGGAGCTTTTGGAAACTCCTGAAACGGTGCAGCAGGAGAAACAATCCTAACGCACCGATTTACAAGGACAATCAGAAATATTTCGAGGACACGGAAAAATGCGAAATTGTGGCAGACCATTTTGAAGCACAATTTACCAACTCAGACGTTACCGATGCACGGACAGAGTACGCTGTTACGGAATGCGTGCGGAGAATCCTGTGCGGAAAAGGAACCTAAGCCCGAAACTGATTAAAATTGAAACCACGAAAGCTCTAATAAAGAGCTCCGCAACCAACAAAGCCCCCGGAGATGACGAAATCCCCAACAAAGCCCTGAAGCTAATGCACGTTAACGTAGTAGCGAGGCTAACCAGATTAATTAACGCCATAAAAATACACGGGGTTTTCCCGGAAACGTGGAAAAAGGCGAGATTAATAACGATCCCGAAGGGAGACAAGGACCCGTCGAAAGCAAAAAACCGCCGACCGATCAGCCTGATTTCCGGACTCGCAAAAATCGCGGAAAAACACATCAAAGATGAAATCCAGCTCATCTGCGAAGAAAAACAAATAATTGCACCAAACCAGTTCGGCTTTAGGCACAAGCTTGCGGCTATTCAACAAGCAGCGAATTTGGTTAACACCGCTAAATCGATGCTTGTTAAAAAAAGCTAGAAAAACCGGCATCATTGCACTACTCGGTGTCGAAAAGGCCTACGACAGAGTCTGCAGAGCCGGACTGGTTTATAAATTAATGAAATTTGGATTTTCGCGATGGATAATCAGGCTGGTGGATACCTGGCTCCAAAACAGACAGTTTCGAGTCAAAATGAATGACTCGCTTTCGACGTGGAGGATTGCAGCAGAAGGTCTCCCCCAAGGATCGCCAATCTCGCCGATCCTGTATAACATCTTCGTGGCGGATATACCCACGTTTCCGGAGGATAAGCTACTACACATGTTTCGAGGGGGCGTGCAAGAGAGCCACACGAGCGCTGGAAACCCTAACGAAATTCACCAAGAAGTGGAAAATCAGAATAAACGAGACAAAAACGGAAGCTGTACTCCTAGGGAGGAGGATTCCCCGATATTACTTCATTTCACTGGGAAAAAAGAAAATTCGTTTTAAAAATCAAGCAACGTACCTAGGAGTAACGTTCGACCGAAAAATGGAGTTTACGAAACATGTTAAAAGGAGAGCGGGCTTAGCCAAACTGCGAGCACGAAAACTTCAGGGAATTCTGCAGGAATGAAGCAAGATAACAACAAAAAATTGAAAGAAACTTTTGAACATGGTGCTGCTGCCAACAGCAACTTACGGAGAAGAAGTTTACGTAACTGGTAACAAAACAACAAAAAACGAAGCTAGAAAAATCTAGCGAGTCCTAGCAAGAAAAGCGCTAGCAGCACCATGGTTTATAAAAGCGAAAAACATTCAAACAGACCTGCAACTAGAAGATCCCATAGATAGAGGCAAAAGAAAACGTTCGGAAATGATCCAAAGACTAATCGTCCACCCGGACGAAAAAATCAATGAAATCGGCTATAAAATCGATTAATAAACAACACCCCTAGAGGAAAGAAGAAAATATCCCAATTCACACCTTTGGATTGGGACAAAACGGAAACTTGGCATAAGTCTTTTAGACTTTTCTACATTTTACCACCAGGAAGAACTAAAAAAATTGGCTAACAGTGTAAGAGTTTTGACAGCGAAACAAAACCATAGCTTACGAACGTGAATTTAGTAGCATTCTTCTTCGTTAAGTTATTTCGTAATTTCAATTGAGCGTGAATTGAGTAGCGCTCAAGCGAAATTATGTCGCAGCGACCCGGTAGCCCCGGAACATCCGATCTATGCCAGCAAATCTATGGCGATTTGCCGGTCCCAATGGATCAAACCGAAGCGCTTAGCAGCACCGACGATGAACTCGAAGAGGACCAGGAATCTCTCCGAGAGATAAACGCAAAGATCAGAGAGCAGAGGAGGGCAGAGCTAAGGGCTGCAATAATTAAACAAGAAGAAATGTTGCACACATTTCAGCAGCAAATGCAAACGCTCCGCCAACAGCTTTTGGAGCTGGATTCCGAGGAAGCTCCTTTCACTCGGGTGAAAAAACGAAAAAACAAGAAAAACTCGACGATGACAGCGACCAAAAAGTCAAATAATAACACTGGGAATGCCGCCCAGAAGCCGCCCCAAAAAGCCGCCGCCAAACCGATTCCGCCGCTACAACCTGCGAGGCTAATACCCAAGTTGCCGGTGGCAAAAACGATAACTGCACAGCAAATAACCGCCAGCAGAGAAAACTTCCCTGCGCTGCCTAAACCGCAGGGTAAACAACAGCGAGCTGTAGCGCAAACCGCCGTTACGGGTTACACTACGACGGACTGCGGATTGAGAATCCCTATTTTGCGCCCCCACAACAGTGTAACGAACTTTCCTTATATCGAATGCCACTATGCAAAAATATGTAGATTTTTGGTTGGCAATCGATAAAAGATTCGTATTCTAAGAGTAAAAATCCATATCAATGATTCACCTCTTAAAAATGCATATCTACGATTAGATTGACAGCAATGACGGACAAAAAGAGAACTAATTGTAGGTTGGTACTGGTTAGTTGTTCTTTAATTTACCCCTTTATGGTTTCAAAAGGGTATATAAGATGCGTCAAAACACCCCTAAAGGCAGTCTGCACTGGGACTTCTGCTATGCATAAGTGATCTCCCAGGGGTGGGCTCCTGGTTACAATTCTGCTACGCATAAACGTTTTGTAATTAAGATTTCACGACAGGGTTCTGCTACGTATAAGTGTTCCCTGCTCGTTAAACTGTCCGCCGTATTGAATTCACGAAGAGGTTCTGCTATGTATAAGTGTCCTTCCGCTCGTTGAATTCAATCACGTGAATTGGAAGAGTCCTGCTACGTATAAGCGTTCTCTTTCCTGTGTGTGTGTCAAGAGTAGATGGGGTTCTGCTATGCATAAGTGATCCCCCTGTACTTCTCGCTGAACATGTTGCCCCCGTTTGGTTGTATTTGTTTTTGAACTGTCTTAATTAATTGTGTGATTAATTTGTTTTCACAGAGCCATCTTGTATTGACGCGAGGGACGTACGGACACGTGTACGTTGGGTTGCGTCGTTAAGGCAAGAAGGCGGGAATTGTATTTTAAATTGAACTTTCAATAAATATAAAGTTTTCAAATAGTGTTACAAATTTATTGTGCTTGAACCGTAACTCTGTTGATTCCACGAAACCTGGACTTACCCGAGGTTAGGTGGTGGTTGGTTAACCTATATATATATTTGAACCGTTACATGGCGCCCGAGCAGGGACTTTAAAGTCGAAAGAACAGAGTTCGGTTTTTGGTGCAGTAATTGTAGCATTATTTTGTAAATAAAAATGTCGACTGATAAGGAAGAAGAGATTCGTGAAAACGTGAATTCGGAAGGAGAAATTACGATTTCATGGGTATATTTAAAACGGAAGGAAGAGCTAATTAAGCTGGCCGATAAAATTGGTTTATTGTCGGAAGGAACCGTCGCTGACCTAAGGAGCAGAATTGTTAAGTTTCTTAGGACTGGAGAAGAGGAACTGCCGGACATTAGCGTTCCTCTAGACAATGATCTCCCGGAGGTGACGATTCCCCAGGTGCAAAATACGGCGCAGATGTGTGACAGCATCCGAAAATGGAACGTAAGGTTTGATGGGACGACTGACTGTATTTCATTCTTGGAACGGATCGAAGAATTAAGCAGCTGCTATGGCTACGCTCCGGACAGTCTGATTGTCGCCCTACCGGAAATGTTGAAAGGTAAGACGCTTCTGTGGTACAGGAATAATAAAGCTTCGTGGAAATCTTGGAATGATTTCGAAAAAGCTCTTCGTGTATCATACCTGCCGCCCCGTTACCAATTCCGAATGGAGGAAGAGATCCGAAAGAGGACGCAGGGTCTCGAGGAAAAGGCAGCGGAATATGTCACTGCACTCCAGACGTTGATGCGTCGACACGGAGGATTCCTTGGAGAGGACCAACTGCAGAGGATTTACGAAAACCTACGCCCCGAGTACAAACTGTACATTCGTAGGTGGGATTTTTCTTCGCTTCCGGAATTGCTACAGATGGCCGAGGAATATGAGATCACAGCGGTGAGTAAAAATTTGTTTGTACCTCCGCCAGCCCCGAACCAGAGTTTCGTGAAGGAAACCGCCTTCGAGGGAAAGCCACGGAAGCCCCCTGTAAATATATTAAATGTTAATAAGTCCCCTGTAAATAAACCCCACCAGGAGGCAGTCCCAGAAGTATGTCAGAGTTCTAGTTACGAACATAAAGCCGTTTGTTTTAAGTGCGGAAAACCTGGTCATCACCGCAGAAATTGCAAAGAGGTAAAGAAAATATATTGTTATTTCTGTGGAAAAGAAGGAGTTTTGTCCACGGAATGTAAATGTAAGGAGCCGGGAAACGAAAGCAGTCGTTAAGGGCAGAAGGGCGGCCCTTAACGCAGAAACCTTACGCCCCCACTTCAAGTACAACCCTACATATTCCAGTGAAGAAAACCGAAACCAGATTTTGTATAAATATTATTGTTTACGGAAAAAGTTTTGAAGCTCTCGTAGATACAGGAGCTTCCGAGAGTTACATAAGTCAAATGGTTGTTGAGCATCTGCAAGAGAGGAAAATCCAGATTCTCCGGGCCCGAGTGAAGGTTGTTTCCTTGGCGAATGGACAACAGGTGGAAATGGGAGGTGAACTCGAGTTCCCTGTAGGCATTTTCCACCGTCAATTCATCGGTAAGTGGGTCATCTTTCCTAAGCTCTCAATGGATGTGGTGATTGGGATGGATTTTCTTAGCAAGTACCAGGCGAATATTGACATTATTCGCAGAGAAATTAGCTTTCAAGTAAAAAATCCGAATCACCAGCAACTTCACGAACCCGTCAACAGTATCCGGTCGCTCACCTTAAATCAAGAGGAGACTCTGGATAATTTTCTACAAGAAGAGTTAGATAACAATGGTAAGCGGAAAGCTCACATTATTCCTGGAGTAGAACATAAAATTAAACTTAAGCCAGACACAGAACCAATTAAGCAAAAATATTACCCGAGAAATCCGATTATGCAAGGTATAATTGATGATGAAGTTAATCGTATGCTGAAGGAAAGGATAATTGAGCCGTCAAAAAGCAGTTGGAGTTCTCCAGTGGTGTTGGTTCGAAAACCAACAGGAAAATATCGTTTTTGTGTTGATTACAGAAAGGTTAACGCAGCCAGTAAACCCGACGCATATCCCTTGCCGCATATACAAAGTATCCTGGATAAACTTCGGGGATCGAGATACCTGAGCACGTTAGATCTGAAGGATGGATACTGACAAGTCCCGATGGCAGAGGAAAGTCGACCAATCACAGCGTTTACAGCACCAGGCCAAGGATTGTTCCAATTCAAGGTCATGCCTTTTGGACTTCATTCTGCACCAGCTACATTCCAAAGATATCTCGACTCCATTGTGGGACACGAATTGGATCACTGCGCTCTGTGCTATTTAGATGACATCATCGTCTTTAGTCCGTCTTTTGAACAGCATCTTCAAGACCTAAAAACCATCCTGGATAAATTGAAACAAAATGGGTTAAGAATTAACCGGGATAAATGTCATTTTGTCAAACAGGAATTAAAATATTTAGGCCACGTGATCAAGAGTCAGGGTATACACACTGGCCCAGAGAAAATCACAGCGATTACAGATTTTGAAGCCCCTAAGACGGTAAAATCGCTAAGGAGATTTCTAGGAATGGCATCCTGGTATAGGAAGTTTATCCCGGATTTCGCCAGAATGATCCAGCCACTCACAACCCTTCTTAAGAAAAAGCAACGCTACCTCTGGGAGGGAGCGCAAGAAGCTTCTTTTAAAGCGCTGAAGGAAGCTCTCACCCAATCTCCGATACTCGCCTGTCCTGATTTTTCAAAAACTTTCATCGTCCAGACTGATGCCAGCCAAACCGGGCTGGGAGCTGTTCTCACACAAGAGCAAAATGGAGCTGAAAAAGTAATTGCTTATATAAGTAGAAGTTTATTACCAGCCGAGAAAAATTACTCCGTTGTGGAACAGGAATGTTTGGCGGTGGTGTGGGCTGTCCGTAAGTGGAAAGGATACCTGGAGGGTTATCACTTTAAAGTCGTTACGGATCAGCGGAGTTTGAAGTGGCTTCAAACTATGAATAATCCGAAAGGAAGGTTAGCAAGATGGATTTTGGAACTGCAGGAGTACAACTTCGAGACCTGCTACCGAAAAGGCTCCGAAAATAAAGTAGCTGACGCCCTATCACGTAGGAACCAGGCGGATGCAATCACCAGTAACATGTCGGAACTGGAAGACATCCAGGGGAATCCAGAAAAATATCCCAACTACAAAATAGTCGGGGAAAATATATATAGAAAATTTCCAGGGAGGACACTGACCGAGGGATTCCATACGGACTGGAAACTCTTTGTGCCGATACCGCAGCGCAACTCCGTTATAAAAGAGTGTCACTCCCTTGGACATTTTGGGATTCGTAAGACGATAGCCAGACTATGTAGGGATTACTACTGGCCTGGATTATACAAGGATGTAAAGAAGTATGTCCGAACCTGTCAATCCTGTCAAGAGTATAAACCGTCGCAGCAGGCTCCCCTTGGAGAGATGTGGTGGTCGAGAGTAAGTGGACCTTGGGAAGTTGTGAGCTCGGATTTGATTGGCCCATTTCCAAGATCAACCAAAGGTTACATATACTTGCTCGTGTTCCAGGATAGGTTTACTAAATGGACAGAAGTAATCCCGATTAGAAGTGCCACTGCAAAAATTGTCCTACAAAAATTAAAGGAGTTAATATACAGATTCGGGAAACCAAAAGTGTTTGTTTCAGATAATGGAACACAATTTAAAAATAAATTGCTGTCAAACTTCTTGCATGAATTTAAAATCATGCAACAATTTAGCCCTCCGTACAGCCCGAAAAATAACCCCGTGGAAAGGATCAATAAAGTCATTGGCACAACCTTGGCACAAATGTGTAAAGGGGATCAGAGAACGTGTGACCAGTGGATACCAGAACTAACCTTCGCAATTAACAGTGCAGTCCACAAATCTACTGGGTTTTCACCGGCCATTTTAAACTATGGGCGAGAGTTATTGTCACCAGTTTCAATGAAAGAGGATACTGACCCTGTTGAATCCCTTGTCCGCACACCGGAAGAGCATAACGAACAGCTTGGGAAACTGAAAGAGATCCGTGAGCTGGTGGAAATGAGCCTGAGAAATTCCTTCGTGAAGCAGCAAACACACTATAACCTTCGGAGGAGAAAGTATCAGCCTCGTGTTGGGGATGTGGTATACAAACCTGAACATGTCCTCTCCGATGCTTCCAAACATTTCTGCGCAAAGCTAGCTCCCAAATTTTCAGGGCCCTACAAAATACAGAGGATTATTTCACCAGTCATTGTCGAGCTGGAAAACTCCAGAAAGGAGCTAACGGGGAGATCACATGTGAGTGAACTTAAAATCTGCCATGATTTTTAAATTATTGTGTTGTCAATAAAAACAAAACATGTAAATAAGTTAAGTGTGCTGTGGACCAGATTACAACAATCGAGATTGTTGAATTGTTGACTTGGGAGGGTGGAAAAATAGATCACATCCAGTTTCAGTCCAGTAGCTTCAAGGTGAAGATGACCACCAGAACCCCTAGCCTGCTTCCCGAGGATGTCCTTCTCTTGGACTACAGTCCGCTCCCAGGGATAATCACACCATTAACAACACCAAAAGGAATCCGGCTGAAATTGAAGATGTTGGAGCTATTTGGACCAGCGTCGGATAAAGTGCAAAAGAAGATGGTCACAGCACCTCTAAGAAAGCCGGGTAAGGAGTTGAAACGTACCCGTGAGCAGGATATCCCAGTGAATCATCCGTCTTGGGATGGCCTCATACAGGCCCCAACCTCGGCTGATGGTAAAACCAGACACGACGGCGGACGTGCGAAGTTCTACGGCGACAAGCCAATAAACCGGAAAAGGGGCCGCGTCAACGTCAACGTCGGCGACAAATGGGTGAAGATGTCCTGGCAGAAGGCACACAGATTAGGATTTATTAAATCTTAACCTCCTTTTCTTTTTGTTTACCCCAGGTAAGGAAGGAATGTAACGAACTTTCCTTATATCGAATGCCATTATGCAAAAATATGTAGATTTTTGGTTGGCAATCGATAAAAGATTCGTATTCTAAGAGTAAAAATCCATATCAATGATTCACCTCTTTAAAAGGCATATCTACGATTAGATTGACAGCAATGACGGACAAAAAGAGAACTAATTATAGGTTGGTACTGGTTAGTTGTTCTCTAATTTACCCCTTTATGGTTTCAAAAGGGTATATAAGATGCGTCAAAACACCCCTAAAGGCAGTCTGCACTGGGACTTCTGCTATGCATAAGTGATCTCCCAGGGGTAGGCTCCTGGTTACAATTCTGCTACGCATAAGCGTTTTGTAATCAAGATTTCACGACAGGGTTCTGCTACGTATAAGTGTTCCCTGCTCGTTAAACTGTCCGTCGTATTGAATTCACGAGGAGGTTCTGCTATGTATAAGTGTCCTTCCGCTCGTTGAATTCAATCACGTGAATTGGAAGAGTCCTGCTACGTATAAGCGTTCTCTTTCCTGTGTGTGTGTCAGGAGTAGATGGGGTTCTGCTATGCATAAGTGTTCCCCGTGTACTTCTCGCTGAACATGTTGCCCCCTTTTGGTTGTATTTGTTTTTGAACTGTCCTAATTAATTGTGTGATTAATTTGTTTTCACAGAGCCATCTTGTATTGACGCGAGGGACGTACGGACGCGTGTACGTTGGGTTGCATCGTTAAGGCAAGAAGGCGGGAATTGTATTTTAAATTGTACTTTCAATAAATATAAAGTTTTCAAATAGTGTTACAAATTTATTGTGCTTGAACTGTAACTCTGTTGATTCCACGAAACCTGGACTTACCCGAGGTTAGGTGGTGGTTGGTTAACCTATATATATATATTTGAACCGTTACAACAGCAACTTCAAGAGCCCGAACAACCAGCTCAACAAAACGAGCCAAAACCCAAGAAACCACCACCGATTGTCTTGGTGGATGGGGGAAAAATCCGCCAAGTTCAAGACACGTTAAAAGAAAATAACATCCCCGTGCACTTCAACACACACTCCAAAGGCACGAATATTTTCACGGAAAACTCTGATGATTTCAGAAAAACCGTGAAAATCCTAGAAAAACTCAACGCAGCTCAGCACCACTACATGCTGAGCGAGGAAAAGGAGCTGAAAGTGGTGATCCGCAACATTCCTCAGGAATTCACCACCGAGGAGATCAAAGAAAAACTCCTGCAAAACGGATTTCCAGCAAATTCCGTGAGCCGGCTGAAGAACGGGAATCGGGTTTACAGTTTAGCCCTTGTAAACCTGCCAAAAACAGAAGCAGGAAAGAAAATCTTCAACCTAAACTACCTCTTCGATCACGTAGTAAACGTGGAGCCAAAAAGAAGATCGACTACAAGCCAACAGTGCTACCGTTGTCAACAATTCGGACACGTGCAATTCCGCTGCACGGCACCCCACGTATGCGTTTTTTGCGCCGGCGAACACGCGTCGTTTGATTGCCCGGAAAAAGAAGCTGAGAGCAGAAAATGCTTCAACTGCGGAGGAGACCACCCGGCTTACTCCAACAAATGCAAAAAACACCCAACAAACATAAAGAAAACACGAGACGAGGAAAACAGGAGAAAGTTAGAAAACAGCCCCCTGCGAGAAGGAACAAGCTTCGCACAAAGAACGAGCAACAACGTAGAGACGAAAAACGAACAAGATTTGGAAATTCTTATTGCAAAAATTCTCCGCAAAATGCTGACCCAACTCCGGGAAAACAACGAGATATAACATTCAACGGCGATACGGAGAATAAAACAATCAAGATAGCTACGTAAAACGCGACCGGGCTGTTAAAGAAAACCAACGAATTAAAAATCTTCGCAGATAAACACGACATTTCCATCATCTTAATATCTGAAACACACCTTAAACCGGGAACGAACGCATTCCGGAAGCCGCGTTTCCAATGATGCGGGGAAAACACTCACAACTGTCTGGAGACAGGAACCTGATATGCGAGTATGGGGCCCGGAGGACGCAACCTCAACTTCGTTCGTCCAGGAAGAAGAGGAGATGTAATATACATTTTCATCACGCACAAAACAGCCGACCCGTGGGGAATTCAAACCTTACACGAACTTAACTCAGACCACTTCCCAGTTGTTATTAACTGGGGAGAATATTCGCAAAAACAAAATTTGCGAATAAAAACGGACTGGGTTAAGTTCGCGTATTGGAGCAGCAAGTTACGAGCACCCGAAGACGAAATCCAAATTGACGAAATCGAGACAGAAGCGGAAAAATTCACAACTGAAACAAAAGAGCTGATTAAACTTTGTCAATCGGAGCAGAAATCGAACCTTAACAACAAACACGGTCTAAACAGAGCAGAAAAAGAACTAATTAAAAACAAAAATGCTGCTAAACGCAAATACGCGAAATACCACCGGACCGAAGATAAACAAGAACTGAATCGACTTCAAAGAGAAATTACAAAAATGCTCGAAAACGAGAAAGACGAGGATTGGAAACACAAAATAAATCAAGCGAACGAAGACCAGGGCCGCTTCTAGAAACTTCTGAAAAGCTGCGGAAGGAAGAGCAATCCAAATGCGCCGATTGACAAGGACGGGAAATTGCACTACGGGGACGAGGAACGCGCCGAACTGATTGCCGAGCACTTCCAGAAGCAGTTTACTAACAACGACAGAACGTACAGGCAAACCGAGTTCGCAGTGCAACAAACACTGCGGATGTTCAGAGCCGGAACAGCCAAAAAACCAGCGCCACTCACGGAGGATGACATAATTAATCACGTTAAGTCAGTCTCACCGAATAAAGCACCCGGCGAAGACGAAATCCCGAACCGGGCACTTAAATGCATGCATCCCAACGGCATTAAAAGACTGACGAGACTGATAAATGCAATTCGGAACCACGGAAAATTCCCGAAGATGTGGAAAAACGCAGTGCTTATTACGATCCCGAAGGGAGACAAGGACCCGTCGAAAGTAGAAAACCGGAGACCGATCAGCCTGATTTCCAGCATAGCCAAAATCGCCGAAAAACAAATTAAAGTCGACATTCAGAAAATTTCCGAGGAAAAGAAGCTCATCGCCCCGAACCAGTTCGGCTTTCGCAGCAAACTCGCAGCAGTGCAACAAGCAGCAAACCTGGTGGAAAATATCAGGAGAAATGTCAAACCACGTTCTACAGTGATGATTGCACTGCTGGATGTCGAGAAGGCTTATGACAGAGTTTGGAAAGCCGGACTGATTTACAAGCTCTTGCTGTTAGGTTTTCCGCGCTGGCTAATCAGGCTGATCGACGATTGGCTACAAGACAGACACTTCCGAGTGAAATTCAATAACGTCTTCTCATCGTGAAAAATCGCCGAGGAAGGTCTCCCCCAGGGATCGCCGATCTCACCAAGCTTATTTAACATCTTCGTGGCAGATATTCCGAAGTTCGAGGAGAACCGGTGGGTGTCGCTTTTCCAGTTTGCCGACGACACCGCTCTAGTAGCGCACGGACGAAACAAAAACTCGATCGAACCGCAAATGACCAAAGCAATCGGGGAAATTAACAAATTTGCCAAACAATGGAAAATTAAGATAAACCGAGGAAAAAGGGAAGCGATGCTGCTAGGAAGAAAAAGGCCCCAGCAGAATTTCATCATAGCGCAGAAACAGAAGATTAAACTCAAAAACAGCGTAACATATCTCGGAGTAACGCTAGATAGAAGACTAACTCTTACAAAACACGTCGCCAGAAGGGCGGCGCTAGCGAAATTAAGAGCGAGACAGTTACGCTGTGTTCTGCATGAAGGAAGCCCGCTTAGCACACGAAACCGGCTGAAAATCTTCAACACCGTCCTCATCCCGACAGCGACGTATGGTCAGGAAATTTACATTACCGGATCTGAAAAAGCACGAAGAAAAGCGGAGATAATCAACACCATTCTGGCAAGACGGACAATGGGAGCGCCTTGGTACATAACCAACGAAAACTTCAAGACGGACCTCAAATTAAGAAATCCGCTGACAACAGCCCAGGAGAGAAGGCAGAAAATGATCGACCGTTTAATAAACCACCCGGACTTGGACATTCAGAATTTAGGCTTAAAGCTTAATTAGTTACAACAAAACCTATGAGGAAAAATGATACAACTGGCTTCACACCTTTGAAGCTCAGCCAAAAGGATAACTTGGAATAACCGAAAGGTTGAAACATTTTAACAACAGGAAGGAAATAAAAAAAAAATTGGCTGACAATTTATGATTAAAAAATTCACAAGCCATTTAAAATCACCTAATGAACGGTACTGCGGTCCCACATAGCACAAAAAAACCAATGGATATCCACCATATATCCCAAATGTGCAAATACGTTCTGCAACATACATTGGATATTCAATGTATATTCTCTAATGAATATTCATCAAAGTATATTCAGTGGATATCATTTTATGAATTTACTATGGATATTTATTTTACTATATCCTATGGATATCCATAGAATATCTATTCCGTACATTTTAAAAATTTCATAAGATGTACATTTTACTATTTAATCACGTCATTCAACGATTTTAACTATCAATAAGTTACACTATTGTGGTGGTCGTATTTATTAATTAAAAGATAAGGTTTTACTGAGGATGTTATTTATTTATGAATGTACACTGTAAACTGGTATTACATCTTGACAGCGTGCGATCTTAACAACGAATGCGTTTACTTCACTGTTGACAGTGTAGAAAACTGTGTGTATATTTGGTTGCCTAACACAACTCCCAACATCTCCCTTTTTGAATACAAAATGAACAACTTAACTTAGAGCTTGAATAAGCTTAACATAACAAAATGTAATTATAAATCTAAACGGTCCGGTGGTTTTACCACTCTTCCGGATTGCGTTTTCACTTCACAATCACTATCAAGTTCATCACAATTATTCTTTTCTTTTCTATTTTCTTCTTCTCCTTCTTCTTCTGCTTCTCCATTATCTTCTTCTTCAACATTGTCTTCTTCATCTTCACTTAATTCGATATACGGTGGTAAGTACGAGTCAGTAAAACATTTTTCGTTTTTGTTTTTAATTGTTTCTTTTTTCATATATGGTTTAATGAAACGTCTATTTCTAACTAAAATTCTGTTTGTTGCAAATATGAGCACTTTATAAACTCTTGTTCTGATTTGGTCTATCACTTTAGCTTCGTACCACTTTCCTTTAGGTTTTATTTGAACAAAAACTGTCATATTTTTTGTTAGAGGTTTCAAGTTTTTTACACCCTTTTTGTCATAATAAGATTTTTGTTGTACTTGGTTCTGTTTTAATGATTTATCATATTTTGTAAACTCTATTACTTTTGGTTTTAGATTGTTAATTGTAACTGGCAAATGACTTCTTAACATTCTACTTAGTAACATTTTAACTGGTGAATATTCATTGAATATCGGTGTATTTAAATAATTCAATATTGCTAAGTGCATGTCATTATTACTCTCTATAGTTTTTTGTAACATGTGTTTAATTGTTTGTATATGTTTCTCTACCATTGTATTCGACTGAGGGTACAATGGTGACGAGAATCGATGCTCTATATCATATGCTTTGCAAATTTGTTGAAAGACTTGAGAGGAAAATACAAACAAAAACCCTTGATGATCGTGGCCAAGCTGCGCGATCATTGGACGTACTACAGCCACCACAACCCCCAAGCTCTACTGAAAACAGCGGAGCTAACCCCTTCGCAAGAAGAGGAAAAGTAGGAAGAACTTCTGATAGAAAATATCAGTCGAGTCCCTACATAAATCAATCTGAAAAAAATATAAATGATGAAGAAACAAATGGAAAACAAAAGACAATACAAAGGACATATAGCCAATCCTCACAATCCAACAATGTAGATTACGACGACACAGAAACATCCCAAGTGGACCAAAACGAATCTAATGATATAACAAAGAAAAGGAAAAGATACAGAAGACACGCTAAATTCCCTCTTGAAACGGAACAAATACCAACATTCACAGAATACAACCATACCATAAAAATGAATGAAGCTGACTTTACTACACTGTCACCATTTGTAATCCAGAGACAAATTCAAGAAATTGTCGGAACGGAAATAAAAATAAAAAAAATTGCGCCTGGAATCCTAAATATAAAAGTAACACACCAGAACAACTGGAAAAACTAAGAGGTATAACAAATACAAGCGGAAAAAAAAACAAAAATAGCTCCCAATGATAGATTAAATAAATCGTGGGGGGTAGTCACATCTAGTGACGTCCTTGCCTGCACCGAGGATGAACTGAAAGAAAAACTCAAAGGACAAGGAGTAATCGATGTCGAGCGTATCAAAAAAAGGATAATGGTAACCTAATAAATACTAACTCAATCAAATTAACCTTTAAAATGAGCAAACTACCATACGCCTTAGATGCAGCCTATCTTAAACTGAAGGTGAGACCGTACATACCCGCCCCCAGAAGATGCAACAACTGTCTCAAGTTTGGACATTTAGGGAAATAATGCAAAAACACCAAAATGTGTAAATGCGGTAAACAGGAACATGAAGGCAGCTGCGACAAACCATACACCTGCATAAACTGCAATAACGACCATCCATCAACATCAAAAGATTGCACAATATATAAAAACGAAAAAGAAATAATAAAACTAAAGACAATGAACAACCTAACGTTTAGGGAAGCAAGACAGCTGCTAAACAAAAACAGCTTTCTCGTCCCAACCAAAACCTATGCCCAACAGGTAACTACAACAATAAAAAACAAGCTAGATATTCCCGGAACATCGCAACTCACCCCAAACTTAATAAACAATACAGATATTCCCGGAATATCGCAAATACCCACAAACCCAATCAACTGGGAAACAATAGAATCACTGGCAGAGATACACTCTGACGGGGAATTCCAAGCGTACAAAAGAAGAAGAGGCTGGCCCAAGGGTAAGCCAAGACCAAATCTAAGGAAAAATAAAGATAGTGATAACCAACTGTGATATTTTAATATACAATTTTAAACATGTTATTAGTCCTTATACATCTATGTTTATAATTATTTATTTAATTTATAATTTTTATACAAACATTTATACATATACTAAAACTAACTAACACACAAAACACCACAACCATAACGGATCAAAATACAGAACGCCTAATACAATGGAACTGTAGAGGTATAAAAAATAAATACGATGAACTACGCAGTATTATACTAAAATACCAGCCGGCTGTAATATGCCTACAGGAAAGCCATTTAAAACCCAATGAAGAAATAAACTTCTCAGGATACAAAACGTTCACTCGCAGCTTACAAAATACTACTCGGTCTCATGGAGGTGTCGCCACTCTTATAAGAGACAACATTAAAACAAAAATTATTGACAATACAAGTAACATCCAAGCTATTTCAACAGAGATAATACTAGAAAGAAAAATAACAATTATCAATGTATACTTACCCGACTAATCCTGGGAAAAAAGAAGAAATATGTAAATTATTAGAGTGTATCACCAACCACACCATACTGACAGGAGACTTCAACTGTCACAACCCACTATGGGGATCGAAAACCCTAACCCCAAAAGGAAAATTACTGGAAGAGATAATTAGCGACACACCTCTCATCCTACTAAACAATGGAGATCCGACCTACTTTAACAGTGGATCAGGCAATTTTAGCGCTATAGATCTTACCTTAGCAACACCGTACATCGCAAGTGAACTAACCTGAAAAACCATTCCCGAACTTCACCACAGCGACCACTTTCCTATCTTGGTAGATCTACCATTAACAAAATACTCCTATCAAAATACCAAAAGATGGCAACTCAAAAAAGCAAACTGGCCTGAATTCACAAGCCAAACGGAATCCTTATTATTGAAAAGTGGAGATGACATAGATGAACTGGTAAACACAGTTTCACGTGATATTATCACCATTGCAAACAAATACATCCCGAAATCAAAACCAAATAACCATAAAACATCAGTACCATGGTGGAACGACGAGATAGCCGCAATTAACAGAAACAAAAAAACATACCACAATAAGTTTCGCAAATACAACCGAGTAGAAGACCTAATACTCTTTAAAAAATTATTAGAGCACAGGAGAGGAAACAAAAAAACAAAGCACAAAAACAATCATGGGAAGAGTACGTATCCAAAATAAATGAGCAAACGCCTATCCAACAAGTGTGGAAACACGTCCGAAACATCATTGGTAGAAGACAACACCAAGCACTACCCATTCTACAACAAAATGGGAACACATACACTAACCCTATAGAAACATCTAACATCCTGGGAGAAACTTTCGAGAATGTATGCAGCGACGCCAACTACACAGAAGACTTTATAACCATCAAACATCTATCAGAACAAACCCCGCTAAACCTGGAAGGAGGGGAAAACGAAGATTATAATCGACCCATAACGATGGAGGAACTTAACGCCACACTAGCGCTAACAAAGGACACTAGCCCAGGAGATGACGAAATATGCAATGCGATGATACGGTACCTTTCCGATCCTGCCAAAGAAAAAATCTTAGAGTTATTGAATACAATTTTCTCAAAAAACACTTATCCGTCTTGCTGGAAAAAACGCCACTATAATCCCCATACCGAAACCCGGAAAGGATCATAGTGACCCAGAAAATTACCGCCCAATCTCACTGACGTCATGCCTAGGAAAAATATATGAAAAAATTATAAATGCACGACTAGTACATATACTTTAAACGAACAACCTTATCAGCGAGTACCAATCAGGCTTCCGAAAGGGCTTCTCCTGCACCGACCACATCGTCAGATTAGAGAATATAATCAAAGAAGCTTTCTGCGAAAGAAAACACTCCCTAGCAGTATTCTTCGACCTTCAAAAGGCTTATGATACAACCTGGAGAACAGGCATCTTGAAAAAAATTGAACTATGGGGCCTCAAAGGACACTTACCTCTTATGATAAAATCCTTCCTAGAAGATAGACTGTTTCAGGTAAAAATAGGAAACACAACCTCCCGAATTTTCAAGCAGACAAACGTGGTACCCCAGGGATCGGTTCTCAGCGTCACGCTTTTCGCAATAGCGATAAACGGGATAGCTGACAACCTCCCTGAAGGAGTCATACCATTACTTTATGTAGACGATCTCGTAATAATAAAAACAGGGGAAAACATAAACATTTTGGGCAACGATACCCAGAAGAGTATTGACATAATTTGCAAGGGGGCTAAACTAAGAGGCCTGCAGATATCCAAACAAAAAACAAACTGCGCCCACTTCTGCAGGCTGCGCAAGACTCACACAGAACCTACTCTAATGATCGACCAGTTCATCATCCCCTACCAACGGGCAATTACATTTTTAGGCCTCACGTTAGACAATAAACTAACGTGGAAAGAACACATTACAATGCTAGAAACGAAAGTAAAAAAGACCCTAAACCAACTGAAGGCAATAACACACTTCCAATGGGGCGCAGAACAGAAGACCATCTACAAGATCATAAACGCCCTAGTTTTCTCAAAAATTGACTACGGTGTCGTAGCGTACGGTAACGCTTCGAAATCACACCTCAAACGGATCGACTCATTATACCTTACGGCAGCTCGCATAATCACAGGCGCATTTAGAACCTCACCTCGAGAGAGTGTCTACCGGGAAGCAGGAATACTACCACCTGACGAAAGACGAACTAGAATACAATTTAGATACGCCTGCAAAATAGCACTTAGACGAAACCACTCACTTAGAGCCACATAATATACCCAAAAATACTAGACTGCTATAGTTGGTCACAAACAAAAACAGTACCGTGTAATTTCTACCTTCATAAAATATTAAATGAAAGTCCCCTTTGGAAAAATCTAATTGCAGACGACATAGAGACAACAGAAACAATACGGAAACAAATGCAAACCTGGTCAGATACAATATCATGGAATAAATGGCTAGACAAATGGAATGGAAAGAAAGACGAGTGGCACAGATCCATACGACCCTCCCTAGCACTGTGCAAATACGCACAGGAACACAACAGAAGGGACAGAATAATACCAGACTCACAATTGGCCATACACGAATTACACATGGACACCTTCTCGTAGGTAGACAACACAGAATATACCCCCAGTGCAGAACTGAAGATCTATCTATGGAGCACATCCTCCAATGCCCCAGACTTGGAGAACACCGTCTCTCCGCTGGACTACCAATAGGAATAAACGCCGTAGAAACCCTAAGCGATCCAGAGAAATACCCTAAAATCGTAAAATACCTACAAATCATAAATATATACAACGAAATATAAACATACACTCACCCACTACAAGCCGCTTGAAATATGATTGCACCTCAAACAGAACAAACTTAAACCAAAATAAGAAGTATACTTACCCTGAAGACACTGACCTACCACCATCCTTAATTTTACCCAACTTACCTATAACGGAACCAATAGCCCTGGCAGCTGACGTTCCCAAAAATAATAATAATAATAATAATAATAATAAATGGCAGAAGGGTCACAAAACATCTCTGACCTTTGGTGAGTTGTGACACCACCTATCCGACGCTAATAGTGTAAAATCGGACCGGCAGCCCAGGCGCACTCGGGAGGGAAATACATAAACGCTCTCTGATATCGGCCGTGAGCTGAAACTGGCTAACCCCCAGGTCAGCTTTGACTATGGTTGTGAGACCAAGAAGAGACCCCCAAAGTCGACTTCAATCGGATAGGAGTCAGAGGCATGATAATGGGGAGAATGATACGCCTCAACAAGATGACGACCCTAGCAACGATCAAGGACGCTTCGAGTGGACTGATGAGCTTAGAGATGGCCTGTTGGAATGCTATATTGAAAGCGAACCCGGTAGGAGAGGTTACATGGGCCGAATGAGATCCTTATGGGCCCAAATGTTCCCCATGCATGGGGACTGCAGCGCACAATTTCTCCGCGACTACGCAGCTTACCTTCGCAGGTCGGGGTACGTAGCCACGCCGAGAACAAGCAGACCGACAGCGGTAACCCCCGAAAGGCCCAACAAGACAGGACATCAGACATTTCAAGCCTAAATGAACGCAGAGCACTACATCGGATACGACCGTTAAGACCACAGGATATCGCTAATGAGAATGCAGAAGTTCAAGAGGGATTACCTGAAAATGCGAATCTCTGGCAGATAAATTGTCGGGTATACTCCGTTGCCCAAAAGTTTCTTTCAGAAGGTATCTCCAACAGTACAGCTAACCTCAAAAAACAGGAGCAACGAGTACAGACATTGAAGGAGAAGATCCGAAAAGCAAGACAACATGCATCTCATATCCAATGTGCGGTGGAGTACGTAACAACTAATCGGTCCTTCACGAACAGAGTTCGCCGGATTATATCTGGAATTAGGCGTACCCATCACACAGTCAATAGGGAGATACTGCTCAACATCAAGCATAGTTGCCTTGAACGGATTCGGATGCTGGTCGTGGTTAAGAAATCACTTATTAAACGGGCAAAAACAATATCACAAAATGTCGCATTTTGTAAGCAACCATCCCGCCTTTTTCAACCAACACCGCAATCAGTACCGAATCCGCCTCAGGTTGCAGGGATAGAGACTTTCTGGCGCTCCATTTACGAACAGAAGCGCCCCATTAGCCTAGACACCCCCGCTCTGAAGCAATTTAGTAACTTCTGCAGAGCCCATACAAACCACACACAATATCAACCAGTCACTAGTGATGAGATCAAAACAGCTCTCGCTGGATCAAAAAATGTTGCTGCGCCCGGTCCGGATGGTATCAATAGTTACTGGTGGAAGAAACTCACCAATACGCACCATCACTTAGCCAGAATCTTTAACACTTGGCTAGACGGGGAACAAGAAATTCCAGCGTGGTTTGTAGAAGGGAGAACGGTCTTACTTCCTAAATCGGGCGATTTGTCGCAGCCAAAAAACTATAGGCCCATCACATGCCTCAATGCATGCTACAAGATCTTCACGAGAATTCTGCACGCACGTATTCTTGACGCAGCGGGTGCGGTGTACGACCAAATCCACGAACAACGCGGATCAAAGATAGGCGTAGCTGGCTGTAAGGAGAACCTGCTAATAGATCGGTGTATTACGCAGGACTCCATACAGTTCAAACGAAACCTATCAATGGCGTGGATAGACTACCGCAAGGCATTCGACACAACCTCGCACGAGCTGCTACTCTACCTTCTTCGATGCCTTGCTGTGCCGCCACAGATAGAGAGATGCATAGAACACCTATTGCCCCGCTGGAAGACTCGGTTTTCCATAACATCAGGTAGATATCGAGTTTGTACAGACGTGGTATGCTATAAGAGAGGCGTGTTCCAAGGAGACTCTCTCAGCCCTCTCCTATTTTGCATCTCTCTCTTACCGTTATCCGTCGTACTTCGCAATACTCGAGGGTACTCGTGTGGTCCACCGCGTAACCGAAGGCACAACGTCACCCATCTGTTTTACATGGATGACCTAAAACTATACGCCTCCGGTGAAAGAGACTTACAACAATCTTTAAAATGTGTTCAAGAGTACACGAATGCCATCGGTATGGAACTAGGGCTCGACAAATGTGCTTTGATACATCTGAAAAAAGGTCGAATGGATGGATTAGGAGAGGACGTGCAATTGGTGGACGGCAGCATAATGCACCATTTGAATGCCGGAGAGTCTTATGAATATCTAGGTGTACCGCAACACCGTTCCCAAGATACGGGCGCCGTTAAGTCAACTCTCCGGAACAAGTATAAACACCTGGTCAGACAAATATGGAGTTCTGAGCTATCAGGAAAATATAAGGTGCAAGCAACAAACATGCTGGCCGTCCCGATTGTTACGTATTCATTCGGTGTCATCAAGTGGACGAGAAAAGAACTGCACGCTCTCGACATAGACACCCGTAAGCGAATGCACCTCTTCAGAAGCCTGCATCCTAGGTCTTCGGTGAAGCGCTTATACTTACCACGTTCAGTAGGAGGCAGAGGACTCATAAACTTGGAAAGGGCACACGACAGAGTAGTCTTATGTACAGCACGTAAAATATCAAAAAGCTCAGATCCCTTACTGCGTTTTGTGCGAGAGCATGAGAAGGCAGGCACTGGAGCATTTCTATTCAAGGCAGCACAAAAAGTCTCGGAAAACTATGGGTTAGATTTCAGCAATGGTCGCGGGGAGCTCGCCAACCTATCTCCCGCCAAACTAAGAACCCAGCTAAATGAAGCAGAAAACATCTGCACTCTATTTTCTTCAAGAATATTGAAGAACTTGGCTTGCCCAGACAGCTTACTTTTAGTTTTCTACGATCGGCTGGACTAAAATCCGAGACGGAGGGTTTTATCATCGCATGTCAGGACGGTATAATTAACACGCTAGTATACCGTAGCCGCATAATGGGTGTAGAAGTCCCCGATGTAAGCTGTAGAGCCTGCCATCTGCCTGCGGAGTGTATGCATCTTCGGCCTACATCAATCGACACAACGCGGCACTGCGAGTCCTGTACTTCCATCTCAGGTACTCGTATGGCATAGATGACACTGCTGTGCTGCCTTACGCTCCTAGGGAAATAGACTCCGTCGTGGAGAATGAGAGGTGCCGGATATTCTGGAACTTTTCATTCCCCACAGTTAGGCAAATACAAGCAAACAAGCCTGACGTAGTCCTCATGGACCACCAACTCAAGACAATGTTTGTTATCAAATTCTCTGCACCGGTAGACGCAAACATTGTCTTGAAACATGAGGAAAAACGGAGGAAATACCAAGACCTTATATATGAGCTTAGCGCGCTGCACTCAGGCTACTCTGTCAAGCTAGTTGTCCTCATAATTGGTTCGTTAGGTGGTATACACCGGGCGCTAGTCGACAACCTAAAAACCATTCCGGCCTGCCGTGAGGCAACAAACACTCTAGCCGGACATATGCAAAAGGCGGTTATCCTTGGCTCTCTTCGTCTACTTAGAGCCCACAGTAGCGGAAACCAATAGTTACCTTACCTCCAGGTTTGGAGGAGGTTGCTATTGGAAAACGCGGCTCCCTCTCTGTACGGTATCAGGGACGTATAGGCAAAGAAGGTAGTCCGGCATTAAAAAAAATAAATAATAATAATAATAAATAATAATTAAATTATTCACCAAGCTATAGCTCTAAAATACAACCTCATTAAAGAGCAAGTACCATACTACAACTATGTGCCGACCACTGTAATAGACAATGACAAATACAAATTGTACTATGACATAACCATACACACTGATAAGACCATCGTGTGCAATAGACCGGACATCACATTCCAAGATAAAACAAACAAAACGACATATATTATAGATATTGCTATACCGGTAGACAACAACACTACCAAAAAATACACGGAGAAAATCGAAAAATATACAGCGCTAGCCATTGAGATAGAAAGAATATGGAAACAAGATCGTACACATATACTACCATTTATTATATCCACCACTGGTATTACTCATAAAGAATTTAAACTAAATCTGAAAAGACTACATATAGAGCCATTTATGCATACCAATATCCAAAAGGCAATTATTTTAAAAACCTGCAGTATTACGCGCAAATTCCTACGATAAAGCACTTGCGAGACTTGGTATGACCCGTCAGCAAGGAAGACCCCGGCTGATTAATCGCCGAGAAAACAAGAAATATAATTATAATAATAATAATAAGGTGGCGGATAGGGGAACGCCGTCAATCGTTGAAGGTAGGAGGATTGGCCTCCCGCGGACCAACATGAAAGGAGGGAGTGAAGCGATGTTAAGATGCCTCTCCTCTCTTAAGACCGGCATGCGTGGTGAAGAGCCACACCCGCGCCCTAAAGGCGCAAACATGTCGGATCTAGAGGAGTAAACCTCGATAAAAAATCCGTAATCCCCGGTGTTATTCGTACCGTGCCGATGGGATGAATGGCACTACGTTAGTGTGTCTTATAACGGTGGCCTCCGAAAACCTGGCGATCTCCGGTTGTACGTAGCCTTTCACCGGTAAGGGAGCACTGCCGGTGATGACCTTTTATTTCTGCCCTACTCGTGGGAACAATATGACATCCACAAATAAAATAACAGAAAATCCTAACAGGCAACTGACAGGGGATTACATCCCTCGGTTTTTGCTTGTATCAAGAAACGAAGGTAACTTCGATCGAGTTAGCCCGTTTGTAATTGACAAAGTGCTATATAGTAATTTAGGTGAAACAAAGTCCATAAAAAAAATTAAAGACGGAGTAATGCACAGTCTAAGAAATTGCTGCAGATGAAAAAGCTGGGAGAATTTGACATAACAGTGACCTCGCATAACACGCTGAACTATAGTAGGGGAATTGTTTATTGCAGGGATTTTCTCAATTGTACTGTTGAGGAAATTCAGCAAAATCTGGAAAGTCAGGGTGTTATCGAGGTACGTCGTATAACGTCAAGACGTGACGGTGTGGTTCAGGAAACCCCGAATCACATCCTCAAATTCAACAGACCAAACCTCCCAGCAACTGTTAAAGGTGGTTTCCACAATTTACTAGTGCGTGCCTACATCCCGGCACCACTGAGATGTTTTAAGTGCCAAGTTTTTGGCCACACCGCAATATGCTGTTCCAAGGAACAAGTATGCGTTTGTGGCAGACGCATACATGAGGGTACTGCTTGCAGCGAGCCCATATCCTGTGTAAACTGTGGAGGCGGGCACTCTGCTCGTTCCAGGAACTGCCCTCAATATAAATTGGAAGTCGCCATCCAGGAAGTCAAAACAAGAGAAAAGATAACGTACTTTGAAGCGAAGAAAAAGGTAATCCCGCAAACTCCTTCACCTGGAGTCTTGTACTCCCAGGCGGCAGCAACAAAGCCGGTCTATTCAGAGCTTCTAAGTCAGTTGCTGCCGCAACTGAGAGAGACAATTTCAATGGCTGTGAAGGAAGAAATGAGTCATTTTAGGACTCAGAGGGAGGCAGGTAGCCTACCTCCTTCAGGGGAGGCAGGTAAACTGTCTCCATCAAAGGAGGCAGGTCAGATGCCTCCATCAAAGGGGGCAAGTCAGAAGCCTCCTCCCTCGACGGTAGTCCAACAACCGTCAAAAAAGCCTTCAGAGAGGGCAGGTCCGGTGCCTCCTTCAAAGAAGGCAATTCTTAAGCCTCCACCTTCGACGAACGCCCCTCGACAACAAGGGACCATTGCTGGTTCCAGTATGTCTAGACAGCAGGAAGCAGCATCACTGACTTCTGCTGTCGAACAAATTTTGGCGGCAGCATCGACCATGGTAGCTTTGCCGGCAACGACACCGATGCCTACGGGTTCCATGGCCGAGCAGTCGACAATCGACCTGGACGGCTATATGTCGTCTAGCGACCTGCCTTCAAAGAGGGTAGCCGCCGACGCTTCCCTCTCCTCGATGGAGGAAAACATCGAGGAGAAGGTAAAGCAGTTAAAGCGGAAAAAGAAAAAACCTGGATGGCAGAAGGGCGTTCCGAGGAAACAAACGCAATCACAATGATTATTTTTGTATTTGTGATGTTTTGTATATATACATTTATATTTATTTATTACATGTTTTTGTTTTTAAGTTGTGTATGTCTTCTTACTGAAGTCTTTTACAACTTCGGTATTTTCTGTGATATTAGTTTTAGGGTTTATGTTTTGTTTATCTTTACACCGGAGTCTTTTACAACTCTGGTGTTTATCACTTGCGGTATCGGAGTATTTTACACCTCCGGTATCAATTGTGATATTAGGTTTAAGGATGTTTGTGGTATTCGTCTCGACGTCGGAGTCTTTTACAACTCCGACGTTACGTGTGAAATTAGTATTAAGACTGCGTGTTGTGTTTGTCTCAGCGACGGAGTCCTTTACAACTCCGGCGCCATTTGTGATAGTAGTTTTAAGGTTTTGTTGTATTCGTCCTGGCTTCGGAGCCATTTACACTCCGATGTCATTTGTCTTTTATTGTGTTTATTATTATTTATTCTAATTTATTATCTGTGTTCGTCTACTGTCTTTCAAAATGGTTGAACAAATATTTCAGTGGAATTGTAACGGTTGCAGAAAACACTATTATGAGCTGAAACTACTCCTGGCAAGACACACGCCCTTTTGCGTGTGTCTGCAGGAAACACACTTCAAACCGGACGATATGTTTCAGCTCCGCGGTTTTTCAGTTATTTGAAGGGATGTCGTGCCTAACGTGCGAGCCAGGGTGGTGTCGCCATCCTTCTGAGAGAAGACCTCCCTTATGAGGAGGTCCATCTCAGAACGGGGCTCCAGGCACTGGCAGTTCGCTTAGCGCATCCCCTGAAAACCACTATCTCCCTGAATTCGATTGGACTAGAGGGTCAGAGTTTTCGGCGATCGATCTTTCTCTTTGTTTCTCCCGTTTAGCCACTGGTCTTACGTGGCAAATCCTAGATGACATGCACGGCAGCGATCATTTTCCGATCGCTGTTAAAACCATCGTCAGACGAGTAAGACAATCTGTCCCTCGAAGATGGTGTCTCGACAAGGCAGACTGGCTTGGTTTTCAAGCCAGTCTTAATCCGCCTACGTCTTATAGTGACGATGTCGAGACCACCGTGCAAGACTTCACAGAACGGGTAATAGCAGCAGCAAGTATTCATATCCCCATGTCTAGTGGGATAATGGCCGGTCCACCTGTTCCCTGGTGGAACCCAAAAGTAAAGGTGGCAATAGAGGAGAAGAAGAGGGCTTTATACAAGTTCAAGCGAGTCCCCACCCAGGAAAACCTGATAGCTTTCAAGAAGCGGCGGGCTATAGCACGCCGCACAATACTTGAAAGCAAAAGGTCATCATGGGAGAGCTACGTGTCGACGATCACGCCGAACAAACCAGTTGGTGAGGTGTGGAAAAAGGTGGGTGCAATAGCTGGGAAGAAATTCCCAGCCGTAGCACCCATCATAAAGATCGATGGGCATGAAATAGTCGACACACTGGAAATAGCGGATGCAATCGCGTCTAACTTTAGCTCCGCTAGTAGCTCTCGTAACTACGAAATGTCGTTCCTGGGTGAAAAGGGTAATAAAGAAGTCCCTCTGGATTTCTCCTCGATGGGGTCCTTGTGTTATAATTCGTTGTTTTCCTCGAGAGAATTTGAAGAAGCAGTTGGATCAATGGGTGAGTCGAAAGCCCCAGGTCCAGACGGCATCCCATATCAGATGGTCCGACAGCTTCCCTCAAGTATGAGGGAGTATTTGTTGGCCATCTACAACATGATATGGGATAGGGGCATCTACCCCAGCCGTTGGAAAGTCGCCACTATACTGCCTCTTCTTAAACCGAGTAAGGACCCCACAAACGTCAATAGTTACCGGCCCATATCACTAACGAGCTGCTTGGGAAAAGTCTTGGAGAGAATGGTCAACAACCGTCTGGTATGGATGCTGGAGACGAATGGTCTCCTGGCAAAGTACCAGGCGGGATTCAGAAAGTACCATAGTACCGTTGACCAGTTAGTCTGCCTAGAGAACTCCATCCAAAATGCCTTCCTAGAGAGAAAACACCTCGTAGCGGTGTTTTTTGACCTAGAGAAGGCTTATGACATGACTTGGAGGTACGGAGTTCTCCAAAAGTTATATGAATGGGGATTTAGGGGCCGTCTGCCCCTTTTCATTAAATCCTTTATGTCTGATCGGTCGTTTAAAGTGAAAATTGGGGATATCGAATCCTCACAGTTTGTGTTGGAGAACGGGATTTCCCAAGGTTCAACCATTAGCGTAACACTATTTGCAATCGCTGTAAATGAAATTGCTGCATCCGTAAATCCCCCTGTTAAAAAGTGTCTATATGTCGATGACCTAGTAATATACATGGCGGGAGATACCATCCCCGCCATAAATCGTCAACTGCAAGTGGTCATCGACAAGGTGAACGGCGATGCTGAGTCTAGAGGTTTTCGTTTCTCTGAAACGAAAACCTCATGCGTCCACTTTTGTAGACTCAGACATCCACACCGTGACCCCGGACTGTCTCTCCGGGGCACGAGGATACAAGTGATCCAAAGTATCCGCTTTCTAGGGCTGAGGCTCGATAGGAGTCTAAACTATCGGGCCCACATCGATGAGCTGGTCCAACGCTCAAAAAAAGCGTTGAACGTTATAAAATGTTTGGCCAGCATCAACTGGGGCGCTAGAAGAGAAGTACTGCTGCAGCTTTAAACGGCTCTGGTTTTGTCTAGAGTCGACTACGGCTGCGCAGTATACTCTTCGGCAAGAAAGTCCTGGTTAAAAGCCCTAGATGCTGTTCACCATGCCGGTCTTAGATATGCCACAGGTGCTTTCCGGACGAGTCCCACACCGAGTCTCTGCTGCGAGTCGGGTGTCCCTCCACTGTCCGCACGCCGCAACCGCTTCGTGTTGCAATACGCGGCGGCAATACGTGCGAGGAGGGGACACACTAACCGACGGCATTTTGTTACATTTACAGAGCAGCAGAGAATATACGCTAGAAGACCTACCGTCAGTAGGCCGGTGTGCGTCCGTGCGAAGGAGCTTATGGAGAGTCTCAATATTAGTCTCCCAAGGGTATTCGAGGTCGGATTCCTGGAGGTACCCCCTTGGCTTATGCCAAGGGTTAGGTGTCGGCTGGATCTCACCTCAGACAAGAAAAGCGATATGTGCCCCTACGTCTTAAGGGGCCGTTTCCTCCAAATCATCGCTGAATACCCGGACTCTCCGCGGTTGTATACGGACGGCTCGAGATCAGACCACGGTGTGGGCTCTGCCGTCGTTATCGACGGCATCTCACATTCGTGGTCACTCCACGAGTCGGCCAGCGTGTACACCGCCGAACTGTACGCACTATATCAAGCCCTTCGCATTTGTATAATGAACTACCACCATAGCTCGTTCCTTATTTGCTCTGACTCTCTAAGCGCCATCCAGAGTATAGCGTCACTATACTCAGCCGATCCGCTGGACCAGCTCATACCTCGATATTTGAAGTGTCCCGGTTGCGAAAGACGATTATGTTCGTCTGGACTCCGGGACATGTGGGTATCGAGGGCAATGAGCTGGCCGACGAAGCTGCTCGTCAAGCAGCGGAAGCGGACGGCATAGATGATGTACCCGTACGTCCAGACGACATTAAAGGGTACATCAAGAGAAAAATTATAGAGAATTGGCAAGAGAGTTGGAATGGCTCCGAGAGCAAACTAAAGTCCATAAAGCTCTCCGTGACTCCCTGGCGGTCGCCGGTTACACTTACAAGGAGAGAGGAGGTTGCCCTGTGCCGTCTCCGCATAGGGCACAGCAACTTAACCTCCTCGTATCTTCTTACCGGCGACGAAGAGCCAGAGTGCTCGATATGTCACGACCGGTTAACGGTGGAGTATGTATTATTGGAGTGTCCAGCCTACGCTTTAGAGCGTAATACTGGCAAATAATAAGGGGTCCGTAGAAACGTGTCTAAAGTTTCTACGTGATACGAGTCTTTTGAAGCGATTTTAGCGATTACTATTTGTCATTGCGTGTTAATTTATTAATTTGTTTTGTCTTATCCATGTTTAGTGACATCGAAGTCCTTCTACAACTTCGGTGTCACTTTTTTAGTTTTGTGGTCGTTCGCTTCAGAGTCCTTTTACAAATCTGGGGCACATATTTTATATAGTTTTTAGGGTGCGGCACCGGAGTCCTTTTACAACTCCGATGCCGTCTTATCTGTGATATTAGGTTTAGTTTTGTGTGGTGTCTGCTTCAGAGTCTTTACAACTCTGAAGCACTTTTGTAAATAGTTTTAGGTTCCGGTATCATGGTCTTTTTACAACCTTGATACCGTCCATCTGTGATAATAGGTTCTAAGTTGTGTTGTCTGTTTCGTGTAGGGTTCGGCAACTGGGTATTTTACACCCCCGGTGTCGTCTTTAGTGATATTAGGTTTAGGTTTTATTTTGTTTTTGTTTTGTGTCGGTTCAGGCATTGGGGTTCTTTACAATCCCAATGCCGTTTTATCTGTGATAACTGGTTGCGGCATCGGGGTCTTTTACAACCTCGATGTCGTCCGTTGAGTGATATTAGTTTTAAGGTACGTTTGTCCATTTTTTGTGTACGCGGTGCCATGGTCTTTTACAACTATGGCACCAATATCTGTGATATTAGGTTAAGATATTTTAATTTTTACTGTTTTATTTATTTTACATCTTTATTTATTCTACTCCCATTCGAAGAAGATAATAAATGGTTGCGTAAACCGGCTAATGACCTTGCAGTCGAAGCCGGTAAGTGGAAGGGGTTTTTAGTCGGTAGTCCTCCAGTATGGAGGGAGTCCGACACTTCGTCCGTAAATGGATTTTCCCCTTCCACTACAAAATTAAAAAAAAATAATAATAATAATAATAATAATATTAATATTATTAGCAATAAATAACCGGCTGATTAATCGCCGAGAAATCCATAATAATAATAATAATACTTTATTCGCACTTTACAAACATACACACATACATATATTTGTACATGAAAAACGTCACATAAAATATCTATTAAGTTATTCTATCCAAAACTACAGGAAAAATATTCTGCCATACAGTATGGTTCCATATCACATATCAGCTTGTATACCGTGTTCTTCATTCTGTTGTAATTTACAATATTTTTTATTTCAATAGGTAGGTGATTGTAGATTTTCAGACAGGCATAAAAGCAACCTTTCTCGAATTTGATAAGCCTATGCTGCGGTAGGTTATATACTTGACCTCTTCTTGTGTTATAACATGTACATAAACATGGATAAGACAAAACAAATACATCATTGAACAATGGTTTATTCTTCCAAATGAACTTTATACATTCGTATATATATAGCCCATAAAATGTGAGCATATTAGCTTGCTTAAAGATACCCCTACAACTTGAGTTATATTTTACTTTTAACAGAACTCGGAGTATTCTCTTTTGTATAATAAATGCTCTTATGGCGTTTGTACTGCTGCCCCAAAATATCAGACCATATCTAAGGTGTGAGACTATGTTAGCAAAATAAAACAGTTTTCCTATGCGAATGTTTGTGTTACGTATCAGTATTCTTAAGCCATAACATGCACTACTTAGTTTTCTACAGATATATGTAATATGGTGGTTAATGCTCAATGTATCATCTAAGTAAATCCCTAAACATCTAATACTATCTGAGAATGTGTATGATCCGTTATTCAGATTTATCGATTGTGGGGTATTTATAGCTTGGTTCGATTCAAATAGAACAAATTTGGTCTTTGCAGTATTCAATATAAGTTTATTATCGTTGACCCAGTTTCCCAATTTTGTTATACTGTCATTGCTCGAATTTATGATGTCTGGATAAGTACTACCACTGATAAGGATATTTGTATAGTCCGCGTAGTATATCATTTTGCAATGTATGGGAAGTATTTTTGTTATGTCATTAATATATATTATGATTAATAAAGGTCCCAGAATACTGCCCTGTGGAATACCTTTAGTTACCCGTAATGGCTCTGAGAATATAATTCTGTGCGTGTTATTGACGTCGGTTAATTTGGTAATGTAAACTCTGTTCTCTAAGTAGGACTTGATTAAATTATCCTACACCACGTATACAGTATTGGTATAGTTTAGACAATAATATAGAGTGGTCAATTGTGTCGAACGCTTTTGATAGGTATAAAAATATTCCACAGGCCAGGTTTTGATTTTCCATTTCATCTAGTACCCATTTTATGTAGTGGTGTAAAGCTGTTTCAGTATTTTTGCCTTTCAGAAAACCGTGTTGTGTAGGCGATAGTAGCTCATACTTGACAAAAAAATGCATAACTCTTGAATAGATTACACGTTCAAATATTTTTGATATTGAATTTAATAGACTAATGGGTCTATACATTCCCAAGTTGTTGTGATCTCCTTTTTTATGTATTGGTATTAGGATTGCTTGTTTTAATCTTTCTGGAAATATGCCCGTTTTCAGGGACGTATTTATAATATCGTTAAGTAATCATTCCTAACAGTCTTTGTACTTCTTTTTTATCTATAGGCTCAGGCATTTCAATTATTGCTTTTATTTTTTCGTAGTTCGGTGTGATTCCTTTCTCACTGAGTACATGACCCATGTAATTTAATTCTGTTACCTTCATTTTACACGTATCCTTATTAAATTTAATGTTATGATTTTTTGCTATTTCTAGTACTTTCAATAATCTTTCATCATGTTCACTTTCAGTTCTACCATATGCCAAAATGTCATCAATATAGACTTCTACACTATCAATATTAAATATTTTTCTAAAACACTCATGAAATGCTTCTGGTGCACACTTATTTCCATATGGCAATCTCAGAAAACGATACCTGCCAAAAGGTGTTGCAAAACTACATAATTTTGAAACGGATGTGAAGTTAGCAATAGATTCCAGCAATAGATTTCAAAATTCATATTTCTTAAATTATTTAATATATAATAAAACTACTACGTTCTAGTGCATAATATATGTATACTTATGACATAACCACCCCTATTTTTCAACCCCATAAAAAAAAAATTGTACGTGGTTATAAACACGCTTTAATTTTAAATTAAAATTAACCAATGTTCCCAAAATGCCATAACAAAAATAAGCATACCGTTAGATTGTACACACCCATAGCTAATAAATGCAACAATAAATTTAGGGTCACCACCCTCAAAACTAAGAAAAAAAAATTATTTGTTTCTCGTTCTTAGACGAACACGCTTCTTTTTCAAACTGAAATTTAAGAATGTTCCCAAATTGCCATAACAAAAATAAGCATACCGTTGGGTAGTACACACCCTAAGCTAATAATTGCAACAATAAAATTAGGGTCACCGCCCTTAAAACTTAAAAAAAAATTATTTATTCCTCGTTCTTACGCGCACACGCTTCTTTTTCAAATTAAAATTTTACAATGTTCCCAAATTGCCATAACAAAACTAAGCATACCGTTGGACAGTACACACCCTTAACTGACAAATGCAGCAATAAAATTAGAGTCACCGCCCTCAAAACTTAAAAAAAATAATTTGTTTGTTCTTCGTTCTTACGCGCACACGCTTCTTATTCAAATTAAAATTTTACAATGTTCCAAAATTGCCATAACAGAAATAAGCATACCGTTGGACAGTACACACCCTTAGCTTATAATTGCAACAATAAAATTAGAGTCACCGCCCTGAAAACTTGAAAAAAAATATTTATTTATTCCTCGTTCTTACGCGCACGCGCTTCATTTTCAAATTAAAAATTTATAATGTTCCCAAATTGCCATAACGGAAATAAGCATACCGTTAGATAGTACGCACCCTAAGCTAATAATTGCAACAATAAAATTAGGGTCACCGCCCTTAAAACTTAAAAAAAAAATATTTACTCTTCGTTCTTACGCGGACACACTTCTTATTCAAATAAAAATTTTACAATGTTCCCAAATTGCCATAACAGAAATAAGCATACCGTTGGACAGTACACACACCTAGCTTATAATTGCAACAATAAAATTAGGGTCACCGCGATTAAAACTTAAAAAACATAATTTGTTTGTTCTTCGTTCTTACGCGCACACGCTTCTTTTTCAAATTAAAATTTTACAATGTTCCCAATTTGCCATAACAAAAATAAGCAAACCGTTGGACAGTACACACCCTTAGCTTATAATTGCAACAATAAAATTAGGGTCACCGCGATTAAAACTTAAAAAAAATAATTTGTTTGTTCTTCGTTCTTACGCGCACACGCTTCTTTTTCAAATTAAAATTTTACAATGTTCCCAAGTTGCCATAACAAAAATAAGCATACCGTTAGATAGTTCACACCCTTAGCTTATAATTGCAACAATAAAATTAGGGTCACCGCAATTAAAACTTAAAAAAAATAATTTGTTTGTTCCTCGTTCTTACGCGCACTCGCTTCTTTTTCAAATTAAAATTTTACAATGTTCCCAATTTGCCATAACAGAAGTAAGCATACCGTTGGGTAGTACACACCCTTAGCTTATAATTGCAACAATAAAATTAGGGTCACCGCCCTGAAAACTTGAAAAAAATAATTTATTTATTCTTCGATCTTACGCGCACACGCTTCTTTTTCAAATTAAAATTTTATAATGTTCCCAAATTACCATAACGGAAATAAGCATACCGTTAGATAGTACGCACCCTAAGCTAATAATTGCAACAATAAAATTAGGGTCACCGCCCTTAAAACTTGAAAAAAAGAATTATTTACTCTTCCTTCTTACGCGCACACGCTTCTTTCTCAAATTAAAATTTTACAATGTTCCCAATTTGCCATAACAGAAATAAGCATACCGTTGAGTAGTACACACCCTTAGCTTATAATTGCAACAATAAAATTAGGGTCACCGCCCTGAAAACTTGAAAAAAATAATTTATTTATTCTTTGTTCTTACGCGCACACGCTTCTTTTTCAAATTGAAATTTTATAATGTTCCCAAATTGCCATAACGGAAATAAGCATACCGTTAGGTAGTACACACCCTAAGCTAATATTTGCAATAATAAAATTAGGGTCACCGCCCTTAAAACTTGAAAAAATAAATTATTTACTCTTCGTTCTTACGCGCACACGCTTCGTTTTCAAATTAAAATTTTATAATGTTCCCAAACTGCCATAACAGAAATAAGCATACCGTTGGGTAGTACACACCCGAAGCTAGAAATTGCAACAATAAAATTAGGGTCACCACCCTTAAAACTTGAAATAAAAAATTATTTACTCTTGGTTCTTACGCGCGCACGCTTCTTTTTCAAATAAAAAATTTACAATGTTCTTAATTTGCCATAACAGAAATAAGCATACCGTTGGACAGTACACACCCTTAACTAATAATTGCAACAATAAAATTAGTGTCACCGCCCTTAAAACTTTAAAAAAAATATTTTGTTTTATAATGTTCCCAAATTGCCATAACGGAAATAAGCATACCGTTAGATAGTACGCACCCTAAGCTAATAATTGCAACAATAAAATTAGGGTCACCGCCCTTAAAACTTAAAAAAAAAATATTTACTCTTCGTTCTTACGCGGACACACTTCTTATTCAAATAAAAATTTTACAATGTTCCCAAATTGCCATAACAGAAATAAGCATACCGTTGGACAGTACACACACCTAGCTTATAATTGCAACAATAAAATTAGGGTCACCGCGATTAAAACTTAAAAAACATAATTTGTTTGTTCTTCGTTCTTACGCGCACACGCTTCGTTATCAAATTAAAATTTTACAATGTTCCCAATTTGCCATAACAGAAATAAGCATACCGTTAGACAGTACACACCCTTAGCTTATAATTGCAACAATAAAATTAGGGTCACCATGATTAAAACTTAAAAAAAATAATTTGTTTGTTCTTCGTTCTTACGCACACACGCTTCTTTTTCAAATTAAAATTTTACAATGTTCCCAAATTGCCATAACAGAAATAAGCAAACCGTTAGACAGTAGACACCCTTAGCTTATTATTGCAACAATAAAATTAGGGTCACCGCAATTAAAACTTAAAAAAAATAATTTGTTTGTTCTTCGTTCTTACGCACACACGCTTCTTTTTCAAATTAAAATTTTACAATGTTCCCAATTTGCCATAACAGAAATAAGCATACTGTTAGACAGTACACACCCTTAGCTTATAATTGCAACAATAAAATTAGGATCACCACGATTAAAACTTTAAAAAAATAATTTGTTTGTTCTTCGTTCTTACGCACACACGCTTCTTTTTAAAATTAAAATTTTACAATGTTCCCAAATTGCCATAACAAAAATAAGCATACCGTTGGACAGTACACACCCTTAGCTTATTATTGCAACAATAAAATTAGGGTCACCGCAATTAAAACTTAAAAAAAATAATTTGTTTGTTCTTCGTTCTTACGCGCACACGCTTCTTTTTCAAATAAAAATTTTACAATGTTCCCAATTTGCCATAACAGAAATAAGCATACTGCTGGGTGGTACACACCCTTCGCTTATAATTGCAACAATAAAATTAGGATCACCGCCCTCAAAACTTAAAAAAATATATTTGTTTGTTCTTCGTTCTTACGCGCACACGCTTCTTTTTCAAATTAAAATTTTACAATGTTCCCAAGTAGCCATAACAGAAATAAGCATACCGTTGGACAGTACACACCCTTGGCTTATAATTGCAACAATAAAATTAGGGTCACCGCGATTAAAACTTAAAAAACATAATTTGTTTGTTCTTCGGTCTTACGCGCACACGCTTCTTTTTCAAATTAAAATTTTACAATGTTCCCAATTTGCCATAACAGAAATAAGCATACCGTTTGACAGTACACACCCTAAGCTACTAATTGCAACAATAAAATTAGGGTCACCGGCCTCAAAACTTGAAAAAAAAAATTGTTTTTGTTCTCCGTTCCTACGCGCACGCGCTTCTTTTTTATATTAAAATTTTACAATGTTCCCAATTTGCGATAACAGAAATATGCATACCGTTGGGCAGTACACACCCTAAGCTAATAATTGCAACAATAAAATTAGGGTCACCGGCCTCAAAACTTGAAAAAAAAAATTGTTTTTGTTCTCCGTTCTTACGCGCACACGCTTCTTTTTCAAATTAAAATTTTACAATGTTCCCAATTTGCCATAACAGAAATAAGCATACCGCTGGACAGTACACACCCTTAGCTTATAATTGCAACAATAAAATTAGGGTCACCGCGATTAAAACTAAAAAAAAAATTATTTGTTTGTTCTTCGTTCTTACGCGCACACGCTTCTTTTTCCTATTAAAATTTTACAATGTTCCCAATTTGCCATAACAAGAAATAAGCATACCGTTGGACAGTACACACCCTTAGCTAATAATTGCAACAATAAAATTAGGGTCACCGCAATTAAAACTTAAAAAAAATAATTTGTTTGTTCTTCGTTCTTACGCACACACGCTTCTTTTTCAAATAAAAATTTTACAATGTTCCCAATTTGCCATAACAGAAATAAGCATACTGCTGGGTAGTACACCCCCTTCGCTTATAATTGCAACAATAAAATTAGGATCACCGCCCTCAAAACTTAAAAAAATATATTTGTTTGTTCTTCGTTCTTACGCGCACACGCTTCTTTTTCAAATTAAAATTTTACAATGTTCCCAATTAGCCATAACAGAAATAAGCATACCGTTGGACAGTACACACTCTAAGCTAATAATTGCAACAATAAAATTAGGGTCACCGCTATCAAAACTTGAAAAAAAAAAATTGTGTTCTCCGTTCTTACACGCACACGCTTCTGTTTCAAATTAAAATTTTACAATGTTCACAAATTGCCATAACAGAAATAAGCAAACCGTTGGACAGTACACACCCTTATCTTATAATTGCAACAATAAAATTAGGGTCACCGTCCTGAAAACTTAAAAAAAATAATTTATTTATTCTTCGCTCTTACGCGCACACGCTTCTTTTTCAAATTAAAATTTTATAATGTTCCCAAATTGCCATAACAGAAATAAGCATACCGTTGAGTAGTACACACCCTTAGCTTATAATTGCAACAATAAAATTAAGGTCACCGCCCTCCAAACTTAAAAAAATAATTTTTTTGTTCTTCGTTCTTACGCGCACATGCTTCTTTTTCAAAGTAAAATTTTACAATGTTCCCAAATTGCAATAACAGAAATAAGCATACCGCTGGGTAGTACACACCCTAAGCTAATAATTGCAACAATAAAATTAGAGTCACCGGCCTCAAAACTTGAAAAAAATTTTTTTTGTTCTCTGTTCTTACACGGACACGCTTCTGTTTCAAATTAAAATTTTACAATGTTCCCAAATTGCCATAACAGAAATAAGCAAACAGTTGGACAGTACACACCCTTAGCTTATAATTGTAACAATAAAATTAGGGTCACCGCCCTGAAAACTTGAAAAAAATAATTTATTTATTCTTCGTTCTTACGCGCACACGCTTCTATTTCAAATTAAAATTTTATAATGTTCCCAAATTGCCATAACGGAAATAAGCATACCGTTGGGTGGTACACACCCTAAGCTAATAATTGCAACAATAAAATTTGGGTCACCGCCCTTAAATCTTGAAAACATAAATTATTTACTCTTCGTTCTTACGCGCACACGCTTCTTTTTCAAATTAAAATTTTATAATGTTCCCAAATTGCTATAACGGAAATAAGCATACCGTTGGCTAGTACACACCCTAAGCTAATAATTGCAACAGTAAAAATAGGATCACCGCCCTTAAACCTTGGATAAAAAAATTATTTATTCTTCGTTCTTACGCGCACACGCTTCTTTTTCAAATAAAAATTTTACAACGTTCCCAAATTGCCATAACAAAAATAGGCACACCATTGGACAGCACACACCCTTAGCTAATAAATTCAACAATAAAATAAGGGCCACCGCCCTCAAAATTAAAAAAAAATTCATTTGTTTCTCGTTCTGACACGAACACGCGTCTTTTTAAATTGAAATTTACGAATGTTCCCAAATTTCCACAACAAAAATTGGCACACCGTTGGACAGTCCACAACCTTAGCTAATAGTTGCAACAATAAAATTAGGGTCACCGCTCTCAAAACTTGGAAAACATTTTTTCTTGTTCTTAGTTCTTACACGCCCACGCTTCTTTTTTAAATTAAAGTTTAACAATGTTCCCAAATTGCCATATCGAAAATATGCATACCGTTGGACAGTACATACCCTTAGCTAATAATTGCGACATTAAAATTAGGGTCACCGCCCTCAAAACTTAGAAATATTTTTTTTTGTTCCTCGTTCTCACACGAACACGCTTCTTTATCAAATTGAAATTTAAGAATGTTCCCAAATTGCCATAACAAAAATAGGCACATTGTTGGACAGTACACACCCTAAGCTAATAAATGCAATAATAAAATTAGGGTCACCGACCTTAAAACTTGGAAAAAATATTTTTTTTGTTCTTCGTTGTTACAACCACACACTTCTCTTTCAAATTAAAATTTAACAATGTTTCCAAAATACTATAATGAAAGTAAGCATACTGTTGGACAGTACACACTCTAAATTAATAAATGCAACAATAAAATTAGGGTCACCGCCCTCAGAACTTAAATTAAAACAAAATTTACTTGGTCATCTACACGCTAACGCTTGTGTGTAAAATTATTTCAAACTTTGCTATTTGTAGTTGTTTTTTTATGTAGCTCATAACACTGCACTAATTTGCTTAATTAACCGTTTCTCTATCTCTTATAGATTCCGAAATATGGGGAACTCTCAGAAAATAAAAAAACACCTTGTATATAAACATTTTTCTTATAGTCATTTTAACAAAATAATTTAAAGCTTGATACATTTTAAATTAAAAGCCAAACACTTATATTCTCTATACAAAAAATATATTGTATTATGGTATGATCGAAACATGTAAATTAATGCATATGAATAATAATTTCGTTGAAATTGTTGAAGTAATTACAGGATAATGAATTATTTAATATCATTGATAATTTGTATTGCCACGTTTTAAAGTACGTGAAATACAATAGCATAAAAAGAATCTTTAAATTATGAGTTTTATTTTGGCTTCTCATCGACCGCAAGATTGCTAGAGAAGCATTTTGCGACAGTGCGGCATTGTTTGCGTCTTGACTGTCGGGAAGCTGAGCGGAACCCCCGAAAGACCCCCTCTCCCGGCTAGATGAATGTGCAAGGTTAAACTCTCCTATTTATAAATATCATTCTCATCATTCTTACATTGGTTCTTGTAGCTATTAGAAGCCTCTTCAAAGCAATCAAACAATCTTTTTATAACCTAGCATTTGGTTGGCGTCGTTTGTATCTGTTTATTTTAGTTGTTGTTGTTTTATGTTGTATTGTTAATATTTATTGTTTTTTCTTATATTTATACGGCCAGATTTATAAAAATGGCTTCAAAATCTGATCAATTGTTGCAATATTTTTTCGATCAGAAATGTTACAATTTACGAGGAGTTAAAATTTCTGATGCAATAATTAGTTCCGCTGCTATGTATTTGTATAACGAAGATGATAAATATGCGCGTAGAGAGGTTTTGAAGATAATACAAAAAAAATCAAAATGTATTTTCTCCAAAGTTGATTATTTAAGAAAAATAAATGAAAGTAATCGTAAGGGTTCCATAAACCTAAAAGGACTTGAAACACATGTTTCAGAAATTATCGAAAAATCCACTGGTGATGAATTCGCGCAGAGTCCTTTAGAAAAGAGTATTAGGGAAGACATTGAAACGGATGGTACTATATCTGATAGGGAATCAAATTCATCTAATGATGATATTCGGCATGTCACAGGAGATGAAGATAAAATTAGTGCAGTTTTACAATCATTGTACAACAATCCTGTGCCAGTTGATTATCTGTTACCTTTAAATACAATAAATTCTTATCCTGCTCCGCTAGACACCCCGATTTAAAAAAGATGCACTCATGTTTTTATACGGCCCTTTCGAAATTATCAGTCGAAATTCTAAATTTTTTACGGTAAATGTTAACGGTAGAAACGATTGCGTTTCCATCGATCGACTTAAACCTAGCTATACACCACAAGTTTCAGTTACTTCCTTTACAAAACAATTACACTCTGATTCTTCTATTCCATACACCACATCTCTTGAATCAATCCTTAAACACTCTGGACCAAATCATTCTTCTAAATCTTTTAAACGTGTAACTTTCTCTTCCTCTGTTTCCTTTTCCTCCTCAATCTAGGTGGGGGGTAATGTGGTGTCGCCTGAACAAGAATAATCCGGACGGCGGGGAGAGATAGGAAGGTTGCCGTGGATACAAAAAAATAATTTCAGAGAAGAACGCGTGCTAACGTTCGTTTTTGTACATGACATAGTTAAGTATAAATAAAACTCCCCAAGTACCTGCATTTCTTGTGTTTTCCTGTGGTAAGATTCATAGTATAACGACGGAATCAAATGCACCTATAACTGCAACCAAATGCACCTATGACCGCCGTTATATTACAAACTGTCTGTATGCAACATCTCAAAAACGACGAAGAAATAGCGACGTATAACTCGGTTACCAATTTATCAATGGTATAATTGACTCTCCCACCCTTGTTAATTCGTTTTGGCATTCATGTTTCGAGTAGAGTAGTTCGCAGCAGAAGTACCTTTCATATACCTTTAATAAGAAAGGGCTATGCCCGGAACTTCGGTATATGTTGAGTAGCGGAAAATTGCAATGCTTGCAGTTTTGACTTTTTTCATAACGACATAAAGTTTGTACGTCGTTACCTTAAGGAGTAGCGTACTGTCTAGTTAATATTTGTCTAATGTTTTGTTAGTAATTAGATATAATTTTAATATATATTTTAATTTAAGCTGGTGAGCAATCACCTCTTTTGTAAATGATGTAATCCGTATATTTGAATAAAATAAAATAAATTAACTTGGCCCACAGATATTTTTAAATTGGCACACAGATGTTTTTTTTTAATTTTCAACCACATCTACCATGAGAGCTCTATTCCTTTTAGCTTAATTTCACCATTTTGAAGCTGCCCTGTAGACATTTATGATAACTTTTCACGTTTATTAGTCAACGTTTTTTTATACAAGTAATTATACTCTATAATTCAGGAAAAAAATAAGCTATCGAATGATAACAATTTTGATTAGTAGTACTATTAAAATATAAATCAAGTTGGCGCTGTATCTTGAAAAGTGTGACAGATAAGAATTTGAAAAAATTATCATCAAAAGATTTTACTAATTAAAGTTACATTGCAAATTTCATCTTAATCCGACAAGTAGTTTTGGAGATATTAAGAGGGTTCCATACATAATAAACACCCTGTATATGTGTTATTAAGGGTGTTGAATTAGACATTTCAAATGAAGACAGCAGCAGAAAGTTATGGAAATATGGAATTTCTCGTCGCTTCTGCAAGCAAATTATTTCTAAATCAACGGGAATTTGATCAACTATAATAAGAGTGATAACCAGAAATTACTTGCACTCGTTGAATCTTTACTACCTCCACCACTACCGATGGGTAGGGGATGCCCTGCATTAATTGTGGAAAATTTGATCACAGCAAGGAAAATTGCTCTGAAGAAATTATATGTGCATAGTGTGATGGTTCACATAAAACATTACCATGTACTTCTTTATTGATAGAAAAATCTACGTCTTGCAAGAAAGAAGGTCATGAAAATTGATCGAGCAAATGCTCTAATCGCCCGTTTAAACCTATAGAGGGAATCCCTAACGTCAAATTACACTCCAGTAACAAGAAATCTGCGGACGTAGATAGCCTTAACATCATTATTTCCTCTACACAAACCGATAACACTTCATGATTATATCAGATGTTCAGTTAAAAACCCAATCGAGTTGGCTATCAAATTTACAAAACAGTGTGAAGTAGGTCGTACGTGAATTTGTCAGTCGCTCCTGTCAATGTTAATCTAAACCAGTTTTATAAAAGTGTTTTTTATTTTATTCGGTATTTTAATGGCCACTTACACGAAAGAAGAAGAAAGAATACAACAACTATAAGAACAAGGCAAATTAATATGCTACTGATTAACACAACCTGACATTTATGTCAGGTATGACAAAATGTAAATTGAACTGCGACTTCACTTTTTCATTCCATTTCCTTCTATCAAAAAAGCAACGCCTTCTTAATCGGGTTTTTAAACACCTGATATTATTGATACTAACATAACAAAACTAAATTCACACAAACACACTAATCGTACAGCATTAATCAAAACATTAAAATACAAATTCATTGAATCATTTAAAATTGATTCACGCGTTTCGAAATCTGGCAACAATATTTTCATTGTAACCTGACTCAACCTGAAATCATCCCTTCAGTTTTTTCGATTTCTGGTACAAACAAACAAAAATTATCTTTTTAATCACTTCATAACACATAATAATGCTTAAGTTGCGATGTTGGTGGAAACTAAATGCTCTTCATCTCCTATACTTCCCAACTATCACTCTTTTAGTGCCCCATCAACTATATTCAATCGAAATATTCACGGTGGCTCCCTAGTCACTACTACTCCAAATCTTCCTTTAGGAAAAGCAAACCGTCCGATAATTAATAATCCATTAAATGAGTACTTGCACTTTATATTAAAATTAGATTACCTAGTCATTCATGTCTTTCTAGTTTACATTCATCCTAATTCTAAAATTGATGATTCTATTTTTGTAAAGGCATTACTAGGGACAGCTGGCTGGGAGCGTACTCCAAGGTATTATAGACCACAAGAAAGAATAACGACCAGTTTTGTTAATCGAGCCGGCCCAGGGTAAATCTTATGCCGACGTACTGGGTGAGATTAAAAAAAAAAACGTAAACCCAGCAGACACAAAAGCAGAAGTTAAATCTATACAAAAAACTGCAACGGGGGGAGTTCTTGTTGAGCTTGGAGCCAAGACAGTCATTAAGGTTGCGTTTGGAGACGCCATTAGAAACACCTTGGGTTCCAGGGCTACAGTACGGAGTCTAGAGCCTAAGAAAACTTTAGAGATCAGGAACCTTGATGGACTTACAACCAAAGATGAAGCGTCTGATGCGATTCAAAAAAAGCTGGGCGAACTAGCTAATGATATTAGCGTTGTCATAATAAACACTGGGAGCAGGGAGCAGAGAATGGCTATCGTTACCCTTAGTGCAAGAGGAGCAACCGAGTTGTTAACGAAGGGCAGGATAATAATAGGGTTGGTTAACTGCCGGGTCCGGGCAAGGGCCGTTGTTACGCGATGTTTCCGTTTTCTTGGGTACAGCCATTTCGCCAGAGACTGCAAGGGGACAGATAGAACAAGCGTCTGTTTTAAGTGCGGCAAAGCAGGCTACAAAGGCAAAGAGTGTACGGACTGGGAGCATTATATGCTCTGCGCTGAGACGAGTAGTAAAAAGGAAGATCTGGATGATTTGCTTGGAACCAAGAAATGCGCAATATTCAGTGAGGCCCTGAAAAGGGCGAGAGCGCAATGTAAATCATGGCCCTTATACTACAGGCTAATTTAAACAGAAGTAGGTTAGCGGACCACCTACTGCACCAGAGAGGAAGTTAACGATGATCCTTGGGGCCTTGGCTACAAAATAGTCACAAAGAAGTTAGGAGCAGGCCGTCCTGGCGTTATCAAGAAGACGGAAACGATGATGATAAACGATGTTTCGTTGATACATTGTTCCCCCCATCCATCCAATACGCAAGGAGGTAAACGAGACCGACGAAATTCTGCCTTTCACTGACGAAGAACTGCGAGGGGCTGTGGGATCTTTTTGAAATTAGAAAGCCCCAAGACCGGATGGTATTCCCAGCGAGATACTGAAAAGTATATATTTTTGTGTATATTTCTTTCGCCTTCTCTGTCCAACTATATTTTTCTAATATTCTCTCTTCATTTCTTCTATTTCCCAATCCTATGGGAAGTGATCCGAGCCGCATCTATTCTCTATTATGAATTCCCTAACCTCCTCCCTTGTTTCTTCACCCACCAACATGTAATCGATGACAGAGCTTCCCCTTGGTCCTGCGTACGTAACTTCCCCTTCCCAGTCTCCTTCCACATTGCATATATTAAATCATTAAATTCATTTACTAATCATTTATTTATGTAAAAATATACAATAAAAGTGTTTTATTTACAAGTATCTACCTTATTTTATTACTGCCGAATTTTTGAGTCGTCTGTTTCCAAAAACACCTAAATCCATTTTTTTCCAATGAATTTTGAATGAGATGTTTGGAATAAGGCGACTCATTTGTAGACCTTCTAATCAATTTATTTTAACGCAAATTCTTAAATGCAAATTAAGTCTTGAAATTGTATACAATACTTTATCAAATGGACAAGTTGAACATTTAAAAATCGAGTAATTATTACATCACCAGCCTTTATTTAGTTAGTAAAACGAATCATCATTCTTCAACACAAATCCCCTAGCCGTTAAAGTTGAAGATACAAGTACAAAATCCATTCAATGATTTGATTTTCAATTAGCACACATTGATATAAACACTTACACACTATTTCTTATTGCAGCGCTGCCAGTCATACACTAACAATCACTATTAGGAACACTACTTACCACTTCGCGTTTTAAAAATGTACAATTGTGTTTTATTTGGAATTATTTTAAGAAAATGATTGAGCGCGTTTACATTTCGGATATTGCACCTCTACTAAATCGATCAATTAGATGAAATTAAATAATAAAACGTGTGGCTGATTTTGTGCACTTCGCAAATTGAAGAGAGAAAAAAAATTCACACACACATATTCAATCAAACCAAGACACCCTTTCGCGTCGACTTTTTTATTTTTGAATATTATTGTTTATGTTCGAACAGTTTCTTATATTTTCCTGGTTCCTGAAGATCTGTTCGTAGTTTTTGCTTGTGGCAATGATACACAACGATATTTAGTTTAATACGTCTATTACACACACTTATACAAATTTACAATTATTTACACGGATAAACTTTATACTCTCAATGATAACTTCAGACTCGTTCAAAATAAAATATTTACAAAAAGCACCCTCACGCGTAGGGGGGAGATAGTTTGTAAGAGGGGCGACATGCGCATTAAATCAAGGGTCGCACCAAACCGAAGGTTTGGCGACCCTGCCCTGAGACGCACGTAGATTTTAGAATTTTGCGTATAGCTCGACAAGTTTGAACACGACCGTCACAGATGTCCAAAACGCTAAAAATTCCTTAATCCTCACCTATTGTATCCGGCCCAGAGGGTTGCATTGTGCTCAAAAGATTATTCGCAATGCTGTCATAAAATATCCGGGTATAAGAAGTTTGAAGAAAAATGCAAGTTCAGTTTGTACAGCAAAAACATAATTTAAACAAAAATCAAATCTCGCTTCTCTGAAAGAATAATAAACTTCACAAATTAAACAGAATTTGCAATATAAACGCAAAAATGCCGCCTTGAAATAATGTGGTATTTCAAACAAACAAAAAAATAAATTTAAAAATAGAAAGACATATACAGAGAGTTTTATGGAACACCGAACATTCTCATAACGAGAATTTTTCTTTGAAGTATCAATATGCATACGTTGCATATTTTTCGATGCTTGGTTTATTAAAAGAAATTAATTTGAAGCTTTAAGTGAGTGCTTTCCACTCCCAGGCTAAGCATGAAGTAAAATTTCGAGTTTAGAAAAGCCTGAAAATTTGGTTTGGTCGCGTAGCGCGAAGCGCGGAGCGGCCAAACTAAATTTTCAGGCTTTTCTAAACTCGAAATTTTACTTCATGCGCCACCGGTACAAAACACTGACATATTACAAAGTTTAAAACATACCGCTAAACTTTACATTGAATCAATGTTTTATACCGGTGGCGCATGAAGTAAAATTTCGAGTTTAGAAAAGCCTGAAAATTTGGTCGCGACCAAACCAAATTTTCAGGCTTTTCTAAACTCGAAATTTTACTTCATGCTTAGCCTGGGAGTGGAAAAGACTCCCTTAAAGCTTTAAATTGGATTCATGTAATAAACCGAGCATCGGAAAATGTGCAACGTATGCATAGGGATACTTTAAAGAAAAATTCTTGTTATGAAAATGTTCGGTGTTACATAAAACTCTCTGTATATATACGAATAGGAATTAAATATATCATATTATGAAAAATGAGAACGTAAGAATAAATGAAATGCATTAATCATAGTTTATAGGTAACGCACACAAACTCATCACTGATCGCTTTAGAACACTTGTAGGGGTTTTGACGGTAACTACGCGAATTACACCATCTGCACCGGGATGTGTTGCCTGGATTCGACCAAGGCGCCACTGAGAAGTCATAGCACTTTCCTCCCTTAAGAAGTGAGCCGGGGTTAGCGGGGTACAGTCATTTGGATCGGTAGATATAGGGGGTTAAAGGACGAGAATTAAGGATTCCTTCTACTTGTATCAAATAGGTACTTAATTCTTCAAATGTAAGATGAGCATTGCGAACAACACGCTTTAGTATACATTTAACAGATTTGACACCCGCCTCCCAAAGTCCACCAAAGTGAGGTGAGCGGGGAGGAATAAAGTGCCAGCTTATCTCTAAATTACTTGACCTTTCAATTATATATTCTTTGTTTTGATCAGATTGAATAAATCGTTTTAATTCATTTAATTCATTGTGGGCCCCAATGAAATTACTGCCATTGTTAGAATAAACCTCGTGTGGTTTTCGCCGAAATGATGCAAAGAAAGCTTCTGTCGTTAGATCAGACACTAATTCTAGGTGTAGAGCTTTAGTAGAAAAACAAACGAAAAGGCATAAGTACGCTTTGCTAACCTTGGCACCGCGACCCTTTCTATCTTTTACTAAAAACGGCCCCGCGTAATCAACGCCACACGTCTGAAAGGGCGCCGTAGGCATTACACGTTCCTTTGGCGAATCACCCATAATATGCATTTGTTTCGCGGGGTTAGATTTAAAACACGTAATACAGTTTCTTACAATATTTTTGCATAAATTTCTACCAGATATTGGCCAATATTTACATTTAACGCTAGCTAGTAAAGTTTGTGAACCGCAATGCAATTGAATTCTATGCTATCTTTCCAAAATTAATCTTGTTAATAAGTGTTTATTGTGTAAAATAATCGGATGCTTTTGATTAAATGCGTAGTTTGCATCATTTAAACGCCCACCTACTCTTAATAGGCCCTCGCTGCCAAGAAACGGATTAAGCGCGAAAATTGAACTTCGATTATTTAATAGCCTTTTGTTTTTTAAATCGTTTATCTCGTTAGAAAAATGTTTAGCTTGAGCTAATTTTAATAACATAATGCTTCCAGATTTTAATTCGTTGAGCGATAATGGACCTGATAGCTTATTTTTATTTATCCTTTTACAGTTTGATATAAACCTAATGCAATGAGTTATTACTCTTAGTAATTTGTTGTACTCTGAGTATTTCGAAAATAAATTAAAATCTAAAACGGAATTAGTTGAAACGGCGCAAGTTAATAATTTGCGTTCCTCGGAATTATCCATTGTGGATTTTAATTCAATCGTTGGCCACATATCTGGCGCTACCTTTATATATGGTGAACCTGACCACCACAATTTATAATTAACCAAATCTTGGGAATCAATCCCTCGTGTAATTAAGTCCGCGGGATTATCTGTGGTTCGTACATGCAGCCATTTACCACTATGTGTGAGTTCTTGAATTTGTGCAACCCTATTGGCGACAAAGGTTTTCCATCTGTTACTTGGTGAATTTAGCCAATGTAAAACTATAGTTGAATCACACCAATAGTACTCACTTGTAATTTCTGTATCTAAACAACTGCGAATTTTATTCATATTATTAATTCCGATAATAAAAGAGCTCCGCAAAGTTCCAGTCGCGGAACCGAAATTTGCTTTAAAGGGGCTACTGTTGACTTGGCACACAGTAAACTAATTTCTACTTTTCCGCTTGCATTCGTTGATTTCACATACACGCATACCCCATACGCTACCTGCGAGGCATCACAAAAACCATGAAGCTCAATATTTTTTGGTGAATCGCAAAATATACGTCTACTTGCTTTAATTTGATTCAAGTATTCTAAACTATGTAGAAATTTTAGCCATCTAGAATGAATATCAATAGGTAATGACTCATCCCAATTAATTTTAAGCTGCCATAATGACTGGATTATTACTTTAGCTGTGATTATGATTGGAGCTAATAGCCCTAAAGGATCAAACAGTTGTCCAATAAAAGATAAAATTGTGCGTTTTGATATGCGTGTATTTTTCAAAACTTTATTCTCATATCGAAATGAATCTGAATTTGAATCCCATAGAAATCCTAATGTTTTAACTTCCGCCGAATCTGAAATTGTAAGGCAGCTATTTCCGTTACTCATTGACATATTTGGCAAAACTGATGTATGATTTGATAGCCACTTACGCAATTGAAAACCCGCACTAGCTAAGATCATTGTAATCTCTTTGCGCAATCGTATAACATCTTCAATTTGATTACCACCGGTTAATAAATCATCAACGTAAAAGTCATATTCGATAATGAAACTGGCTTCAGGAAAAGTTGACTTATTTTTAATCGCTAATTGCTTTAAACACCGTATAGCGAGAAAAGATGCTGAATCTGTACCATAGGTTATGGTATTCAATTCAAATTCTCTGATTTTATCATCAGGCGATTTTCGCCATAAAATGCGTTGTAAAGATCTATTTTCCGCCGATATTACGAACATCTTCGTAATATCGGCGGATAATGCGTACTTAAAACGCCTAAACCTCAATAAAATGGAGAATAAATCGCGTTGTATAGTTGGGCCAACCATTAGCGTTGAATTAAGCGATAATGCCGAATCTGATATTACGGAACCGTCAAACACAACACGGAGCTTTGTGCTGGAACTGTCCTCTTTAAAAACAGGATGGTGAGGCAGGTAGAAAACTAATGATGGTTTGAGTTGTGACGGATTAGCTTCCTAATTGTTCATATTTAATCATAAAATTAACATATGAATCGCGAAGGGATAGATTTTTACTAAATTTTCTTTCTAATGATAAAAATCTGTTGAATGCAATTTGTCGGGAGTTTCCTAATTGATTTATATTTTCGCGAAACGGTAATGTTACCATAAATCGGCCGTCTATGTGGCGTTTCGTTGTTTCGATGAAATTGTTTTCACATAGATTTTCTTCGTGAGTATAAGGGGAAGATTTAACAATTTCCTCGATTTCCCAAAATTTCGACATTTGGAAATTATTATTTATCGATAGATTGGAAGATAAGCTAGCTTTATCACTGTTAAAGGGGATTGATCCCGCAACAACCCATCCCAATTTCTTGCTAAATATGTACAACCCCTGTTTAAAGGCGGGGGCTTTCCCCTTCCGCTGGAAAGTAGCACCTCTTGTACTGATAAGCAAGGGTAAGGGCGACCCACTAGCACCCTCCTCATATCCGCCGCTATGCATGTTGTATACGACAAGGAAGGTACTAGAAAAATTAGTACAGCCCCGACTTCTTTCTGCAATCCATACCTCTGGTAATCTATCGGATTCGCAGTATGGATTCCGTCGCGGTTGTTCCATCATAGACGCGGCTCAGGAAGTCTGGACTGCAGAAGAAGAAAATCATCACTCTAGGAAAGTAGTGCTCCTTGTCACCATTGGCGTAAAAAAATGCCTTCAACTCGGCTAGATGGACTGATATGTTGGACGCACTTAAAGGCTTTAATGTCCCTAATTACCTCTTTCGAGTCTCGGCGGACTATCTCAGAGATAGAGCGCTGAAACAGCAGAGGGCCAGCTATCGTGTAAAATAACGGCGGGTGCAGCTCAGGGATCCATTCTTGGGCCTGATCTATGGAACATCGCATACGATGCCTGATGAGACCTTGTAGAGTATGCAGATGATGTAGCTGCCATTATATCAGCCCGCAGTGTGGAGCTTGCCCAGCTCAAGCTGAATCACGTCATGCGAAGAATAAGAAGATGGATGACAGACCACGGTTTAGCGCTAGCGATAGCCAAAACATAAATTGTTGTTCTTACAAAAAATAGAATACCTACTCTAATGCTCATGGTAGTCGGAGGTGAGCAGGTGCACACAACACCTACCACAAGGTACCTGGGCATCACTATTGACAACAAACTCACCTTTAGTGAACACATTCGTCATGTAGCTGAGAAAGCCGAGATACAGACCACATCCTGCAGGATCATGGCTAACACCCATGGTTCGAAATCTAGTAAGCGCCGCCTTTAATTGACGACGGTTCAATCCATACTTCTGTTCGGCTCTGAAATATGGAGAGACAAAATGAAAATTGAATTCTATAGAAAGCGCATACCATCAGTGCAGAGACAGGCCGCTCAGTATCATGCGCATACCGCACGGTCTCTGAGGCGGCAGTCCTCGTAATCGCTGGTGTAATTGCCATTGGACTGTTAGCTGTTGAAAAAAAGGCAGTATACGAGCGGAAGTCAGAGATCGGACGAGAGCGTACCAGTAAAGAGGAAAGGGCACGGCCGCTAGAAGAGTGGCAGAACTCGTGATCCACTATCGACAAGGGCAGATGGACTGCTGGACTCTTGCCCTGCATCAAAGCCTGGCTTGAGCGCGGCCACGGGGAAGTTATATACTTTCTCACTCAGTTCCTCAGCAGACACGGATGCTTCTGTTCTTACCTTCATCGGATATGAAAGTGTAGAACACCCGTGTGCAACTACTGTGGTGGCGAGAGAGATGGTAAACGGTTCCGGGTTGGTGCCTACGGCGACAGTTTAGAGTTGGTAGCCGCAAGAAGTTCGGCACTTCGTACGTAAATGTATTTCCCCTCCCACCTTAAAAAAATCATTATCATTATTATTATTATTATAAGTGATTCGTTTACGAACAATTTATAAAGAACCAATCACTTTTAGGAAATGATTCAGTTGATTCGAATCACCAGAAACATTGGAACTTTCCATATCTAATTCGAATCCTTTTGTGGGGATTCTAATCACCTACATCAGCATTTAGATACGAATCTTAAAAAAAATGTACCGAATCCGGATCACAAATCCTTTTTAATTTAGTATAAATAATACGATTTGAAGTGATTATTTTATGAAGGACATTTTAAACATCAGTTGCAACCTAACATAACTTAACTTATAAGTATTTGAAATCACCAGAGTCTGCGAAGATACTTAAGTAAAGTATTCTATTGCAAACCTGTCTAGCAATCTAACCTAGAAGCATTTGAAATTGCCAGCATGTATAAAGAAACTTAAACATCTAATCTATTGCAAACCTCTCTCATAATCTAACCTAACCTAACCTAGAAGTATGCTGAAACTCTAACGTTCGTAAAGAGATGTACTTAATGAGTTTTACATTTAAAATTAAGTTTTATGTGTGGTATATAAATTATTCTCCGTAAAAATACGCCCCCTGATAACAGGATCTCACACTACATTATCTGTGACTGTATCAACAGCTTAAATAACAAACGTAAGTTGTCAAAAACGTAATTTACAATCACAAATTTTGAGCAAACGGTAAGTCTAATTATATCAAAAACACTTTTACTGCCTCTCTATTATGGTAAAGAAATCATAACAATCCGTTAAATATCCGCAAAACTTGTTTTTGGGCGAAAAAATAGCGGTGAAACTAAACTGAACTTTAGCCAATATCTTTATTACTACTTTATAAATTGGTTTATTAAATTTTAAACATTCTTTTTATGTCATATTCATTTTCTTAAAACTGGCGAGGTACAATTAATCCCATGTTTTATTTAGGTAATTTTTTTCAATATTATATTTTAGTGCAAGAAAAGATATACTAAATCATGTAATAAATATAAAGGAGAATTTATAATATTTATTTTTTCTCTCTATTTCTAACTGGTTTAATAATAGATTAAAACAATTCTTTTATAAATTTTATTAAAACGTTCTTAGATGTTCATAGCTATTTTATAATCGAAAATAGTTTCGGGAAAAAGTACTCCAGCAATTTTCCGAAAACAAGCGGAAACTAATATATGTACAATATATACCGGGTGCTGATCCGACCGCTCGGTAATAGCAATTTACATGTAAAATCACACGTTTGCAGTTTCCTGCTCCCCTAATTATTTTAGAGCAAAAGCATAAGAGATCAAGGTTGTTCAGAATTTAAAATGCGTAATTATTTTCAAAATAGTACTAATAGTAGAAGAAAACGAAGATATAAATTAGTAATAATTTGAAAAAATAACAATAGGTATGATTTTAAAACAAAATTTTGCGTCATCAACAACTGTCAGTTTTGACTTTTAGTAAACTCGCACTCCGTTTCGTTATTTAAGTGCGGTTTTCAATTAAGTAATTCATAACAATGTCTTATATAATTGCTGAAAAAAAAAACATATTTCTGAAGTGGTTTTATTCCGGTAATAGTGTAAATGGAGTTCGAAACTTGTTTGCTGGTTTATATCCCGATCGGCCCGATCGGCCGATACCCACGATTCACAACGTGATTTCAAAGCAAGCAAAATATGGATCCGTTTTTAAACCCTGCCAGCCCTGTTTAAAGCATACTTCAAATATAGCCGAGGAAGAAGAAATTGTGCGAGATAATGTAAACGAAATAAACGTTATTGCTGCGGCCGTTGCAAATCTCCGCATTAGTATTCGGCAAATTGGCGACGATTTAAATTTGCACAACACAACCGCTCTTAAAATTTTAAAGAAGAACAAGTTTAAATCGAACAATTTTTCAAACCACTAGGAGATTTTTGATCCAGACAGGTATTCTCGAATGGTTTTCTGTGAAACACTAATGGAAATGGCCAATGTGGATAAATAATTTATTAACAACATTTGTTTTTCTGACGAATCGACCTTCACCATAAATGGTGAGCCAAATGTGCAAAATTATCGCTATTGAGATACTGATAACCCGCATTTGGTGATCGATAACCATTCCCAATATCAGCAGTCAGTCAACGTATGGTTAGGAATATACAGATCTGATATTATAGGTCCCTTCTTCATTGATAGGCACTTAAACGGGGGAAAATACCTTGAGCTGCTACAATCGGAGATTGGCCCCGCCATAGATGCTGTCGCAGGAGCAAATGTGGTACGGTTTCAAAAGGATGGATGTCCTGCGCATTTTAGAAGAGACGTCACTGAGTATTTAAATATTTGCTATCCAAATACCTGGATTGGACGAGGCGAACCAGTGAAATAGCCAGCTCGTTCATCAGACTTATCACCAAACGACTTCTTTATATGGGGCCACTTAAAATCAAAAATATACAGTGCTGAATATGCTAACATCGAGGTTCTGAAAAACAAAATTACGGAAGAATGCAACAAAATAACGAACCGGAAACTTGCAAATGTTCGCAGAAATTTTTAAGCCGCTAATGGAGGTCTCTTTGAGCATATAATTTGATTTTATTAAAAACAACTGATAGTTGTTAGTAACGGAAAATGTTGTTATAAAATCATAGCTGTTGTTATTTTTTTCAAATGATTACTAATTTATATCTTCGTTTTCTTGTACTATTAGTCCTATTTTGAAAATACTTGAAAATAATCTCTTATGCTTTTGCTCTAAAATAATTAGGGGAGCAGGAAACTGCAAAAGTTTGATTTTACATCTAAATTGCTATCACTGAGCGATCAGCACCCGGTATGTATAAACAATGTAACGAATATATTATTTAATATATTGTTTCTTCTTCTTGTTAGGATTGGAAATAATATTTTTGGCTTAGCGTAGAACAAGCTATCGTATGAGGCAATACGTCGAAATTATATCAATAAAGATTATATCCCTTAGATAACGGTACTTGTTCATGGAGGATAGAGTAAAAGATCATACGGGCACAATTATTCTACTAAATTAGGAGTGGTGAGAATGCAAACAATAAAACACCTAGGATAATCGGTTTATAATTTTACATGACTTTATATACAAGGTGGACAAAAAATGTGTGAAAAGCTTTACATAACGCGATTAGTTGATTTATTTTAAGCAAAAAAAAATTATTTTTTAAAATAGTTTTTTTAATAACAATCTAAAAAAATTATTCAGATTATTCAGTAAGCCTTACAGGGTAATTATTATTTTAAATATGTGACTAAAATTAATTATTGCCATTAATAATCGACTTAACATTACAATAACATTTGAAATGTTTAGATAGATATTAATAGAAATAATTTTAATCAAATTATTTATAAAATGTTATTGGTTTCTAGTCACATATTTATTATTTCAATGGCTTCGTGAGAGCCTTAGTGAAGAACATACAACATTTTTTTATTTAGATTTTCTACTTGTAATTAATCAATGAACCACCACCTGAAGATTATCATACCTTTTCTGGTCACCTTGTATAACTAAAACTATACAATTGAAATATAAAATAGGGCAGCTTGGTGGTGGGGTTCAAATACCGGCCTAACAAGTTGTCTGCATTTATATAGGTTAGGATAAAAATGCCAAACACTCCGTCTGCTCGGATATGACGTTAAATGCATGTAGGACCCGTGTACTGCCTTGATGTTGCGTGCACGTTAAAGATCCCTACCGGTGGGTTGGAACTCCCACCGGGTTCGGCAAAATTCCCGGATAGCTGAAGACCTAATCTCCGGCGTCATGATTGGCCTTAGCAGCGGAAATAGATGACGTAAAACCCAAAATAATAAAAAAAAAATATAAAATATTCCTGCATTAGTTCTATTTTACTTTCTGCGGTATTTCGATGAAAATCTTGTCATAGTATTATTATCCATTTTTTCGTATTTTAGAAATAAAAAGCCTTAATTTTAAAGGCGGTAATTATTAGCATTTATATAAAAAAAAATAGAAATAAGAAATATTGTTCTATTTGCTCAAGAGCATCCAAAAAAGGCAGGTTAAGTTAAGCCACATGTATGTAAAAAAAACTGTGAAAAAGCTCTACAGTAACGGAAGCCGATATTCTTGTAGTGAAGAGATGCATTATGTATGATATAAACAGTTTAACGGTGTGTACGCAAGATGCTAAATTTAAGGAAGGAGTAACAGATATTAAAAAATTTGAATGTAATACCATATTGTAAGAAATTATGGTAGAGTCCTATAATTTTGCTAGAAACACTAAATACCCAATAAGCGAAAGAAAATAATTCAGTGTCCAGTATATTGAAAGGCTACCATGAAAGGGGCCAAAGCCTATAACAGTCCCACAAAAAATGTCTGAGGATTAAAGGAAGATCTGCAAAACCGTCTATATCATGTCTATGGCAAACATGATAATTGCAAAGAATATTATTGTAAACGAGAAAATAAAACAGACAAAACTGATTTTTTTTAAATAGTTGGTGAAGAAGAGGGTAAAGAATTTATTAAAGAATGCGAAAGAAAATTACATACTCTGCAAGTAATATACATACCATTTTATTGCAAGGATTACTAACATTTTATTATAAAAATTATTACCATTTTACTGCAAGGATTTTTATATTTATTTATACTGTAGGTTTCAATAATGAATACTGATAAAATTGCAACTCGAGCAATTTGGAAATATCCTCTATAACAATGAAGGAATGGACAAATTAACGACATCGATGTTTAGAAAAATAATTAAAAACCAAGCAAATACACTATGTCATAATTGTAAAAAGTATTTTATGTTCGTCTGATGTACAAAACGTTGACATATTATATGTAAAAGTTCATGAACATTTTACCATAGAGATAATTGCTTAAAAGCAGAACGTAATTGTGGAAGGTAGCCTATATTTTGATGTAGATCATGCATTTTTGGCAGCTAGTCCAAGGGGGCTATTCACAGCATCCATGCAATTTGTTATCGGTGAGAAGTTGCACTAAAGTGAATTCATTTCACTCCATACGGTTTGGTAAATTCTTCCCAAAATGTCGTCATTTCAGTGCGACTTTGGTGTTGTGAGTGGGCCCCCTGATGGTATGTATTTAATAAAGCGTTACATGTATGTACGAGGCGCGTTATTTTTAGTAGGTACCGTTTTGAAATTTTGCCGATGCACCACTACGGTCGGCATTTGGTTCATGCCTGCTGTGTACCTACATTTGTCTAGAAGGAACCAGCCATTACGGAAACATTCGACCCTGGGTACGTTTGATTGTAAGCATTTAAAATGCCTCTGTGTGATTCGTTTTCTTAGTACTAAGGGAGGTCTTTTATATATGTTTTTGTTCAAAACCCCTTACTCACCAAGTTACAGAAAAATCAAGTAGGGTGATGTTAACTAGAAAATGGTGTTTTTGTAGGAAACTGCATCGTAAATCCTAAAAATCGATATTACCATTTAACACTCATCAATTGTAACGAAGATGAAGTAAAACTCATCAATCCAAAATTTCAATTCGATAACATTAACAATTTTGATATCTTGACCTTAAAAAAATACAGTTACAACTTAGACCGATTACAACTGTTATATAATTCAATATATACGTCTCACTTAGATAATGAACAACGCGAAAGTATTCTTAACATTTGTAAAAATTACAACGACATATTTTTCTTAAAGGGCGATGCACTTTCTTACACTACCACTGTTAAACATAAAATACCTACAATCAATGATGATCCTGTAAACATTAAACCACATACAGGGTATCTGGAAAGTAACTAGGTATTATAAAATAGCTGTAGAATTTTTAATATCAGTGGAATCATAGGTCCAGACCTGACACCATGTGACTTCTTATTATGGGGCTGGGCAAAAGATGAGGTGTACCAGACGAAACCTCGCCCCCTGGAACAATTGGAATCACAGATTCAAGACGTTATACATAATAATACCACACGCGACTTCCTACAGAAAATTTCATACCTGGCTGTTTGAGATGATTGGTTGACGCCATAGGCGCGTACATTGAATTTTAAGCTATGCATCAATATTTTTGTATAACACTGTATCTATGATATTCATTTGAATAAATCAGTGCTGTTAATATAGAATTTAATCGCCTTTTTCAATACCTACTTACTACCCAGCCACATTGTAGATTACCATTCCATCGACAATCAGAAATCAAATTGATGATATGTTAAAAGATGACATAATACGCGAAAGTGATTCCCTTTTTAAGTCTCCATTATTAGTTGTGCCGAAGAAACCCGATATACATTGCAACAAAAGATGGCGAGTTGTTGTAGATTTCAGAAAATTAAATGAAAAATCTGTTGCGCCAGTACATCTTTTACCCAACATAACCGAGATCTTAAATTGTTTGGGGAATTCTTCATCTTCTTAGATTTAGCTTTGTTACGTTTAATTTTCGCTGTTATGAATTAAAAATTTTAATTCGGGTTTATATTCTCTTTATTTACAAATAAATTTAAAATAACTAATATTACACTGACGCTGCTGTAAAGGGTCAATCGGTATTCTCGATTCTATTCACTATTGTCCGGAACGCTGCGTAGCGGTAATCTAAAAAGATATACAGCAGTATTAGTTAATTAATCGGGAATAAACGTTGTAATGGGAATTTGGGGTTAGGTTCGAATATTTATATTTGCACTTGGATTTTCTAATTAGTAATTACTATGACTACTTACCTGTAATGTATTGAGTGATAATTGTGTTTTTGTCCGTCAAAGTGGATTTATAAACAATTCACTTGTATCACTTTGTTTTGTTGCGTCTGTCAAATCACTGTCATTATTCACTACTGAATGTATCGGTAAGATAGACAACTGTTTTAAAAGTAACATGATCGGAAATTATTAGATTCGGTATAGTGATATGTTATCTGCTTTGAAGGGAAGGGAGCATATGTTGTTACTCAAATGTATATTTAGGTCTGTAATTAATTCGATTTATTAATTGTGATTTATGATGTGGCGACATCTATGATTACTTGAACTAACTAAATTCTATAATAATCAACTTATTGCAATAGCACTGCTGTTACGTATCTGTGTTATGTAATCCAGTGGCGGAGATGAAATGTGGGCAATGAATTCTTGTTTTTTTATTTTCTAAATTTATTCTGTTCTTTCTGGTATTTTTAATGTAAATTCACATGGTTGCCTTTTTCTTGGTATTTTCATTGAATTCATGACGTAGGAAGATTCTTCTGGTCAGACAGAGGTCATTGAATTGCGAATTGGTTTTTGGTGTTTTTTTTTTCACGTGAAACGTGGACTTGTGAAAATCAAAATTGAACTGCGATTATTGTGTCTGAAGAAATTCTTAATTAGTAAAATAATTAACACAGTAGTGTTTCCTCGATTGAGGGATAATTAATTGAGAAATTTTCCATGTGGAGTTGTTTGGTGGAGATTGAATTTCTCGAATTGGTTTTTTTTGGTAACCACATGGTGTCGTAGTCATACGGATGTCTCAGATCCTGTAGTTCACTCCTTAGGACCGCCCTAGATCATAGGTGAGTTATTGTTTTGATGCTTGCTGGTTGGAAAAACCCTTTCTAATGCTTGAGGGAATTTCTAGGTCCTTTTTCATTTGCCTTTCTGTGCTGTTGGCAATGTTTTACGCTGTCTCTCGTGCCGAATTCCTGTTACGATTTTGCTGTGCTGAATTCCTGTGACGATTTTGCCGTACTGAATTCCTGTGACGATTTTGCCGTGCTGAATTCCTGTGGCGACTTTCCGTGTTGATTTCCGTGCCGCCCTTCTGGGAATTAACCACTTTGATAGATGCTGATGGTCGCTGTACTTAATGAATTAACTTCTGGAATTTTGGAACTTCGTGCTTCGAATTTTATCGTCGGATATTCCTTATCAAAGGGATTCGTTCATTTTCATTGGATGTCCTTTTTGTCCTGTGAGTTCGAGATCAACGCTATTCGCGAAGGTTGCATTTATCCACTGTCACGTAATATGGAGGATACAATCGGAAAAATAAGGTCATGTTTTTTTTTTTAATTTTTTTTAATTTCTAAATTCATATTATCACTTTAATCATTCATTTCTAATTTCATAATCTGTCAATATTTAACGGGGAAGTCAAACTTTGGGTAATTTGTTTGTTGTGAGTATATTTCTAATTTAATATTCTATTTTTGCGCTACTGAATAAAACGAACAAATATATTTAAAATACTGTAGGATTTATTTGTTTTGTATCTTTGGGTAAGTTTTGTAATGGTATGACGTCATGACCACGTACCCCATAAGAACGTGAAAACTACATTTAATATTTTTTTGCGTTAAAGAATTTAAGGATTAATATATATTCCACCTTTATTTGTACCCCGTATGTTAATTAATTTTTTTTTCTTTCCCTTGCTTGCTAAATCTAATTTTCTTTACCATTAATTATCAATAAAGGTTATTTTTCTTATTTAAAACGTATTTGATGATTTCTTTGCGACCTTCGAATTTTCTTTTCTATTCAAATCAAATATTTATTTTCCATCAAATACAAGGTGTACATTGGTGTTGGTCAACTTAAAATTAACAAATTAAAAACTGAAAAACTTAAAACTAAATGTAGATTTACAATTGCACATAATAAGAACGAAACACCACAATTCACAACAGATTAAAAATATTAAATGTTATTCTCAAAAAAGGCAGCAAAACTGTAATATACTCTTGTTTTAAGTATTTCCTTCAAACGTTTCTTAAATATATCACTATCGTGAGATTTCAAATGATTTGGAAGTTTATTATATATTTTAATACCAAATATATTCGTACTGTTAGCGTGAGCCGACGATCTGTGCCACCCTAGGTGAATATTTGAGTTGCGTAAGTTATATGCATGGTTCACGTTATTTTGTGATTCAAAATTATTCCTGTTTTTGTGTATATATGTGGCGACTTCTAGGACATACAGATTGTAAATTGTTAAGATTTCTAATTTTATGAAATGAGGTTTGCAGGAATCCGTTTGTTTCAAACCAATTATTGTCCGTAATGCTTTTTTTTACAGAAGAAGAAGCTTTTGGGCTTCAGAACATGAACCCCATATAATTAACCCATACGACATGCGTGATTGAAACTCTGCATAGTATACCTTTATTAAGTATTGTAAGTTGACAACTGTCCTCAACACACGAAGTTTATAAATAACGGTAGATAACCTGCGTTGTAAGGTAAAGCAGTGCCTATGCCATTTTAGATTTTTTGTTAATTCAAGTCTTAAAAACCTAATAGACTCTGTCGCATTAAGAGCAAACACTTCCATATTTGAATTTATTGTTTTACCTTGCAATGAAAAGTTAATATATGTTGTTTTGGCAACAATGCGGGGACTTTAAACCCATTGACATATTGCCTGGATTCTTGGATATATTATACCTACGGCTTTCCTTGCATCTCATTAGTTGAAAATTCGATCTAGTAAGCTATGAGTTGTATTCTCAGTGAAAGATTCCTGTTCTTGTGAAATTCCGTCTAAAGATAGAACAATACGATTACGAAATAGTTCATAAAAGCAGACGCTTTAAGTTGAATGTTCGAAATAAATGCTATTACGCGTAGTAAATCAAGTAATTTGAGAATCATTTATGAAAATTTTAAAAATAAATCAGTTATTTGAAATAAAACAACACAGTTGGGAGGGTTTCACTTTAATTGTTGAACACTGCAACATGTTTCACCACACAGTGACTTCATCAGGCTGATGAAATAATGATTATTTCATCTGCCTGATGAAGCCACTGTGTGGTGAAACATGTTGCAGTGTTCAACAATTAAAGTGAAACCCTCCCAACTGTGTTGTTTTATTTCAAATAGTATTATGGAGTTTCATCATGTATCCGCCTCATCAATTAAATATATAAATCAGTTAGTTCGAACAATCAAAATACAATAAGATTACATGGTTCAGAAAATATAAACAATGCACATTCCGACAGCTTTATCTCTTTATCTAATACCTACCGATCATATACGGGTGTGAAGTTACCAATAGATTCCGCCAATAGATCATAAAAAAATAAAAAAACAAAATAATTGATAATTTTCTTCACAGGCCTACTCATTGTACTCCATTCTAAAAGATAACATTGATAAACCCGGTTTACTAGCCCTTTCTACCCCTATACCTCCCCTAATTCAGTTTGATTATCAATTTTGATTATGTGCTCCTCAAAATTTTCAAGCTATTTTTATATACACATGTTCCCCATACTTCTATTAATCAATTAGAGAGGAAAAAACATTCAAACCGTACTCCCGTAACCCCCAATAAAATAAAAATGCATACTGGATTAATAACTATTTTTCGCCATTAAATTTTCCAAATATTAAAACTGTTTATGTACACTCGTATTGCTTGCCTATATTTAAACAAATATAAAATAAAAAACAAACTACCCCCACCCCCATATAACCTTTTTTTTTTCATTTTTTTTTCGAAACATTATTTATTTGCGGTAATTGTTCGTCTCACTATTAAAAATATTTACTTACAGGCGTTTTCTTCATACTTCAATTGTTCATTTTTGATAAAAATATTTTTTACATCGTAGTTCTCCCACCACTCTGCGAATTTGAAAAATGACTGGATTTTTGATGAGAAATAATTAGTTTTCAGTAATTGCTCCTCTAAATTCTAAAAATATTTTTACACTGGCATGTTCCCCATTCTTCATTTGTATAGATTTTATTAACAAAATTTTCACACCAAACTAACACGTGCTCATCTCTCGATGTTTATGATAAATAATTACTTTTCAGTAATTGCTCCTCCGAATTTTCCAAATATTTACACAGGCGTGTTCCCTATACTTCATTCATTCTGATTTTTCAATCAAATTTTTCACACCGAACTTCCCCCACTCCTAAATAATTGTGAATATAACACATGATCATCTTTCGATTTTTTATGACAAATAATTAGTTTTCAGTAATTGCTCCTCCGAATTCTAAAAATATTTTTACACAGGCGTGTTCCCTATTCTTCATTTGTTCAGATTTTATTAACAACATTTTCACATCGAACTTCTAACGCCCCTAAATAATTGCGAATATAATAGTTGATCATCTCTCGATGTTTTATGATAATTAATTAGTTTTCAGTAATTGCTCCTCCAAAATATGAAAATATTTTTGCACAGGCGTGTTCGCCATACTTCATTTTTTCAGATTTTATAATTAAATTTTTCACACCGAACTTCCTCCACCCCTAAATAATTGCGAATATAACACATGATCATCTTTCGATTTTTTATGATAAATAATTAGTTTTCAGTAATTGCTCCTCCAAAATATAAAAATATTTTTGCACAGGCGTGTTCCCCATACTTCATTTATTCAGATTTTACAATCAAATGTTTCACACCGAACTTCCCCCACCCCTAAATAATTGCGAATATAACACATGATCATCATTTGATTTTTTATGATAAATAATAAGTTTTCAGTAATTGCTCCTCCGAAATTTGAAAATATTTTTGCACAGGCGTGTTCCCCATACTTCATTTATTCAGATTCCACAATCAATCTTTTCACACCGAACCTCCCCCACCCCTAAATAATTGCGAATATAACACATGACCATCTTTCGATTTTTTAATATAAATAATTAGTTTTCAGGAATTGCTCCTCCGAAATTTGAAAATATTTTTGCACAGGCGTGTTCCCTATACTTCATTTATTCAAATCCCCAATCAATTTTTTCAGACCGATTTTCCCTCACCCCTAAATAATTGCGAATATAACACATGACCATCTTTCGATTTTTTATGATAAATAATTAGTTTTCAGTAATTGCTCCTCCGAAATTTGAAAATATTTTTGCACAGGCGTGTTCCCCATACTTCATTTATTCAGATTCTACAATCAAATTTTTCACGTCAAACTTCCTCCACCCCTAAATAATTGCGAATATAACACATGATAATTTTTCGATTTTTTATGATAAATAATTAGTTTTCAATAATTGCTCCTCCGAAGCTTAAAAATATTTATGCACAGGCGTGTTCCCCATACTTCATTTATTCAGATTTTTAAATCAAATTTTTCACACCGAACTTCCCCACCCCTAAATAATTGCGAATATACATTAATCTTTCGATTTTTTATGATAAATAATAAGTTTTCAGTAATTGCTCCTCCGAAATTTGAAAATATTTTTACACAGGCGTGTTCCCCATACTTCATTTATTCAGATTCCACAACCAATTTTTTCACACCGAACTTCCCTCACCCCTAAATAATTGCGAATATAACACATGACTATCTTTCGATTTTTTATGATAAATAATAAGTTTTCAGTAATTGCTCCTCCGAAAATTGAAAATATTTTTGCATAATTAAATTTGTATTATTAAAATAATTCAGTATGTTCAATATAAATGATATTCGATTCACAATCTATCACAATGATTCAATTACCGTTCATACAAAAGAAGATATTTATCAAATTTTAAATGAAAATCATCTTATTTCTCTAGGAGGCTATTAATGGATCAATAAAACTTTTAAGAAAATTCGAAGTAAATACAAGTGGTCAAATATGTACAATGATATAGCTTCATTTATTCAATCATGCGAATTATGCCAGAAAAACAAGCAAACACAACAAGCATTCCTGAAATGCCGTTGAAAATAACAACTACCACATCAACGCCTTTTAAAAAGGCATTTATCGATGGAGTTCGTCCTTTGCCTAAAACAGATTCTAGGAATAAATACATCCTACCATTCCAAGATGATCTTAAAAAACACGGTATTGCAATTCCCTGCAAAATCAAGAAGCGGAAGCGAAAGCTTTTATCACCAATATAATTTGTTAATATGGTATGTCTTATGACAGATTTGACAATTACAACCCCTATTCACAGGTCCTTACGAAATCATAGAAATAAATAATAACGTAAATTCTACAATTAAATGCAACGGGAGAAAGGTTAAAGTTCATAATAACCGTTTTAAATTGTTTAATTTAAATGTATAAGAAAACGCAATTGTCTAATCCCTAAGATTAGACATACATTTAATTATTAATTATTCTATTACGATTGCATCATTCGTTCAATAATGCAATCATAACACAACACAATTCCGGACAATTACCTGATGCTCCACTTACGCAAGAATGAGGAGCGCCTTTCCGGCCAATCCACGGCAACAACTTCTGCAACTTAGCAACGGACTTGTGGACTTTGTGACCATCAGCGTCCCAAATCACCGGGCCAACGCTACCAGTCAGCACCAACACCAAATAACCAGAGTTATTTCGCCTTTCAAACCATTAACTAGCATGTCATGTATTTAAGTTATAATATTACAATATATACCTATTTAAATCCACTACTCTACCCTGAACTATTACATGGTCCTTCGAACAAAACAGCTAACTGGGTCAAGCCCGCACCAAGCCTAAGCGCCAGTTAATTCCTATCAATCCGAAAGCTGGGTCCAGCACGCACCAAGCCAAAGCGCCAGCTTTCATTCCAAAAAATAAATCCAAATTAACTGGGTCAGCCCTCATCAAGCCTAAGCGCCAGTTAATTTTCCTAAAAACCGAAAGCTGGGTCTAGCACGCACCAAGCCAAAGCGCCAGCTTCCAATCCAAAAATCAAAATTGACTGGGTCGAGCCCGCACCAAGCCTAAGCGCAAGTTAATTTTCCTATCAATCCGAAAGCTGGGTCTAGCACGCACCAAGCCAAAGCGCCAGCTTTCATTCCCAAAATAAATCCGAATTGACTGGGTCAGCACGCTCCAAGCCTAAGCGCCAGTTAATTTTTCTACGAATCGAAAGACCGCACCCCATTGACCGCCAAAATGGAACGTGCCAACGAACTCGCAAAAGACCAAGAAGAATTGGGCCAGAAAATTAGTCCACTGGGCACCAATATCAAGAAAATCAAAAAATTACTTCATCAAACGTCTAGAGACATTGGAAAATCTCTGGGGTGTAGTTCAGAACAACGACGATCTCCTAAAAAAAATGCAACGTCTCCAAAGAACACACATATTTCACAACCAGATATTTTCAACAAATCGAAACAATATACAATAAAACGAAAAATTACATAATCAGAAATGCAAAAAGTCTAAATATGTGGGATGATGACACCGATTCATCTGACGACCACAAAAAAGAAACGGATACGAAAACTCCGTCTCTAACGAAGCAGCAAATTCGATTGCAAAAGCAACAAGAAAAATTCAATCGCCTCACGAGAACAATGAATACTATCTTCGAAGAAAAGAGCCAAGAGAAACCAAAACAGCGATACCAATCCCTACTACAACGACTACAAAAACAATGGGACAGTGCGCAAGAACTACATGAAGAAATAATGGGGCACGAGCAGGCCTACGCTGATGACTACTTTGTGAACAACGAGTTTGAAATATTAGAAACCAACGTTGACGCATGTTCAGAAATTCTCCAAAACAGAATGCGCGAAATTCCAGCAGCACATGTAGTAAACTTGCCGAAAATCGAATATTCAACATTCTCGGGCAGCTACGAAAAGTGGACATCGTTCAAAGATTTATTCAGCAAAACAATAATTAATAACATTGCCCTAAGCAAGACTGAAAAGTTGCAATACTTGAAGTCATACATAAAAGGTGAAGCCGCAGCACTGATTCAACATCTAACCATCTCCGAAGACAATTTCGAAGCAGCCTGGCAGATCCTAGACGAACGATACGAAAATAAACGATTACTAGTATCCAAATTACTAAAAAGAAGTCTGCATCTCCCGCAAATACAATACGAATCCGCAGAAAACCTGAAACGGATGCACGATCATATAAAAGAAAGCATTTCCGCACTATCAGCAGTAAAGCTAGATGTCAACGCAATGGAACCAATGATAATCGAAATCATGCACGAAAGATGGGACCCAGAAACAAGAAAATTATATGATCAAGGTTTAAAAAATCCAAACGAAATTCAATCGTTGGAATCAGTGTTGCTATTCCTAAGACAAAGGTTCCAGTCGCTAGAACATTCTAACAACAAAGACAAGCAATCAAAAGTTGTATCTCAACATCCATCAAGATACCAGGGGCAAAATAACGCGAACAACCAAAAACGTGAGCCAATACACCACAATAACAGGTGTATATTTTGCTCTGAATCACATTCTATTATGGAATGTGATAGATTTAAAAACCTATCCGCAAAAGAACGGAATGCGGAGATAAGACAGAGACGTCTATGCACAAACTGCCTCAGAGATCATCCGATATCATAGTGCAGGAGTAACAGAGTATGCTGGCAATGCAAAGGGTTCCATCACACATTGCTGCATTGGGATAGGCCACAAAACAACACAGCATCCCGGCAAACAGTTCAACAACCCACTGATAGACGGCAAAACAGCTACAACGCAAGAACTGCATGTGCAGTAACTGCAGATAAACAAAGTGATACTAAGATACCTGTATTGGCTACTGCCATTGTACAAGCAAGAGCTGCAAATGGCGAAAACAAATATTTGAGAGTTCTAATCGATACAGGGTCACAAATCTCATTAATCACTGAAGAAGCTGCGCAAAGATTGGGGCTGCCAAAACAAAAAGTCCAAGCTACGATTACTGGAATCAACGCAGCAGCAATTCAAACAGCAAAATGGAAGATTAACGTAATCATGTTGCCGAGATTCCCAAGTAAATTCAACATGAATTCAGATTTTATTATCATTCCAAAAATTACAAAGTCTCAACCAATAAACAAACTACCGAATTTAGATTGTACCTGGAGCAACAAGTGGATAGCTGATCCCACATTCAACATTCCAGGTCAGATTGATGCACTAATCGGAATCCAAGAATACGAAGCCATCATATTGAAAGGATTGATCAAAACAAACAACCTAATAGGGCAACAATCTGAATTGGGTTGGTTAATAAGCGGAGCTTCACGAACCGCAAACAGCCATAACATTCCGACCAGCTGCAGCATGATGGTAGTTATTGAAGATCAGCAACTTACAAAATTCTGGGAGACAGAAGAAATACCTACACCCAAACCACCAAGCGATGCGGACAGAGAGTGCGAAGACTATTATCAAAGCACAACCACGCGTGAATCTGATGGGAGATATATGGTACGCATCCCGTTCAATTCTACAACGTTAACATTAGTAGATTCTCGTAGCCAGGCAGCCGCACGACTCATTCAATTAGAAAAGAAATTAGCGAAAAACAAAACGCTTGCTCGGTATTCAAGCTTCATACAAGAATACATTGACTTGGGGCACATGACAAAAGTTCAGAAACAATCATACAATCATGGAGCATACTACATTCCCCACAAACCAGTCATCAGAGAGTCAAGCAGTACAACAAAACTCCGTGTTGTCTTTGATGCATCTAGTAAAACAACATCCAAAGTAAGTCTAAATAACATCATCATACCGGTCCCTCACTACAACAAGATCTCTCTGAAATCATGTTACGATGGCGCATGCACAAAATCGTAATCACGGCAGATATAGAGAAGATGTACAGGCAAATCAATATACATCCCAATGATCAACAATACCAACGAATATTATGGAGATTCAACCCCAAGGAAGCAATTAAAGAATATCAACTTACAACCGTAACGTATGGAACGGCATCAGCACCCTATTCAGCAATTCGCACTATGCAACAACTTGCACGTGATGAAGCAACAAATTTTCCAAAAGCTTCATCAATAACTCGCAACGATTTCTACGTAGACGATCTTTTATCAGGTGCCAACTCCATAGAAGAAGCAATTGAGCTACAACATGAACTCATACACATGCTCAAGACAGGCGGCCTGGTACTTCGTAAATGGTCAAGCAACGCACCAGAATTATTAGAGTCCCTGCCAGAAGATTTAAAACTAAAAGAACCCATTGAAATCCAACAAGAAGAACATCGAAAATCACTTGGAATATGGTGGTCCCCTCAACAAGACACCTTCCAATTCAAGGTTCACATAACACACAAAGAAGCCCCAACAAAACGACACATAATCTCAGAAATTTCAAAACTATTCGATCCACTGGGCTGGTTATCGCCAATCATCGTGCGTGCCAAACTACTAATCCAAGAACTATGGAAACATAAATTAGATTGGGATGAAGCAACCCCTAAAACCATTACAACGTATTGGCATCAGTTCCAACGTGATCTTAGAGATGTGGAACAAATCATTGTCCCTCGCAAAATCCAATCTACACAATACACGACAATACATGGATATTGCGACGCCTCTGAAAAAGCATATGGAGCGGTAGTTTATGCGAAAACAACCATCGACGGTATCACGTTTACAACAATACTTCAGTCAAAATCCAAGGTGGCTCCCATCAAATCAAAGCTGACTATTCCAAAATTAGAATTAAGAGCTGCCCTGCTTCTAGCTCGTCTCATTCGGAAGATATCAAAAACACTTCAGTTTGAAAACATTTTTGCCTGGACCGACTCAATGATCATACTGGGATGGATTCAAGGTGATCCAGCGAAATGGAATCAATTCGTATCCACCAGAGTAACTGAAATAATACAAATCATACCCAAGGAGAGATGGAATCACGTGGACACAAAATAAAATCCGGCTGATCTAGTCTCCAGAGGAACAACACCAAATAATCTTCGATGCAACAGATTATGGTGGAAAGGTCCATCATGGCTGGAAGAACAAACTACGATTCCAAAACCAGTAACCTCAGTTCACAAAGAAGAATTAAAGATATGTCTGGCAACCTCAATGAAAGTACAGGTCGAGCCTCCAGATGACATGACAGATCGATTCTCCAACATGTCAAGAATGCTACGAGTATTAGCTTATGGTAAAAGTTGGAAAACAAAAAGCAACAATCCTCATTTGACAGTGGAAGAGCAAGAAAACATACTTAGAATTGTCATAAAATCTACACAAACAATAACCTATGGAGATGAACTAAAATATCTTCGAGAAAGCAACAATTTACCAAAATCAAGTAAATTGGCAGTTCTTAACCCGTTTGTGGACGTCAATGGAATACTTAGTGTGGGCGGACGGCTACAAAATGCTACACTCCCATTCGATACTAAGCATCAAATTATAAATCCGCATCAATCCAATCTGGCCAAGCTCATCATTCGTGATGCACACATCAGAACTCTTCACTCAGGAAATCAATCAACACTTGCATAGATCAGAAGAAAATTCTGGATCACGCGTGGAAAGAGTGCAGTCAGACCAATTATAAGCAAATGCACCACGTGGTTACGCTACAAAGCAACTACGGCACAACAGTTAATAGGGCATCTTCCGGAAGCTAGAGCAACGTCGTCACCCCCTTTTACCCACTGTGGTATCTACTACGCCGGACCCATTCCGATTCGAGCCTACAAAGGTCGTGGATATCAAGCTCTTAAAGGCTATGTTGCAGTTTTCGTATGCTTATCAACAAAAGCCATTCATCTAGAAGCTGTAAGTTATCTCACTACGGACGCCTTCCTAGCAGCATTCAAGAGATTCACATCGCGGAGAGGCAATTGTAGACATATTTACAGCGATAATGGCACAAACGTTCAAGGCGCAAGCAAATTACTCGCAGTAGAAATTGAAACTATTGTGAAATAATCCAAAATTCAAGATACTCTAGCCACCAATGCAACTCAATAGCATTTCATTCCCCCAGCAACACCACACTTTGGTGGAATTTGGGAAGCCGCTGTAAAGTCAATGAAACATCATCTACATCGAATCATCGGAGAATCTAAACTCACGTTTGAAGAACTATCTACGTTACTATGTGAGATTGAGGCTTGTTTAAACTCTCGACCACTCTGTTCAATTTCCACAGAACCAAATGAAATTATTGCAATCACGCCCGCTCACTTTTTAACGGGGTGTGAAATGAAAACGCCGTACTTATCAACGTCCCAAGCCATATCATTGGATCTAAAGGGAAGATGGAAATTATTACTAAAAATGAAAACAGATTTCTGGCAAGCATGGCACAACGAATATTTATCTCAACTTCAAGTGAGATACAGATGGAACAAAACGCAGCCTAATATGGCCCCAGATACAATAGTTATAATCAAAGAAGATAATGCCCAACCGCAGCATTGGCCATTAGGTAAAATAATTAAAACTCATCCAGGAAAAGATGGAATAGTCAGACTGGTCACAGTTATGAAAAGTGGAGGAAATACTACAAAAAAGGCGATACATCATCTTATTCCACTTCTGAAAGACGAAACTAACGAAGAAGAAGAAACAAATATGAAAACAGAGCTGCACACGCATATGGCACTAACTAAAGAAAAAATAATTAGAAAACAAAAAAGCCCAGTCATCATACTGATATTTATTCTCTTACAGTATTTTCAAGTTGCAAGCAGCTATTACACAATTAAACATCCCCACGACGGATTATATATTGAACACTTTGGCAGCGCACAAACTGAGAGAGGAACCTTTCGCATCCATGCAGAATATAACCGAACTCTTTTGGAGGATGATGTACGTCGAGCTAGTAACGTCACCTTGCGATTTCTACAACTATGCAAAGAAACCCACAAAGTAACAACAGAGGTGGAATGCAAGAGCCTGGTACATCATTTGAGAGAAATACTAAAAAGTATTGAAGAAACTTTCTCAGGCATAGCAAACGAGGATTACTAGGAACATTGATAACCGCAGTATTTGGAGTTAATGACGAAGTTTACATAGATATTGACCGCCTTGATGCCAATCAGAAGCAGCTCATCCACTCAGCATAACATCAAACTAAATTAATGATATCCGCCATGGCAACATTCAACAATACAGAAGAAGTCATTAAAAAAGAAGTTGGAACAATTTCAACTAAAGATAAACCAAGGTTTCCAATTAATCCATAAAATGTCAAAATGGTATGCCGCCATCAATTCCAACCAATTAAATATCCATCTCCTTGGTGCGTATCAAACAGCACATAATTTCCTCAGCGAAACCTACCAACACCTCTCCAAAATTTTAAGCATCCATTACAGACAAAATAACTTCCATATTCTAATACCTCCTTCTCAGATTCAATCCATCATAAAACATGCAAACATAAAGCTCCCATCCAATCTACAAATACTATCCGCACCTATCACAAATGTGCAAAGCAAACAGGATAGCAACACAATACACATTTATGGGCACTTCCTTATTGTGGATACATCACAGTTCACAATAATGAAAGCAACAGCGACACCATGTCAAATTCATAAAACATACTACGAGGCGCTGGATATATCTCAAAACATCATCGCAGTTGACTACAATCAACAACTCTACTTCCATTTGCAAGAAACAGAATTTTCGGCTTGCAGAACACTGACACGACACAAGTATGTCTGCACACCCACCCAAATCATGGACAGCGAGACACGTCCCGAATGCATCATCAGTCAAATATTCGACCGAGATGACAAGATACATTGCAGAACAAGAAAATTTCCATTACATTCTATTACATGGAAGCAACTACATATGTCAAACACACGGTTATTCATCACACCATCATCCATCAAAATAGCCATATCCTGCAATGGTACACGAGAGGATGTTCAACTTAGCAACACAGGAGTAATCCAAATAACCCAGGATTGCATCATACATACACAACATGTGATGCTAACGCTAACCAGATGGAATCCAAAGCAATACTGGCCACATATTCAAAGAAGGCTAACGTTTCCCTTATAAGTGGACAAACAGTACCGCCTATAAATCCAATTTCATTCAAATCTATTCTACGATCGCAGAACAATAAGATGGCAACTGATATAATCAACAAAGAAGAGGAACTTAGGGACCAACTTTCGAACATCAACTGGAAACACATCAGATACCACTCGTCCTGGACCAGTGCTGTGACAACCATAGGCACATTTGGCGTATTAGGACTAGGAATCGCAATCATTCGGCACATCTGGAAGAAAAAGCAAAGTGGCGAAACCTCACCGGCAGGACATCCAGAAGAACTTCAAATGGTTCCAAGTCCAGCTTCCAGAGCATCTCCAGAATACTGTACAGTCCAGAGGACACCAAAAAATGTCAACACACACTCACTTCCAAGGAACTTATCACCGACAGAGTCCATCCAACTACGACCGCTGATACCCCACACTCCCGGCGGGCAGAATGTCTAATCCCTAAGATTAGACATACATTTAATTATTAATTATTCTATTACGATTGCATCATTCGTTCAATAATGCAATCATAACACAACACAATTACGAACAATTACCTGATGCCCCACTTACGCAAGAATGACGAGCGCCTGTCCGGCCGATCCACGGCAACAACTTCTGCAACTCAGCAACGGACTTGTGGACTTTGTGACCATCGGCGTCCCAAATCACCGGGCCAACGCTACCAGTCAGCACCAACACCAAATATAAATACCCGCGAGGAGGCCAACTGACCAGAGTTATTTCGACTCTCAAACCATTAACTACCATGTCATGTATTTAAGTTATAATATTACAATATATACCTATTTAAATCCACTACTCTACCCTGAACTATTACAGTAATAGTGACGACAATTTTTTGGTACAGGCATACAAAAATGTCGGCTCACAGAACGAAGCTGTCCTTTACAATATCAGTCCAATAGCGACATCTCCTGGAATATATTTCGAAAACTTTCGATCCATTTCACTTGATAATGATAATTGAAAATGTATAACAAATGTTAATTTAGAAATTTAAGATTGCCAAAGTAATACAAAAACAGCAATATAAGTAATCCAGTAGACGAAACAACTGTAATTTCAATTGAAAAGAAAATCTAAAATAATAGTTTAATTATAAAGAAAGCCGACAAAGCTAATTCGGTACTCATTTGGCCTAAAAATGCTGACAAACACAAAATTAAAATTATTAGAATCCGGTCCTAAATTTTCACCACATGTTAGTTGCAATAGCTATAAAGAAATATTAATTGTTGAATCAGAATCAGCCCTTAAACAAATCAGCAATTGTGATTCAAAGAAATTTAAGATTGCCAAAGTAATACAAAACCAGCAATATGAGTAATCCAGTAGACGAAAAAACTGTAATTTCAATTCCCAATATTAACCCATTTATAACATTTCCAATGCACACTATCTCCCTTAGGTTATACGGTTTAATAAAAATCCACAAAAAAATTCCCCTATTCCTCCGGTAGTGTGATATATAAGCTCCTCCTCCCGTAATTTGTCTATCCACTAATATTCAATTTTTAAAGAAATAACCGATTATAAAGATCCATATTCAGTTAAAAGTTCCATTAAACTCACTAAAAATCTCAACAATTCCAAAATACAAGCTAGTATCATTTGACGTAACTAATATGTTTGATAATGTTCCTTCTTCAGAGTGTAATCAATTAATAGAAAATACATTTGATAGATGTAATACAAACATCACTATAAAAAGAGAATTTTTAAATATTTTACAAATTATTTTAAATAACAATTTTTTCTCAATTAATAATATAATGTATAAACAAACTAATGGTCTAGCAATAGAGTGACCCTTAAGTCCATTGCTAGCAGATATTTTTATGCACCATTTTACTTCAATTATTATAAATTCACCGCTAGCCAAAAAACATATTAAAATGAGGTACCGTTACATTGATGATACACAAGCTTGTTTCCAGGGTACAGATAGACAATTAAACCAATCGTTAGATTTTATTAATAACCTCCATCCCAGAATCAAATTTACAGTAGAAGCAGAAATTAACAACAATATTAAATATTTAGATCTCTCCATCACTAAAATAAATAACATATTAACTTTTGACATTTTTAGAAAACCTACATTCATTCACTCAATAATTCCTATCCACTCTAGGCATCCCTAGAAACATAAAATAGCTGCTTTTAATTCAATGATTAATCAATCATTAAAATCCCTTTATCAAAATAAGCATTTGAAAAAGAGGTTGGCTTGATTAGAGCCATGGCAGTTAATAATGGGTACGGCCCTGATCTGGTTGACAAACTTATTAAAAAACATACATTTTCACAAATTAAACATTTATTATATGCTGGAATACCACACAAATTTGAAATCATAAATTATAAACCAATCACTTACTTTGGTAATGTTAGTCTCCAAAATAAAAACATTCTAAGAAAACACAACATAGAAATAGCAAACTTAAAAGCTAAAATGCGCTTAATATATACCTGCGGATTAGGAGGAGTAATTACGTAATGAGCGCGGGGGTTATGGAGTTAAGGGAAAACCGACAATTAGGCCGACATCTTAAATCTATTTTAAGTGTAATTGGAACAAATAATATAAAATAGAAAAACAGAAAAATAAGAAAAATACACAAGTTACAATATACATAAAAACATGAGAACATATAACAAGAAAAATACAAAAATTATTACAACGGAACGAGTTTAAGTAATGGGTTGTCTAGTGGGCTCAAATCAAAATTTAGCAGATCAGCGTTATGTTTTTTCATGTAAAAAGCTTCGTACAGGTTTAAGTGATAATTTGTGGAGAATTTTAATAGTTTGGTGTTGTTGAGGGAGAATTTATGACCTGTTTCAGTAGAGTGATGGGCAACTGCAGATTTTGTAGGGTTGTTGTATTTGATATGTAATGTATGTTCTTTGTATCTCGTAATGACATTTCTTTTAGTTTGGCCTACATAAATTTTACTGCAGTTACAACATTTGATGGAGTAGATTCCCTGTTTTTCCAAGTCGTCTACTGCATCAAAGGTGTTACCCAATAGCGACTTTAAATTTGTGTTGACGTAGTAAGCAGCTGTAATTTTGAATTTTTTAAATAGTTTATCAAATCGGGTTTCTGAATCAGGTACATAAATTATCCTAGCGTATGTGGTCTCTTTGCTGTTTAAATTAGTTAACCGGGTAGAACAGGTAATTTTTTTTTTAAATAAATGTCTATTAATTAATTTATTGATGGTGTTAATGTCGTACTTTAAGTTAATTGCAATTGAACGTATGAAGTCGAGTTCCTTTTTTCGGTTTGAAGGAGATTATTATTATATACATTCAGAGTCATGTACACCTACAAAATATAAAATGGCAGCGTTTAATAGCATGATTTTCAGAGCAATTAAACTACCCCTCTCTCCTTCAAACCGAAAAAAGGAACTCGACTTCATACGTTCAATTGCAATTAACTTAAAGTACGACATTATGTACCTGATTCAGAAACCCAATTTGATAAACTATTTAAAAAATTCAAAATTACAGCTGCTTACTACGTCAACACAAATTTAAAGTCACTATTGGGTAACACCTTTGATGCAGTAGATGACTTGGAAAAACAGGGAATCTACTCCATCAAATGTTGTAACTGCAGTAAAATTTATGTAGGCCAAACTAAAAGAAATGTCATTACGAGATACAAAGAACATACATCACATAAAAAATACAACAACCCTACAAAATCTGCAGTTGCCCATCACTCTATTGAAACAGGTCATAAATTCTCCCTCAACAACACCAAACTATTAAAATTCTCCACAAATTATCACTTAAACCTGTACGAAGCTTTTTACATGAAAAAACATAACGCTGATCTGCTAAATTTTGATTTGAGCCCACTAGACAACCCATTACTTAAACTCGTTCCGTTGTAATAATTTTTGTATTTTTCTTGTTATATGTTCTCATGTTTTTATGTATATTGTAACTTGTGTATTTTTCTTATTTTTCTGTTTTTCTATTTTATATTATTTGTTCCAATTACACTTAAAATAGATTTAAGATGTCGGCCTAATTGTCGGTTTTCCCTTAACTCCATAACCCCCGCGCTCATTACGTAATTACTCCTCCTAATCCGCAGGTATATATTAAGCGCATTTTAGCTTTTAAGTTTGTATTTGTCAACCATTGATAATGATCACATCGTGATCGAAATGTGCATTTGGTACTCCAAATAAATAAGTGAAGAAAAGATACAAGTGTTTCATTAATTTAAAACCATCTTCACGCAACTCAACAACAATTAAGTATAGAAATAGCGTTTGAACCATTTTGGTTTAAACGCTATTTAATTTTTTTGTAAGCATATGTGAATAATAATCAATTAGTCATAACAAATTTTATGCAGCAACTTTAACAGTATTAGTGATTTTTTTTAACATTTCACTGTTCATAAGGTGCCTAACGGAGCCGCATTTATTAATCAATGTTCAAGTCTCGATGGGGCCGCATTAGTTGTTTTTTTTGTGTGTGTGTGGAAAAACAATTATGAGTGTTCACAGTTCAATGTCCGGAGGTCACAGCGAAGCTGAATTTATGAACTGCGAAGACACAGTCATAAATGGAGACGACATCGACCGAGACACAAATAACCCCCATACACAGAGACAATCTTCATCTTCTTAGAGTAGGATTCTGACAGATTTGGAACGACTGCAGAAGGAAATGGAAGACGAAGAGAGAAAGCACCGAGCGAAAATGGCCTGAATGAAGGAGGCGAAGCAGGCTCTCGTAAACAAAACTTCGCCGCAAGACAATGAAATTGAAGAGCTTCGTTCGGAGATGTTAAGGAGCTACAGATGGACCTACTGCTCAGAGAAAATTTTCAAACCAGAAAGGAGCGCGTCCATTTACAAAAACAGCGAGACCACTTCGAGAATATGCTGTTCATGGAACAAGAGCGACTTAATTAAAGCACACAAAAAGGATTTACCGATCAGGCCAGTGGTGTCATATATAAACAGTCCTTCTAGAATCCTTGCCGTAAAATTAAATAGTCTTTTTAAAAAAACATACAAAGTTTAATTCAAAATACTCTATAAAAAAACTCACTATCTCTTACCCAAAAACTCAAATCAATATCCTTACCAAGCAATTAAAAACTGGTTTCTTTTGATGTTTCGAATATGTTTTCTAATATTCCCACAAATGAATGTCTAAAATTAATTAAGGAAATCCTATACAAATCAAACATCAACATCGTGACTAAATCAGAACTTTACAATAGTTTCGAAGTTCGCTTGAGTCCAAACTATTTTCAATTCGATGGTAATTTTTATCAACAACCGTCAAGCTTAGCCATGGGCTCACCTTTAAGGCCTCTTCTTGCAGAAATATTCATGGGAAACATCGAAGAAAAAATATTTCATTTGAACTCGAGTGAACTCGTATTGTTTTGGTTTAGATACGTCGATGATGTTTAAGCATGTTTTAACAGCACATCTATACAATTAGACCATTTCCTAACCGCTATTAATAATATACACCCAAAAATAAAGTTCACAATGGCAACCGAAATAGATAATAAAATCAATTTTCTAGATATCACCATAGTCCCCAATAATAACAATTTAGAATTCGATATATTCAGAAAACCCACCAATGTCAATTCAACAATTCCTTTTAATTCCAGCCATCACATATCACATGAACTTGCCGCTTACCATTTAATGATCCACAGAGCTCTTCCATTCCACTATCCCAAGATAACATAAACACTGAACTAGATTAAATTATAGAAATAGGAACTGAAAATGGTTTTCCATCTAAAATGATTGTAAATTTAATAAATAAAAAACGTTATCAAAAAGCTATGAATCATATTTTCCCAAAATCGCCAAACTCATCAGAATCACCTTTCATCACCCTCACCTATTTTGACAAAAATACAGAGAGAATTGCTCACATTTTCAAAAAACAGGGTCATCAAGTAGCATTAAAACCAAACAGAAAATTGTCAACATTACTCTTTACTTCTAAGGACAGAATAAACCTGTACAAAAAGTCGGGAGTGTACCAAATGTGTTGTCCCGATTGTTTTAGTTTATATGTCGGCCAAACGAGCCGTAGTTTAGAAACGCGCTATAAAGACCATTTCCGCGCCTTTAGACTAAATCAAAATTCTAGTACATTTGCCAATAAATAATGTAAAATTTCTCCATAACTGTACTAAAAGCACATAATTAAACCTGTTAGAAGCCGCCGAATTTTTTTTTTCAAACATTCAAAAAAACTTGACATTAATCTTCTGAACGAACAAACAGATAGTCTTTTTTCGCTGTTATTTAATACCCTTATTTCATAATCTTGTTACCTAATTGTTTCTGTAAATTAAGCTACCTGTAATTAACCTCTAACCCCCGAGCGCTAGTGTCTGTAATCCTCAAAAGCGGTATATATTGAACTGTAGTTCTATGTGTAATATCAGTATACGGTATTTATATATATATATATATATATATATATATATATATATATATATAATTAATACAAGTGGCAACAAACATATTATTAGTTTCATTTAATTTTAAAAAATATTTTAAGGTTCAAGAGCTGAAAAAGTTAAACAACAATTTAAATAACCAGCTCATAAATAAAGTTCACCATATACACCACTACGTTTTTATTACATTGTTCTTAATTTATAATTGTATTATTTTTCATATATCGCAATACCCCACCTTCCGAAACGTCAAATAATGTAGTTAAAACTAATGACTCTGTTATTTATTCTGAAATTCGTAGCAAATGTGAGCAATTGCGTAAGATACCAAACATACGAATAACAGTATAATCTCTTACTGCTAGAAAGGCTTTGAGCGGGGCGAGGTTGCTTCGTGATCAATTTCCTACTTCAAAGTGTGCTTCTGTTTAATCTCAATTGAGCCCATTATTCGTGCAGTCACAGCACTGAAGACTGGATTCCAGATGGGCAACGAACAAGTCGGCATCCTTGCATATGCGGATGATCTTGCAATAGCTTCCAACAGTCCAGGTGAGCTACAGATAATGTTGGATGTCACCGGAGATGTGGCTACGAAGTGTGGTTTCACTTTCAAACCACCAAAATGTGACTCACTTAACCTGGATTGAAGGACCACGCTCAATACCATCTTTCAAATCCAAGTTGGAAGTAGGAATACTTTGCAGGAAGGATATGCCTACCAATACCTAGGAATCCCTACTGGCTTTCACGTCGACACCTGCCCCACCGAGACGATGATTCACCACCTCAATGCAGTGGTCCCGTGGCGAAAAATTGGGGTGCGTTCATCGCACCCCAGCTGTCCTTCATACTACGCGGCACACAAGTTATGAAGAAACACATCCGTCCATACGACAAGTGGCTAAATAAATTGCTAAAAAAATGGTTGACTTAACCCCTGTGTGCCAGCAACTAGATAACAATAGAGGAGAAACTGACTTTATACCCACATTCGCACTTGCCGACTCAGCAACCATGCTTTTAAATTGTTAGCTGCAAAGACCCCACAATGGCCCGCACAGCTCGATACCAACTAAACCTGGTTATCAAAAGAAGGATTGGCAAAAATCCCACAAATGATGACATCGGGATAGATTGAAGGCGGATTTGGTAACGACGGTGGCGATATCTCATCCCTTTGGATCAAAACGTGGAACGCCATCCGAAGGATGAACCCGTTGCTGAACACAAAATGGATTTAGCAGCCAACGCGGCAAGAACTCTGTCTCAGTGTGGGACCAGAAAATACATTAATAATACCACCCCTCTTCGCCCCTAGAGCGCTTTTCGAGACTCGCTAGGTTTCAAGCTCTAGAAGAAGAAGGACCACGGAAAGGTGTTCGCCTGCACTGGTTTATGGTCATCTAGTAATCATTTTCTCCGCACTGGACTGGCCACTAAATTTTCTGATTAGCGGTTTATAGACCGCGCAAGACTTGATTGCGTCCCTCTCAATGCTGCCACGAGATTTCGGAAAGGTCACCGCTGTGGCCGTGGCAGAAACGACATAATAACATCCAGGACCGTCTCGCAAAAGCAATCCCGAAGAATGCAGGAGCGGTACGGGTCAACCAACAAAATATCAGCACATCCCAAAACCTCAGCTGACCTGGTCGAGCCTTAGGAAAATAAGCGAGTCACCATTATCGACATCGCAGTTCCATTTGAAAACGGAAAAGGCGCGTTCTTATCAAGAGCGAAGAAAAAACGCGAAAAGTACCAGTAACTCGCCGACAAACTCCAGGAGAAAGGCTACAAAACATCGCTCCACGCCTTTCAAGTAGGAGCTCTAGGGGGATGAGATCCGACACGATAAAGTGCAGTCGTGGAGCTCCTGACAGGCACCAGGCAATGCAACTAAAGTGCAATACCCAAAATACATTGTTCTTATCTGTGATGTATTGCTTTCATGATTTTATAATTGTCGTCTTTGTATGTTTTCTATTTAATATGATTTATTTTCTATTCTATTGCTACATTTGGGATAGTAAAGCAAACAAGAAACAATATTTTCACGAGAGTGGCATTTTAGAAACAACTAATTCCTATCAAATGAACCTTATTTATTAGCCTTTTATTTAAAAAAAATAAAATATTTTTTTGCTGCTTCACATTAAACTTAGACTTATTACACATATCGTTAAGGCTTTCGAAATAACTTCAGAAGTCTTTCAGTTTATAAGAAGAATATTCTCTAGAGTGCCAACTGCTAAAATAAAACGCCGGCATTTTCACTGCTCCGCAAATAAAACAAAATTGAAATGTGGAAAATTAAATAATCAAAACTTTTTTTTCTAAATTTGTTGACTAGTGTTATTGTTAAAAATTATGATTAAATTTTCATTATTATTTTGTTAAAATTTAAAACGTTTATTTCATTGTCCTTTGGATTGTATTATTTTCATTCTAATTATAACTTATCAATTTTCGATCCATTTTTTAGGATAAAATGAACATCTGGCGATCACGCGGTGTCCGCGTGGTCGTGCGCCAGGCGAGTCGGAGCGGCGCGCGCGCCTCTCCCACTCGGCTCGCGGCTTGTCCCTACCGCTGCGGCCGGTCCCCACCGCTGCGGCCGGTCATAAAAGCGCCGGACGGAGCCGTAATTCTTCGGAATTCTCGCCCGCCTTGAAAACTCCACCATCAGCAGCAGACTCGAAACGAAACTCTCTCCAACCGGACTTAGTGCAATTGTTCACATTTCACTTCTCAACCCTTAGTCTGATTTTCATTTTAATTCTTTCTACACTTAGAAAATTTTAGTAATCAATTTTCGGCTAGTTCGTAGAAAGTGTGAGTTTCGTTTGGAGTCTGCCACCACACGGTATATATATATATATATATATATATATATATATCTTTTATTTTATTTTGATTTAATTGATTTCAATCACTTTGACAGTGAACTTTCATATTTTGATTTTGTCTTGTTTTATTAATTTTACCAACTCGCAGAGTTCACACTCTAAACATTTTTACCTTCACCCTGTAAAGTGTCTTGATTTGAGGGATCAGTTTAATGCACATGAGGAACGTGGGGGAACCTAGCGGAAATCAGTGTGCATTGTCTGTTTTACTTTAATCAGATAACTATTGAACGCTAACAGCTCTTTACGCACGTGGGGAACCTTGCGGAACTAGAGAGTTCTTAGTTTTCTCCCCTTTTACCTTCTGACCGTTTGATTTGGGGTATTGGAGTTGAGGTATTTGATGCACGTGGGGTACCTTGCGCAATTCAATGCACCAGCTCTTTTACTGCAGTTAAATCAGTCAGCAGATCTGATAGTTCAATAAATACGTGGGGAACCTTGCGGATTTGTTGGGTTCTCATTTCGAAGATCCTGATTCTACCAACAAAACCTTTACTAGGGACTTTGCGAGTACATTAATCAGTATTAACTAAATTAAAGACTGACAGGACAGAATCATAGCTAATTTGTTCTGGTGGTTAGGTTAGCGAGAATTTTCATTTAAGATACAAGTGAGTATCTACGCTAACACTTGCATGTGCTATGTTAAGTTTTGTATTTCTATTGTATTTGCGGTGAAGCCGATTGAGTTTAAATACTGTAACTTAATGAAGAAGAAAACCTCTATAATTCATATTTGTGTAACTATTATTGAAACTTGAAGTGTTCGTTGTTGTTTCTGATCTCTGAGAATTATTGATTGTGTTCTAATTATATTTAAGGCTTAAAAGACTGAATTTAATTTTATTAAGAGAATTTATATTTTGTTGAACTTGTTGATTTTATTTTGTTTGGGTGGCGCCAATACTCATAGTATAATTCAATATCCGTCGGGGTATTAGCTCGGGAAGTAGTTGTTTCAATTAGTATTGGGGAAAAGCCTCGAGGGGATTAAATCTTTGTAGAAAACGCGATAAATTCGCCGTTTTAAATTTCGTTAGAAATATTCTAAAGTCCTTGCTAAATTCATACTTTACAGTACTTCAGTTTCAAGATGGTTAACAAAACAATCATGTCTTTGTGCGCTGAACAGAATTTGTTGCATAACGCAATTGTGCGTTTACATTGCAACGTGAAGAAAAGGGACCTCGATACCCTTACCCTCGAATACTTTGAAGAACGTTTACAGACTGTTAAAAGTCATTCAGAATCAGTTAACAAAATCCATGCAAAACTTCTCACTGAAGTACCCGAAGAGGGCAGGCCAGGAGTTTTGTATTTCTCTTCCAATGTGTTCGAGGATATTCTCGATTCTATTGACGAGGCAACCGAATTCTGTTTAGACCACATAAACCGCATTAATCAGACTCTGGGTGCTACAGTTAAAGTGGCACCACCAACAATGTTAAACTCGAGTCAACCCGGGCACCCTTCACATCAGGTAGCTTTACCTAAATTGCAATTACCCAAGTTTAAGGGAAATTACGAAGATTGGTCTAATTTTAGCGACTTCTACGTCAGCGTAGTACATTCCAATCAAACATTAAACGGGGCTCAAAAGTTACAGTACTTAAAATCATGTCTTCATGGCGACGCGTACGAAATTGTCAAAAATTACGCCGTTACAAATGCTAATTATGAGTCAGCTTGGAAGGCTCTATGCCAACGTTATGAGAACAAGCGAATTATCATAACGTCTCTACTAAATAACCTTTTTGCTATACCGTCGGTGAATAATTCAAATTTGGGAAGTCTTCGCAAACTGTACGATACTTACAAGCAGGTAGTTGAATCTTTGAACAACCTCGATTCACCGATAACGTCCGAAATCATGCTAGTTCATCTCCTCATACAAAAGTTCGACGTGACCTTACAAAGGGAGTGGGAACATAATCTTAGCGACGAAATGGAGTACCCAACGCTCGACCGCCTGGATAAATTCTTAATCAGTAAGATAAGAACTTTAGAAGCCATTTCGTTAAATCTGATACCTCCAAGCTCCTCAAACTCGAAGCAGAAAGCCTCCAAAGTTAACGCTTTCAACACTTCAAAGCGAGAAGAATCCGTCTGTTGCCCGCTATGTCGCAATTCTCATAGACTCTTCGCTTGTGAGAAACTGCTGAAAATGTCTGTCAAGGACCGCTATCAGTATATCTCCACCGCCAAACGTTGCTCCAACTGTTTTTCTTCGGGACATCGAAATTCACAATGCATGAGCAAATTCCGTTGCAAAACGTGTCAGAGAAAGCATCATACCCTGTTACATTTAGAACAACGCGTCGACACTCCAGATAAAAGGGACTCTTCTCCGCCGCAACTAAGCACTCTCTTCAACTCTTTAACTGGGAAAGAGGTACTACTGGCTACGGTTCTTGCTACCGTCACCGATTCGAAAGGTAACTCGATGCCAGTTCGCGCCCTCCTCAACATAGGGTCGGAAACCTCTTTCGTAACAGAAAAGGTCGCTCAACATTTACGACTACCGAGACGTGTTGCCAATATCTCCCTAGCGGGAATTGGAGGAAGATCAACCACTTCGGTAAAGTATGCGACCACGTTCTTTATCAATTCGCTGAACAAAAGGAAGAATGCGACTCCAGTCAGTGCATATATCCTTCCACACATAACTTCGTATTCCCCGAAGACATTCAATACTTTCCCGTATCCGGAGCTGCAGGGACTCAAGCTAGCAGACCCTCATCCGCCTGCGAGTGGGAAGATCGATGTATTGATTGGAGCCGATTTATACGGCCGAGTTCTTCGAGGAGGTCTTATCCGTTTAACTAATTCCGAAGTGATAGCCCAAAGCACCATATTCGGTTGGGTATTATCTGGTCCTGCCCAGAAAGATGTAACGCAACACGTCCACGTTCACAATGTACAACTGTACGAACAATTGAAAAAATTTTGGAGAGTGGAAGAGGTTCCGACCGCTGACGTCCAAACCGAGGAGGAGGACACTCTAGGGATTCAAACGGTCGTTTTATCGTCCGATTGCCCTTTAAACAGAAATTCAACCAGTCAGACCTGGGAGAATCGAAATGGACCGCTCTTGGTTCATTTAACCGCTTGCGCTTGCAATTCACGAAGAAGGCGGAGGTTCGAAAACAATACGAAGAGTTTATGAACGAATATAGACAATTGGATCACATGTCTCTAGTCGCTAGTCCGAAGAGACACGAACTTAGAGTGTATTTACCTCATCATGCTGTCATCCGAGAACAAAACTTATCCACAAAGCTAAGAGTAGTATTCAACGCGTCCAGTAGTACCTCAACGGGGAGGACATTGAACGAGGCCCTGTGTGTGGGACCGAAACTTCAGAATGACCTAGTCACCGTCATTTCAAATTGGAGAGTTCACAAATACGTGATAATAGCCGACATTGAAAAAATGTTTCGCCAGGATCTAGTCGCCAAGGAGGACAGACGATTCCAAAGCATCTTGTGGAGTGAACAGGAGTCCAGTGTTCCTCAGACTTTCGAACTAAATACGGTGACATATGGGACAGCTCCCGCTCCTTTCCTGGCAATGAGAGCCATAAAGCAACTTCTACTTGATGACGGACATGAGTTTCCAGAAGCTCTGGAATTTTTGAAAAATCAAATTTATGTGGACGACGTCCTCTTCGGAGCGGACGATAAAGAAACTCTGATGAATATCAAAAGCCAAATAACTTCGTTGCTGGAAAAGGGCGGATTTCCGTTGAAGAAATGGGCTTCAAATATAACCAACTTATTTTCCACATCCAGTGAGCTTCAACTTCAACATCCGGACTCAAACGAACAGAAAGTTCTGGGAATATCATGGTCAGCGGACGAAGATGTCTTTCAAGGGAAGACCAGCATTGTCAACAACACAGTCACTTCCAAACGTCAAATTTTATCAACTATTGGTAGAATATTTGATCCATTGGAATGGTTTTCACCACTTGTTGTCAAGTCTAAAATACTCTTACAAGAACTATGGACTGCTGGTTTAAATTGGGATGACCCGCTGCCACCACATTTACACCACAGTTGGACAACGCTGTGTCACGAGCTACCAAAGTTGGAGGAAGCTAAAATTCCACGCTGGATTCATCATACGTCAGATTCCAGAATGGAATTGATAGGGTTTTCTGACGCTTCAAGGCAGGCCTACTCAGCCGTGATCTATGTACGAGTCGTAGCTACAACGGGTGAGATAAACACCTCCCTACTTATGGCTAAATCTAAGGTCGCCCCTTTGAAAACTTTGAGTATTCCGAGATTGGAATTGTGTGGTGCTGTGTTGTTGACGAAACTATTGAAGTACGTCAGGGACAATTTAATCTTTCAACCTACCACAGTCTCTTGTTTTACCGACTCAAAGATTGTCCTGGCTTGGCTGGCTAGAACCCCTTCTACTTGGCAAACATACATTGCCAACCGAGTGTCTTACGTCCAGACTACGTTACCGGAGGTGGTATGGCAGCATGTGACGTCCTCCGAAAATAGCGCGGATTCAAACTCTAGAGGAGTCTCTGCCGAAACGTTAGTCACCTCCATCCTTTGGTGGAAGGGACCAAAGTGGCTCCAGTCCGACTTCAAAGTCAAACCGGTGAAGCCAGAAGAAACCTTAGAAGAGTTGCGAAGAGTTCATACTACCGCTGCTGTTCAAAATGTGCCTTCCGAAGAATTCTTCGACAAATACTCGTCATGGAGCCGGGTACTGAATGTAACGGGGTACGTGTACAAGTTTTTACGACTTTGTAGAGAAACTAAGGGCGCTTCGACGACCAGCAATAATCTCTCTTTGGCTGAATCGTCATCAAATCTAACCCGCAGTGATCGGCAGAAGGCAAATCGATTTCTCATATACTACATACAACGAGATCTCTTTTCCTCGGAACTGGCCGTTTTAAAGAAGCAACAAGGTCTTCCGAAAAACTCCACTCTTTCGAGGTTATCCCCATTTCTCGACGAAGAGGGTGTACTGCGGGTAGGGGGACGTTTAGAGCACGCCCAGGGACTCAATTATGAACAAAAGCACCCCACCATCCTCGGTAAGCATAGGTTAACCAAGCTCCTTCTTCGTTACGTTCATCACTCGACTCTCCACGGAGGACTACAGCTCACTTTGCAAACAGTGAGAGATCGCTTTTGGATCATTAATGCTCGAAGCATGACAAAAGCAGTTCTCCGAGAATGCGTAACGTGTGCGAGGCACTCTGCAAAACTAGCTTCTCAAAAAATGAGCTCCCTGCCCGCTCCAAGAAGCTCAGAGTCCAGGGCTTTCACCCATGTGGGGGTGGATTACGCTGGGCCCCTCCTAGTGCGAAATAAAGCAGGTCGAGGACACCACGCCACCAAAGCTTATATAGCTGTATTTGTTTGCTTCTCTACGAGAGCTATTCACCTGGAAGCAGTAACGAATTATGCAACTGACGGATTCTTGGCAGCGTTGCAGAGGTTCATAGCGAGACGTGGCATGCCGGACACCGTTTATAGCGACAACGGCACTAACTTCCAAGGGGCTAATTCGGAATTACGTCGAGCCTTCAAAACGGCCCTCCGCGATCCGATCCTTCAAAACTATTTTTCCACGGAAAATATTTCCTGGGAATTTATTCCTCCATCTGCGCCTCACTTTGGAGGCATCTGGGAGGCTGGAGTAAAATGCGTCAAGAACCACATTAAAAGGATGATCGGCAACTTTACGCCAACCTTGGAGGAATTTATCACCTTGCTTTGCCGTATCGAAGCCTGTCTAAACTCTAGGCCGTTGTGTCAATTCGGAGATGAACTTGACGATCTTCAAGCGCTCACGCCAGGACACTTCTTGATCGGAGCCCCCTTAAACTCGCTCCCAGAACCATCCTACTTGCATCTAAAGGAGAATCGATTAACTAGATGGCAACACCTCTCCCAAATCATCCAAAACTTTTGGAAAAGGTGGCGTTAAGAGTATCTATTAACTTTACAAATCCGCAACAAATGGCAAAAGGAGAAGGACGATCTGAAACCAGGAGGTATCGTGATAATTCGGGATCCAAATCTCCCGCCTGCAAAATGGGCTTTCGGACGGGTAATAGAAATCCAACCTAGCAAAGATAACTTGACTAGAATAGTCACGTTAAAAACTGGAGTAAGTAGTCAATTGGTACGACCTGTCACTCAACTTTGCAAGTTACCAGTTAACGATTAAACCTTCACTAAAATTCTAATTACCTAATACGTCTCAACTTATTGTTAATGCTACATTCTTCAGATTTTTATAGTCTCGGTCGAATACTTAAATTACTTTTAACAAACATTTAAATTTGACCTCTGACTGACCCTCAGTCTTTGAGCATTTGTGTGCGCATCTGTTTTATCTAATTTCATGAGCCATGGTTCGAACTGGATACGATCGGACGGGTCATCATTCTTTCAACTTCGACCAGCATCGAACCAGGATGATGTTCGTGGACGAGGAGTTCGACGCGATGTGGACGGATGTCGTGGGAAGAAAAAACCTCGAGGGGTCCAACTACCCAGTACCTAACTGGTACCGGCGAGCTCTTGCCGTCCAAGAGCTATACCAGCTGAGCAGGTCCCGGATCGCCCGACAGGATCCAGAATTTGAAGATTTATGGGCCAGCCAAAAGGAGCCCATAATTTCCACGATTGTTCGCCCGCGCCGATGTGGACAACAGCACCCAAGGACAACTACGGAACCAGGCGCACAAACGCCTGGTCCCGTAACCATTCCCTCGGCTCGAGACCCTGACAAAAACTCGCCGATCTCGGCAGGAAACCTGCTAAGCCTTCCAAGCTGCCGCGGGATGCAGTTCCTGGAACGGGTCCCCTTCCATCCGCCCAGCCACAACGGGGCCGTCACCGTCAAGGCATTCGGTCGGATCCTCCACGTGCCGCATGCTTCGTGGAGAGTCCACAGGAAGTGGAAAGCTCGCCTTCCAGATGGAATAGTCACGGTCCGATGGAGCCGGGACCACGCGGTGATGAGGCAGGTGCTCAACATCACCAGTACGAGTCAAACCTGACCGGTACGCTAGGGGACCAACCGTACCTAAACCCATGAAACGACCTTTTCTTTCATTTTTTTTTGGGAACCAGTTGTTTTGAACGATTTATATCGTTCAAGGCGGCCGGTGTTAAAAATTATGATTAAATTTTCATTATTATTTTGTTAAAATTTAAAACGTTTATTTCATTGTCCTTTGGATTGTATTATTTTCATTATAATCATAACTTATCAATTTTCGATCCATTTTTTAGGATAAAATGAACATCTGGCGATCACGCGGTGTCCGCGTGGTCGTGCGCCAGGCGAGTCGGAGCGGCGCGCCTCTCCCACTCGACTCGCGGCTTGTCCCTACCGCTGCGGCCGGTCCCCACCGCTGCGGCCGGTCATAAAAGCGCCGGACGGAGCCGTAATTCTTCGGAATTCTCGCCCGCCTTGAAAACTCCACCATCAGCAGCAGACTCGAAACGAAACTCTCTCCAACCGGACTTAGTGCAATTGTTCACATTTCACTTCTCAACCCTTAGTCTGATTTACGGCTAGTTCGTAGAAAGAGTGAGTTTCGGTTGGAGTCTGCCACCATATATATATATATATATATATATATATATATATATATATATATATATTGTGACGGTCACAATTTTGAACGCCCATAAATTTAATTTAAATTGAAAAGCGCGCGCGGTCATTGTCGTTTTAAGTCACCTTCTGGACACAATTGACTATGCGCGAGTGTCCGAGTAGATCTTTCGCCGTTTGGCCATGGTAGAAATTGTGTTCTGTGCGTCAAGATTGCTGATAAAGATTTTTCTGCGTTTCGTTGTTTGGAGTGTTTAAGACGCGCACGAAGTAATCTGCCGCATGCACATCGCTAAAAGAGCCGCACAACATCTTAGGCTCTTAAATGCTCTTAAATGATCTTTTAAATGAGTTCTCGAAACCCTTAAGTGCCGCTAAATTTCTTGCGGTGTGGTTCATCTCCTTTCTGATTGGCTAATTATCAGCCCTGTTGTCCAGTTAGCTGTCCGACTCGCTTCAGAATTTTGTCAGGGAGCACCGTGGATGAAGGCGTGAGGTGCGGAGCGCGATCGGAGGGCGTTATCTGCAGGCGGCCGGCGCACAGTGGGACAGAACGGCGAAAAAAGTGATCATGAGCGCGAAAAGTAAAATGTATGAAACATCGATGAAATTGGCTGGAAACAATTGTAATACGTATTTTTAATTATAATTTGTAATAATTGGTTGGTTACAGGCCGTATTCGCGGCTATAAAGTACGAAAATAATCAAATATAAATACAATGTCCATATAAGAAATTCGTATTCGCATGCAGTGTACGTTGAATTTTGGTGTTGCCGCACTCTGTACGCATGCTTTAGATTATAAATATATGTTTTTGTTCATTTGTACGTTTTTGTACCCAATCGCAAAGCGACAGTCCCAAAATTTTTTTTTGTATTGCTATAACTCAAAAGTGTCGCAAAACGTTTTGGGTCGGCTAGCAGAAATAATAGGCCGATAAATATAGTTTAGATTTTCTGTACTGCCGTCTGCATCCGTCTGCCCCCACGTGACTTATGCAATAAAATGTAAGTTGCGAATTTCGCTGTCAAAATGATTACGTACATATAGCATTTCAAAAACGTTGTTTTTGTTAATAAAACAATAATTAAATATTTTAATAATTCAATTTAAGTAATAGGAGTTGGTTGTGAATGTTTAAAACAGTTTCACTACAGAAATACGTTTCAGAGTTGAGCGCAGGTAAAAAAACATCGGTAAGTAAAATATGTCAATACTTCTCCAGTTAAAAACAATGTTTTGTTTTATTTTAAAACTCTGAGTCGGAGTTTAGTGACAATTTGTCTTTCCATGGATGAAGAAGCAAAGCACTAAATATGTCAGGTAAGTTAATTATAAGTATAAGATAAGAAAAGGACGACAATTGATTTCTGTTGTTTTACCAAATTAGATCTCACCAGATTGTTCTTCTATGAACAATATTTCATAAAGGGTCCGTCATCCGTGGCTGAAAAAATCGTAGCCATTGAGAATTACGCGAAGACACATGGAGCTGTTGTTAAAGCGCAATGTGCAAAATGGTTTCTTCTTAGTTTAAAACAACGTTGGTCTGGGTGCAATCGCAATAAACATCGCTTTGAAACCTCGCATAAAGATTGGTTGAGTGTTGACTTATACCAGAAACGGACTGCTACGAGTACCGATAAAGGTGAATCATCTGGAACGCAAATGCTGAAAAAGTTTGATTCTTTGAGTCTTGTGCAAAAAAGACGAAGAACGGCAGGTATGGTAATTTTTCAGTATTACCCCGGATGAAACATTTTAAATTCTTATAAAAAATGAAACGTTTATCATATATTATAAACAGAGAAGAAATTTGTAAATATAAAGTTCTATTATGTTTAAAAAGTTTAAACAAAGAAATGTTTCAATCTCAGTTTAACTTTATACGTTAATAATATTAGGATTGAAATATAATACTCCTATAACTAATCTATATTTTGTTCATTCGCTGTATCGATATATATTTTCTCAACATAGAACTGCGCAAAACCGAGAGTGGTGCACTGCTCTTTGCAGCAACTCTGAACTTGAAGAAGGAGGGAAAGTCAAGTGCGGCAAAAGCCGTTAAAGATGCAGTGCAACATTCCGAAAACCACCGGAAAAACAGCGACCCCAAGGAAATGAGTCCCCAAAAAGCATTGGCGATTTGTTTAGACTGTGAGTTGTCTAAATCGCAATACATCCGATTGAGACAAAATTCCTTGGAACAAAGTGAGTAATAAAATAACAAATGCAATGTTTCACGAATTACAAGTACACTTGTAATTAAAAGTACAATTTTAATTTATGTTTTTAAATACTTTCAGCGACAAATCAATACCCCAGCTACCAAAAATTGCAAACTGCTAAGAAAGAATGCTATCCAGACAGTTTAGATGTGAATGCTACTGCAGCTGTTGTTTCACTACAAAGTATTCTCGATCACACAGCAAAACGTTTTTTGTTAACATTACACACTGAGGCAATGAGCAACGAGTTACTTATACACTACAAATGGGGATTTGACGGCAGCTCGGGTCATTCGCAATATAAACAGTTATTGGATGCATCTTCCACTTCTGAGGTCTCAGTAGTCATAACAACATTGTCTCCATTGCTGATTGTAAATTCGCATGATGAGTCTGTTGTATGGAATAACGACAGTCCTTCGTCTACACGGTATTTCATTTTTGAGATTCCATCATACAATTTCATAAACAATCGAAATATGATTATATAAATTCAATTTAATTTATTTTGCAGGTACTGCAGACCACTGCGAATATCTTTTGAAAAAGAGACTCCGCAATCGAGCAAGTCCGAATACGATCGTGTATGCAAAGAGATCGAAGAACTATCTGCAACCAAAATGTCTATTGACGAGAAGGATGTCACGATACACCATAAATTATATTTAACCATGGTCGACGGTAAAACGATCAATGTTCTGCAAAACAACACCGCATCTTCGGTAATTAACAACGATTAAGTGACATATATAAATATCCTACATTCATGTTTACAAATATACAAGTATATAATTAATTTTAACAGTTTCATTTCATTTCACAGAGATGTTTCATTTGCAAGGCGGGTCCAAAAGATCTGAACAACTTGGAGCTGTCAGAATATGGAACAAGGTTAAAAGATGAGGATTGTTTCACCTTCGGCATATCTCCCTTGCATGCGAGAATCAAGATGTTTGAATTTCTGCTGCACCTTTCCTACCGGTAAATCATATGTTATGTAAAAATAATCGTAAATAGCATTTCACAAGCTGTTTTGTCCTATAAATTCTTCATCATCTAAGTTCTCATTATGTCTCATATTATTCATTAGATTGGCATTACCTGAAAATAGACGACAGAAAGGCACAAGACTGACACAACCGGAAAAAGATTTGGTGCAGACGCGAAAAATAGACACACAAGAGAAATTCAAGGCTCAGTTAAGCTTGATTGTGGATGCACCGAAACAAGGTGTGTTAAAAAATAAGAGGCATACTTATAATAATTGATTTTATTTATGGAGTGAATACTGATAATTTTTGCGTAGGTTTCGGATCGACAAATGATGGCAACACGGCAAGGAGATTTTTTGACAAGCACCAAATATCGATATCGTCGCAAATCTTGAACGTCGATGAGGAATTGATCAAACGATTTGCTATTATTGTGACAGCATTAAATATTTCGAGAGAGTTGGACCACAAGAAATTCGGCGACTACGCTATGAAAACCGCTAAATTGCTTCTGCAAAAATACCCCTTCTGGACAATGAGTCCGACCGTTCATAAAGTGCTGTTGCATGGAGCGGACATCATTGAGCGCAGTTTATTACCTATAGGTAAAGATATGAAGTGCTAAAGTAAAAATGTATTCGCCGATATGTAATGATTTTAATTAATAACAAATGTTCACTTTGTTATAGGAGTTTTATCGGAGGAAGCTCTAGAACATAGAAATAAGGACCTCAAGAAATTCCGAAGCCAATACGCTTTAGTTTCTTGCAGCGCGCTTGCGGCGCGCCGCAAGCGCGCTGCAAGAAACTAAAGTGACAATGGCAGACATAACATATTCGGTAAAGCACAAAATGATGCTCAGTATGATTGATGGAAAGGTGTGCAATGCTGCTACAACAACAACATCTACAATGAAATGTTACATCTGTGGTATGACATCTAAGAATTTCAACAATTTAAACATCCAGAAATATGTTAATCCAGAGCGACTTGAATTCGGGCTGTCCATTTTGCACGCCAGAATCCGGCTATTTGAGTCAATTTTACATCTGTCTTACAAGCTCACTGTCAAAAAATGGCAACTGAGAACAGAAAGCGACAAAGCTATAGTCAAACAGAGAAAGCTGAACGTACAAAAAGAGTTTCAAGAAAAGCTTGGCCTTATTGTGGATGTACCTAAACCAGGATTCGGTAACACCAATGACGGAAACAAGTAGGCGATTTTTTGCGAGCCATGAATTAATTAGGAGCAGAAATTACCGGCATTGACATTAATTTAATTTATCGGCTCAAAGTTATATTGGAAACAATATCTAGTGGTCATAAAATAGACACAGAAAGATTTTCTGTTTACTCGAAGGATACCGCGCGGTTATATATTCATCTTTACGCGTGGTATCCCATGACTCCTACGATGCACAAGATATTAATTCACGGGCCTGTGGTTATCGAAAAAGCGTTTTGCGATACGCTTATTATCTGAAGAAGCCTCTGAAGCAAGAAATAAGCATATACGTTTGTACAGACTAAATTTTGCGCGAAAATTCTCGAGAGTGTCATGCAATATGGATGTGATAAACCGATTACTCTTAAGTTCGGATCCTTTCATTACAGGAATGAGACCAAAGTCCAGCAAAATAAGTAAACCGTTTCTAAAAGAGACACTTGACTTATTGCTTCCTTCAGAACCTCATCCACATAAAATATTCGGTGACGAAGACGCATCAGACGGGGCAGATGAATTAATTTCAGGCGAGGAACCTTGGGATTCATCTTCCTCATAAATTAATAAAAATAAGTACGAATGTACTTTTCATTTACCTACTATTATAATAATAATAAATTCTAAATTGAAAATATTGTAATTGTAAAATTGTAATTAATAATTATGTAAAGTAAGAGTTAGATTTTTATGCCTTTTACTGCTATGGTTTAGCCTAACAGCACTTTTCCAATCGATTAAAACTCATAAATAATTTTGGCCGCACAGATCGCTCAAATACTCGTATGTGCGTCGTGACAGGATTCAGAATGACAGATTGCGGTCTAAAAATCCCCATCACAGCGCCCCCACAGCAAGGAACAGAACAACCAGCACAGCCGCCAATAGAACCGAAACCGAAGAAACCGCCACCGATCGACTTGGTGGACTCGAAAAAAATCCGCTTGGTGCAGAGCGCGCTGAGCGAAAACAACATCCCCGCACACTTCAGGACGCATTCAAAAGGAACTAACATTTTCACAAAAAATAGCGATGACTTCAGAAAAAATGTTAAAATCCTGGAGCAACTGAATGCAGCCCAGCACCACTTTCTTCTCCATGAAGAAAAGGAGTTAAAAGTAGTAATCAGAAATATTCCGCCGGAATACTCGACGGAAGAAATTTCTGACGAACTCCAAAGGAGAAACATCAAGGCGAACTCAGTTAGCCGCCGAAGAAATGGAAGGAGAGTTTACTCCTTAGTCTTGATAAACCTTCCGAAAACGGAAGAAGCAAAAAAAAATTTTAAACTGAGGGAGTAGTTCGCGCACCTGGTCACAGTTGAGCCGAAAAGGAGATCCACGACAAGCCAACAGTGCTACCGCTGCCAACAGTACGGGCACGTGCAGTTCCGGTGCACAGCAAATCATATCTGCACATTCTGCGCAGAGAATCATCCCTCGTTTGAGTGCTCAGAGAAAGAAAAGGATGCACGAAAATGCACAAACTGCGGGGGCGACCATCCGGCCTATTCGACCAGGTGCAAAAAGCACCCCGTTAACATCAAAAAGTCTAAGGAAGAGGAAAGAAGGCGGAAATTGGAAAACAGCCGAACACAAGAGGGGACAACCTTCGCACAGAGAATCGGCGGAATCAAAATCTCACCGAACGACGAGCACCTCGAGGCGATGATTTCTCGCATTTTCACTAAAATGTTTAACCAACTGAAGGCCAACCGAGAGATATAAAATTCAACGGCGAAAATAAAAAATCACCGATTAGGATAGCCACTTGGAATGCCAACGGCTTGAAAAACAAAGTTAGCGAGTTGAGGATATTTGCCGACGAAAATGACATCTCCGTGCTACTAATCTCGGAGACACACCTAAAACCAGGAATTTACGCGAACATTCCCGGTTTTAAGTGTTTCAGAAAAGATAGAGAAAACGGAGAAGGCGGAGGTGTCGCCGTCTACTTCAGGGCGAAGTTGTGCGCCAGCCGGTTGGAAATCGAGGAAGGAGCCGTCGAAGCGATCGGGATCGAAACCTCGATCGGCGGAAAGAAGAGGCGATTTTTAGCGGTATACAAAAGGCCCCAGGACGAGCTGAAAGAGACAGATATCCTCAACTTGCTAAAATTCCCGGATACGATGGTCGGCGGCGATTTAAACGCCAAAACCCCAGCGTGGGGGAGCAAGAAGTCGAACCCTGCAGGCACCGAATTACTCAAGACAAGCAAGAAATACACCAAAATGAAAATATGGGGCCCAGAAGATGCGACGAATATCCCAGTCAATACTGCACACCTAGGGGACGTTATCGACATTTTCATAACTTACAACGCCGAAGAGCGGACCACTTCCCAGTGGTTATCAACTGGGGAGCCAAGGAAGAATCCGCGAAGATGAGAATAAAAACCGACTGGTTCAAATTCGCCTATAGGAGCAGCCGCATTGAAGCTCCAAACACAGAAATTGAAAGAGAAAACATCGAACAGGAAGCAGCGAAATTCACCGAAGAAATTCAGCTGCTGCTGAACGAGTGTCGGACGGTCGTAGAAACGACCAACCACAACAACCTCGTGTTACCGGCGTTTATTTTACAAACGTCGGAGACTGATGATTTTTCCAGTTTTTCACTGCGACAACGCAAACATCGGTTTCCTAATTCATTTTCCATCATGTACATTCATAATTTAACTTAATTTTTAGCTTATTCAGCATTTTTTCATATAATTCATCTTTTTTCCCAACAGCTAACAGCGCCAGCTCGCTGTTAAAATCATCTTATTATTTCATGAAATAAGTTACGTTTGCCGCGTATATTACCGGTTCCAAATGTTGCGCAATCATTTATCCCGTGCACTACGTGTCCGTAGTGGGATAAATAAATGGGAACATTTTCGCCCTAGCAACATTTGTAATTAATGCATGCCCCTAGATTTAAAACATTTAGCTAATTTTCGCCTCGTCAAAATTCCGCGATTCCGCGGGAACGGCTGTGCTCAAAAATTCATGCGAAAGGGCTGGGAACCAAATGGCTACGCCTATTTTTTTTTTTTTTTTTTGGGGAGAGAGGAGGAGAAAATCCTCATGGATACCTTCTGTTATCCAGCCCACGGATGGGAGGGATAACAGTAGGTTATGTCAGACTCTTACTGACTAAAACCCCCTCTTGTATGTCAAGTCCAATGAAGAACTTTTTATACTTTATAGGAAGAAGTAGTAAAAATGGCTTTGTAGAAATTGACTGGTGTGAGTACTATAGCAGTATTCATGTACTGGTTTCGGGTGGATGGGGTAGGATTTAGGAAGAAAGCGGTTTAAAGTTTCACTACTTTAAACTTTTTTCCTAAAAATTAAGTGACAACGTCTAGGTGAAGTGGACGTTTTTTCCTGGTTCGGAAATTTTCAGGTACACCTAAGTGATCCTGGAGGAGGGAGACATCGAATTTCGAGCAGTTTTTAATCGCTAAATCGCGAATGAAAACCTGGAGTTTTGGCACTTTCGTTTCGCTTCGAAGCTGGACATTACTGATAAACCACGGAGCGCCTACGATCCGGCGGATCATGACGTTCTGCGTGGCTTCCAGTTTGTTCATCTGCGTTTGTGAGATATGGATCCACGAGAGACATCCGTAAGTCAATTTTGACCTGATGATAGGTTTGTAAATGTGAATTTTACTAGCTAGGAAGAGAGTGCTATTTGTAAGCAGAAGTGACTTTAGTTGCCCGAAGGCGCATTTTGCTTTTCTGATTGCAGAGTTAGCATGACTTGTCCAGTTTAGGTGTCTGTTTATTTGTAAACCAAGGTATCTCACTTCGTTTACCCATGGAATTTGTGTGCCTCTGAAGGTGAGGTTATCTTGGGGGGTGTTTCTGGTTTGAGTGAAGTAGATAGCCTGGCTTTTCTCTGGGTTAATAGAGATACACCATTCATCTGTCCACTCTTCCAGTTCATTGAGTGCGGCCTGGATTTTAGAAATACTGTGTGGGATATTTTTACCACGGTACAGATTAGCGGTGTCATCTGCATACTGGGCCGTTAAGATGTAATTCGGAGTTGAGAGGTCATGTACAAAGATGTTAAACAGGAGTGGGAAAAGTACTGACCCCTGGGGGACACCGGCGGTCATTTCGCGCGGTGCCGAAGTTGAATTTTCGAAGCGAACCGAAAAAAGTGCGTTTTCGTATGAATTCTGCGATTATTTTTACCAAATAAGACGGGTAGTTAAGTATCATGAGTTTATACAGCAGTCCCTCGTGCCACACTCGATCGAACGCTTTCGCGACGTCGAGGAAAACAGCGAGAGTGTTATGATTTCTATTAAAACCGTTGGTTATGAAGTCGCTGGTTCTAATAAGCTGGTGGTTACAGGAGAGGCCTTTAATAAAACCGTGCTGAGTGCGCGGTAGTATTTTGTGGTCGTCTGTCCATTCAGTCAGGCGAGAATGCAGAATTATTTCGTAAAGTTTTCTTAACGTACACAGCAGTGAAATTGGCCGGTGGTTTTGCGGGAATTTGTGGTCCTTAAAAGGTTTCGGAATAAGTATCACTACTGCGTTTTTCCACGTTTGTGGAAAATAACCTGTTCTTAGACAGGCATTGATTATATTTGTTAGGAAAACTACTCCGGTGTTAGGGAGGTTTTTCAAGCAAGTATAGCTGATTTTATCGTGACCGGGCGCTTTTTTGTTCGGCGCATGCTTTATGATGGATCTTATTTCACCGGGGGATGTTGGCTTTGGTGTGTGGGATGTGGATTGCTCTAGGCTATCCAATGCGTCGTCAACTTCCTCGAGAAGCTCTTCGCTTGTTGTGAGCGGATTTGGTGAGAACTGAGACTCCAAGCTCTCCGCGAAAGCCTCGGCCTTGTTCTCCGATAGGAAGGCAAGTCCGTTTTTTCCGTGAATAACCGGGGTAACCGTTCTGTTTTTGTTTGTGAATCTCTTAGCGAGCTTCCACATTTGGGGTTTATGTTGAGACGCGTCGTCGATAAGACGGTTCCAGCTATCATTTCTGAATATTTTGATTTCTTTCCGAATCTCACTGTTGAGGTTGTTTTTCAACAGGGGGCAGCGTGTGTGCTGCCAATTCCGACGGATGCTGTTTTTCTCCCGAATTTTAATTAAGATGTTATTTGGTAGCGGGTTGCTATTTTTCGGAACGGTTTTGGATTTCGAAACCGATTCGATTGTATTTGTAATTAAATCTGTGAGGAAAGTAATTCCCTCATCGATTTGCTTTTTGTTATTAATTTTCGGGAGGGGAGTGAGATTTTCGAGCATTTTCTGGGTGTATTTCTGCCAGTTTACTGTTGTGATTAGTCTTTCAACTCTTGTTAGGTTTGTGAGTATTTCCAGAAAAACTGGATTGTGATCAGAACTGAGTTCAGAGTGCGACCAGGTGTCGAAATCGTGCTCGATACGGTTTAGCAGAAAGAAATCAAGGATGTCCGGCCTGTGGCCGGCATGGCTGTAAAACGTCGGTGGCGCTTGACTGGCTATCTTGATGTCGTATGGGTGTTGTACGATGAAATTGTGCAATTCTCTGCCTTTTTGATTGGACCGGCGACTTTGCCAGCTCGCGTGTTTAGCGTTAAAATCGCCGCCGATTATAGTAGGCACATCTTCGGAGAAGATATTCCTGTAATCGTTTACGATGAAGGGTTTCGAGGGGGATTGGTATAAACTCATTATTTTAAACTTTTCGCCGTTCGCTTTAATTAGGATTGAGGTTAATTCCAGGTTTTCTAGTTGCGGATTCGTTAGCACGGTATGCTCAATTTCGTTGTGAATATAAATAGCTGCGCCGCCGCCGTTTTGAACGGGGCGGTGATTTAGGTAAAGGCGGTAACCGTTAATGAATAGGCCCCGGGTACTTTTTGACTAATTCGCTTATGAGCATAATGTGGATTTTGTGGTGATGTAAAAACTCTTCGAGTTCGGTGGTGTGATTAGCAAGCCCACTAGAATTCCAAGTACAAATTCTGATGGAATTGTCAGAAGCCATTTGAGTTTGTGCAGCCATTTTTAGTTCTGGGATTGTTGTTAAATTTGGGTGAGGGTCCAGGTATGGAGTGCGACTAGCTGGGGATCAAGTGTCGCTTTGGTAAGTTGTGAAATTTGTGGAATTTGAGGGAGTTGAGGGATTTGTGGGATTACCTTGGGCGCCGCCGTTTGGGCTTTTGGCGGCGGTTGGGGTTTGGTTTGTGTTTGCCCCTGAGGATTTACTACGGAGGAGTAGCTTTTGGATGGCCGGTTTTTGGGAAATACGGAGTACCCGCGATAATTCGCGGTGTGGTTTAGGCCGCAATTGCAGCATTTGGGGGGAGAATCTTCGTCTCTGTCTTTCCTGGTGCAATCCCCCTGTCAAATGATCGCCGACGCATTTCACGCAGCGCGGGTTAACATTGCAACGGTGGGAGCTGTGCCCGAAGTATTGACATTTGTGGCACTGTATGAATCCCTTGGAGGGTTTTTATTTCTCAACATAGATGTTGCAGTGACTGAGGGTCTCTAAGTTATAGATTTCTCTGCCTTTAGGAGTATTCTCCAAGTGAACTGACACCATGGGGAACTTTTTGAATTTGTTCCCCATGCGGCCGACTGAAAGCACGGGTAAGGAGAGTGCTTTCAGCTGCTTGACAATCCACTCATCGGAGATGGAAGTGTCAATACTTCGGATCACGACTTTAAGGTCCTTTATCTCGCTGAGGGCGTACGTGAAAAATTCCACGTTTTTAAAACGGAGGTAGCGGATTACGCTACGATCATTTTCGGCGGACTGTACCTGGAATTTCATGCAGGTGGCAAAGAATTTACATTTAAGGCAGTTTATGCCTAATTTGGATAAATCTCCGGAAATTTGTTCCCAGAGATTTTTCTTTAGGACTGTGATAGGAGGCGGGGTGTTTTTGAAGTGTTCGAATCCTTCATTGGAGGCCGCGATCTGTTCGATCGATGGGAGTTCGGTCTTTTTGACGACTGTGGTGGTGTAGGTTAGGGCGGGCTTGGTAGGTAGGTTGGCCTGGGGTTGCGGCTTGGGAACCGGTTTCAGGCTGGCCTTTAGGGCGGCGGAGGCGCGCACCAGGCTGGCGGGCGGGGGAGGAGATGTGTTTGCCGGCGAGCGGCGTTGTCTTTTCTTGACAGGGACGAACTCGCCTTCCCCATCGTCTTCGTCGCGCGCGTCCTCGTCGCAGACTGAGGGCGTGCGTGGCGGCTCGGGCGTATGGGGCTCGCTTAGGACAGGCGAGAAGGAGCGGCTGGGGGAACGGGATTTCCTGGGGGAACGGGATTTCCTGGGGGATCGGATTTCCCTAGGGGGTTGGGAAGACATTACTTCCATGATCTCCTCGCTGTAATCAGCGGGATGTTGGTTGGTGGTAAGGCGGAGGATGTGCGCTTGTAAGGAGGCGAGTTGCTTATCCTTTAGGCGGATTTGTTCGGAGAGGGTGTCGATTGTTTTCATAAGGGAATCCATTTTAGCGTTCATGGCGCTAATCTGTAGGTTTAGGTCGGAGGACTCTTGGGGGTTTTTACGCCGGGTTCTCTCTACGGAGGGGTAGATGGGATCGAAGTGGGCTTCGGGGTCCGTGGACCGTTTTCCACGCCTGGACTTACCCATGGCGTAAAAGACGGGTGTTGGGTAGGCACCGGGTTCAAAATCCCCCGGGCCTGCTTATCGTTAAGCGAAATCAAGATTAGAAATGTTGAGTGCTCTAAAACTTGACTGCCTCCCGACAATCTCCGAGCGTTCCTCGCGGAAATCACGGCAGATTCTCGGTTAGCGTGCTATAATAAGCGTGCTAATCTCTTAAAACCCAAACCGGCCCAACAACAGGCCCAAAATTCATATTACGATATGATGTTCGATGAGGAATTCATCCGAAGGGTAGAACGCCTTGAGCGTCTCGCCCCCCTAATGCGCCACTTAGACGCCTCACCGCTTTAAAATGGCTGCACAAAATTTACAAATTGCCACCGATCAGATGTGCAGAATATGCACCTGGAATGCCAACGGGCTTCCATCCCAAACGTCTCAATTAGAGGAATTCATGCATCGCCACAACGTTCACATCATGCTAGTGAACGAATCACACGCCAAAAACCGTCGTGGCCTGTTTATTAACGGGTACCGACTATATCTTAACAGCCGCCCCATTGAAAAAGGCGGCGGCACAGCCATTTATATTCAAAATGGCATAGAACACACTGTTCTTCCAAATCCCCAATCAGAGCACTTAGAACATACCTCCATTTTAGCCCGTATAAACGGAGAAAAAATCAAAATTATGAGTTTATATCACTCACCTTCAAGACCATTCACTGAAAACGACTACAAAAACATCTTCTCCGAAGATGTCCCCACAATTATAGGCGGCGACTTTAATGCCAAGCATCCTAGCTGGCAAAGTCGGCTCACAAACAGGCGAGGCCGCGAGTTATTTAACTTTATAACTCAACACCCTTACGACATCAAAGCCATAAGCCAACCCTCCCCAACCTTCTATAGCCATGCAGGCTACAGGCCCGATATTCTCGATTTCTTTCTGATAAACCGAATCGAGTGCGACCATGACATCTGGTCAATTTCCGAACTCCACTCCGATCACAATCCTGTGTTTCTGGATATTCATGTCACTATATCCAAAGTGGAGAAAACTATAACCACGGTTAACTGGCAGCAGTTCAACCAAAAAATGCTCGAAAAACTCACTGCTATTCCGAAAATAAGGAATAAGGAGGAGATAAATGAGGCCATTACTTTCCTTACCAACTCAATCACGGATGCGGTTGAGACGGTTTCGAAAATCAAACCTGTCCCGAAAAACAGCCGCCCACTTCCAAATAACATCCTCGGTAAAATTCGAGAGAAAAACCGCATCCGTAGACAATGGCAACACACCCGTTGCCCGCAAATGAAAACAAACCTCAATAAACTCCAAGCAGAAATTCAGAAAGAAATCAAGTCATTTTCAAATTCCAACTGGAATCGAGTAATCGAGGATGCATCATTACACAAACCTCAAATGTGGAAACTCACTAAGAGATTCACAGCCAGACATCGAACGACCACTCCGGTTATTCACGGAAGAAACGGACTTGCCTTCCTTCCGGAGGACAAGGCCGAATCCTTCGCGGAAAGCCTAGAGTCACAGTTCTCCCCGAATCCGCTCACAACATGTGACGAATTACTCGACGAAGTTGAGGAAGCATTGGATCGCCTTGAGCGAACCCCAACCCATATTCCGAAACCAACATCTCCTACAGAGATCCGCAAAATTATCAAATATGCGCCAAGTAAAAAGGCGCCAGGCCACGATAGTATAAGCTACACATGCTTAAAAAACCTCCCCAACAAAGGAATAGTTTTCCTAACTACCTTGGTTAATGCATGCCTAAGGATAGGCTATTTTCCAAAAGCGTGGAAACACGCAATAGTGATTTTAATCCCAAAGCCTGGAAAAGACATGAAATTTCCACAAAATCACCGGCCTATTTCCCTTCTGTGCACACTGGGAAAACTATTCGAAAAAATTATCCATGTCCGCCTCAGTGAATGGTCGAATGATCATATGATCATCCCCAAAACGCAACACGGCTTCATAAAAGGCCTCTCATGCAACCACCAACTTGTTAGAACCAGCGATTACATAATCGAAGGCTTTAACAGAAAGCAGAGCACGTTAGCCATCTTCCTCGATGTTGCGAAAGCATTCGATCGAGTGTGGCACGAAGGCTTGTTATATAAACTCATGTCACTTAATTACCCCACATATCTAATCCATCTGATCAGGGAATTCATACAAGACCGCACCTTTTCGGTTCGTTTCGAAAACGCCACATCTCCGCCACGTAAAATGACTGCTGGCGACCCACAGGGGTCCGTACTTTCCCCGCTCCTTTTCAATATATATGTTTATGACCTGCCAACATTAAACAATGTAATTACGGTAATTACGGTAATTACGGCAGATGATACTGCTTATCTATATCGAGGCAAACATCTGCCCTTTATGATTCCGAAACTCCAGACCGCACTTAACCAACTGGAAGAGTGGACAAACGACTGGTGTATTGCTATAAATGCTGAAAAAAGCCAAGCAATTTACTTCACCCCATCTAATAGATCCCCACAAGAAAACCTCACCTTTGGAGGCACACCAATTCCATGGGTAAAACAAGTGAAATATCTTGGTTTACAAATGGATAACCACCTTAACTGGGCAAAACATGTTCAATCTGCGATCACTAAAGCTAATTCCGCCTTCGGGACTCTAAAATCATTGCTTTTAACAAAAAGCACCCTTTTCCTCGCCAGTAAAATTCACATTTACAAGGCAATGATTAGGTCAAAAATGACCTATGGTTGTCCGTCATGGATACACATCTCGAAAACGCAGATGAACAGACTGGAAGCCACGCAGAGCCGCATGATCCGCAGGATCGTAGGCGCTCCGTGGTTTGTCAGTAACGACCAAATCCGAAACGAAACGAAAGTACCGAAATTACAGGATTTTATCCGTCAATTGGCAATTGCACATTCCTCTAAATTCGACGTCTCCCTTTTAAAAGATACCCTTGAAGTTCCTGAAAACTTCAGAACTAGGAAAAAACGGCCACTACAACTGGACGTTACCAATTAATTTTTTAAAAATGTTTCAGTAATGATTCTGACCCTTTTTTAAAAAGTATACCCCACCCACTCGCCACCAATAAATGCTACTCATTTTGAGTAACAATAACAGTCACTTATCCAAAGTCACTAAACACACCAACATCACTACAAAGTAGTAAAAATTCCATTTCGAATTTGACCTATAAGAGGGGGTTTTTAGTCCGTGAGAGTCGGACATAACCTACTGTTATCCTTCCCATACGTGGGTGGGATAACAGAAGGTATGCATAATGCATTTTCCTCCTCTCTCCCGAAAAAAAAATAAATAAAAAATAAAACCCAAACCATTCAGACTCGAGACGGCGAACAGTCAGGTTGTTCGTCTCTTCTCTCTGGAGCCCTCTCCGTCGCTTTCGAGCTGCTTTCTTTGTCATTAATTATTCTTAAGCTTTTTAGCTATTTTACAGCCAAAGGTGCTCTGAGGAAAGTTGCTGTTCTTTTTAGAATAGTAATTTTCTCTTCAGAACATCCAACACCCTTTTACCGTTGTCTGGCCGAGCTTTTTAGCTCGTTTTTGCCAGCGCGGAAAAGGAGCCGCCGGACCTGGTGTTTGGAGAGTACTGACCACTCTACTCCATTCACCCAACACCCTTTACCGGGTTTGACCGAGCTTCTTAGCTCGTTTTAGTCAAACACGGCAAAGGCGCCATCCGCCCAGCTGTAATCTTTTCCCTTTCAGTGTGGAGAACGTCTCCGTGGTTAGCGCGTATTTTATACTGCCCTGACACCGGAAGGCGCGAACGAGAAAATTTCTTACGACCTTTGCAGGGGGACCTGTTTAGGTTTTAAGAAATTAGCACGCTTATTATAGCACGCTAACCGAGAATCTGCCTTGATTTCCGCGAGGAACGCTCGGAGATTGTCGGGAGGCAGTCAAGTTTTAGAGTGTTGCACTCAGCATTTCTACTCTTGATACCGCTTCACGATAAGCAGGCTCGGGGGATTTTGAACCCGGTGCCTACCTAACACCCGTCTTCTACGCCATGGGTAAGTCCAGGCGTGGAAAGCGGTCCCAAGACCCCGAAGCCCACTTCGACCCTGTCTACCTCTCCGGGGAGAGATCCCGGCGTAAGCAACCCCAAGAGCAACCCCAAATGCTCCCCAACATAGACTTTCGTCTTTGCGAATTGCAAGACCAAATCGTCTCCCTTACCACCACCCTTGCCACCCTCTCCGAACAATCCCGCTCCAAGGACGCGCAACTCGCCGCCTTAACCGAGCAACTCCGTCTTACTTCTGATGCAAATCAGAAGCTTCAGCAGCAGCTGAATAACTTTTTCCGCAACCCTCGTCCCGCTGATTACAGCGAGGAAATCGTGGACATTATGACCCCAACCTTCTCGCCTGCTCTAAGCGGGCCCCACACGCCCGAGCCGCCGCGCAGTCTGCGACGAATCCTCCGACGACGACGAAAATTTGTCAGAAATGACAATTGCCCCGGAACTAGCTCCGCTAGCGCCGCCCCAGCAACCGGCCGCCGAAGCTACTGCTCGGCGAGCCAGCCCCTCCCCACCGGCTAAGAAAGCCAAAACCACTTCGGCCTCCAAGCCGACTTCCACCGCCACTCCGGATGGTTCCAACGATGAAGGCCTCCAAGTCTACATCGATCGGAACCACCGGAAAAAGGCGATGCCTTCAACCTCGATTGCTCCGTCCAAGCTAACGTCTCACGACCGCCGCAAACCTAGCTCCCCAACCCCACCTATCGCTGTTAAACCAGCAAAAGCAAAGGCTCCGGCGAAAGCTGAGCCTGCGCCACCAACTCCGGCTATTGTTTACCACACCACCGTGGTAAACAAAAAACAACCGCTTCCGATCGATAAGATCGACGAAATCGAGGGGCTAGAGAATTTCTCTAGCAATCCTCCGCCCATCCATATCCGCGATCTCCATAAATGGGACGATATTTCCGCCCACCTCTACAAGCACCTGAGAATTCCCGTCCTCAAGGCCGAAAATCTATCCAACTCGGTTAGATTTTGCGTGCAATCCGCTGATAACTACCGTGTAGTTATCAAATACCTTCGGAGCATAAATGCTCAATTCTACACTTACACTCTCAACGAGGAGAAAGAGTTGAAAGTAGTTATCCGCGGAGTTGGCACGCACGTGACTGATGAATCATCATCAGACAACTCAAAACCGAGAATTTCCCAGTCCTCTCTGTTCGCCGCATGGGCAACGGGCACCGAAAATTCCCCCTGGTGGCTGTTCACCTAGAGAACACCCCCGAGGGGAAACGGATTTATAACTTAGAAACAATTAGTTTCGTTCCTGTCACTGTTGAGAAGCAAAAGCCTTCTAAACAGGTAATCCAATGCCACAAATGCCAACATTTTGGCCACAGCGCGCATAGATGCAACATTGCACCACGTTGTGTCAAATGCGCAGGCGATCACCAAACAGGCGATTGCACCCGTTCCGATCCCGATAACGATCCTCCACCAAAATGCTGTAATTGCGGCAGCGAACACACCGCGAACTATCGAGGTTGTTCCCAATACCAAAAATCGAGCTACGCAAATGTAGCTCAACCAAAACCGGCCCCACAACTGGCTCCCAAACCGGCCCCAAAACCGGCTCCCAAACCGGCCCAACATGTCCGCCTCAGTGAATGGTCGAATGATCACATGATCATCCCAAAAACGCAACACGGCTTCATAAAAGGCCTCTCATGCAACCACCAACTTGTTAGAACCAGCGATTACATAATCGAAGGCTTTAACAGAAAGCAGAGCACGTTAGCCATCTTCCTCGATGTTGCGAAAGCATTCGATCGAGTTTGGCACGAAGGCTTGTTATATAAACTCATGTCACTTAATTACCCCACATATCTAATCCATCTGATCAGGGAATTCATACAAGACCGCACCTTTTCGGTTCGTTTCGAAAACGCCACATCTCCGCCACGTAAAATGACTGCTGGCGACCCACAGGGGTCCGTACTTTCCCCGCTCCTTTTCAATATATATGTTTATGACCTGCCAACATTAAACAATGTAATTACGGCCCAATATGCAGATGATACTGCTTATCTATATCGAGGCAAACATCTGCCCTTTATGATTCCGAAACTCCAGACCGCACTTAACCAACTGGAAGAGTGGACAAACGACTGGTGTATTGCTATAAATGCTGAAAAAAGCCAAGCAATTTACTTCACCCCACCTAATAGATCCCCACAAGAAAACCTCACCTTTGGAGGCACACCAATTCCATGGGTAAAACAAGTAAAATATCTTGGTTTACAAATGGATAACCACCTTAACTGGGCAAAACATGTTCAATCTGCGATCACTAAAGCTAATTCCGCCTTCGGGACTCTAAAATCATTGCTTTTAACAAAAAGCACCCTTTTCCTCGCCAGTAAAATTCACATTTACAAGGCAATGATTAGGTCAAAAATGACTTATGGTTGTCCGTCATGGATACACATCTCGAAAACGCAGATAAACAGACTGGAAGCCACGCAGAGCCGCATGATCCGCAGGATCGTAGGCGCTCCGTGGTTCGTCAGTAACGACCAAATCCGAAACGAAACGAAAGTACCGAAATTACAGAATTTTTATCCGTCAATTGGCAATTGCACATTCCTCTACATTTGACGTCTCCCTTTTAAAAGATACCCTCGAAGTTCCTGAAAACTTCAGAACTAGGAAAAAAACGGCCACTACAACTGGACGTTACCAATTAATTTTTTAAAAAATGTTTCAGTAATGATTCTGACCCTTTTTTAAAAAGTATACCCCACCCACTCGCCACCAATAAATGCTACTCATTTTGAGTAACAATAACAGTCACTTATCCAAAGTCACCAAACACACCAACATCACTACAAAGTAGTAAAAATTCCATTTCGAATTTGATCTATAAGAGGGGGTTTTTAGTCCGTGAGAGTCGGACATAACCTACTGTTATCCTTCCCATACGTGGGTGGGATAACAGAAGGTATGCATAATGCATTTTCCTCCTCTCTCCCGAAAAAAAAAAAAAAAAATAAAACGTAAACAGGTCCCCCTGCAAAGGTCGTAAGAAATTTTCTCGTTTGCACCTTCCGGTGTCAGGGCAGTATAAAATACGCGCTAACCACGGAGACGTTCTCCACACTGAAAGGGAAAAGATTACAGCTGGGCGGATGGCGCCTTTGCCGTGTTTGACAAAAACGAGCTAAGAAGCTCGGTCAAACCCGGTAAAGGGTGTTGGGTGTATGGAGTAGAGTGGTGAGTTCTCTCCAAAACACCAGGTCCTGAAAAGAAAATTACTATTCCAAAAGAGCAATAATTTTTCCCAGAGCACCTTTGCTGTAAAATAGCTAAAAAGCTTAAGAATGATTAATAACAAAGAAAGCAGCTCGAAAGCGACGGAGAGGGCTCCAGAGAGGAGAGACGAACAACCTGACTGTTCGCCGTCTCAAGTCTGAATGTTTTGTAGATGCTGGAAGTGGATATATAGGTCAGCACTATTGGTGGCGGTTGTTTTTCCTTTGTTTCCTGCTGAGGGGTAGGGGTTGGAGGCGGTGGTGACAGAGGTCGAGGTGTCGTTAAAATTGGAATTTTAAGTCCGCAGCTAGTGGTTTTGTAAGCCGTTGGCTGTGACGTGCTCGTGTTGCCGGCGTTTATTTTACAAACGTCGGAAACTGATGATTTTTCCAGCTTTTTCACTGCGACAACGCAAACATCGGTTTCCTAATTCATTTTCCATCATGTCGATTCATAATTTAACTTCATTTTTAGCTTATTCAGCATTTTTTACATAATTTATCGTTTTTCCCACCAGCTAGCAGCGCCAGCTCGCTGTTAAAATCATCTTATTAATTTCATGAAATAAGTTACGTTTGCCGCGTATATTAACGGTTCCTACCACATAAGCGACAAACAAATGTTGCGCAATTATTTATCCTGTGCACTACGTGTCCGTAGTGGGATAAATAAATGGGAAAGGTTAAAACACATTTAGCTAGTTTTTCGCCCCGTCGAAATTCCGCGCTTCCGCGAAGCACAGCCGTAGTTAAGCTAGATTTAGATTTGTAAATATTAAAATTAGGGAACGGCTGTGTTCGAAAAGTTCATGCGGAAGGGCTGGGGACCAAATGGCTACGCTTTTTAGCTATTTTACAGATAAAGGTGCTCTGGGGAAACTTGCTGTTCTTTTAGAATAGTAGTTTTCTTTTCAGAACATCCAACATCCTGTAATCTTTTCCCTTTCAGTGTGGAGAACGTCTTTTTTTTTTCTTTTTTTTGGGAGAGAGGAGAAAATCCTCATGGATACCTTCTGTTATCCTGCCCACGGATGGGAGGGATAACAGTAGGTTATGTCAGACTCTTACTGACTAAAACCCCCTCTTGTATGTCAAGTCCAATAAAGAACTTTTTATACTTTATAGGAAGAAGTAGTAAAAATGGCTTTGTAGAAATTGACTGGTGTGAGTACTATAGCAGTATTCATATATTGGTTTCGGGTGGATGGGGTAGGATTTAGGAAGGAAGCGGTTTAAAGTTTCACTACTTTAACGTCTCCGTGGTTAGCGCGTATTTTATACTGCCCTGACACCGGAAGGCGCGAACGAGAAAATTTCTTACGACCTTTGCAGGGGGACCTGTTTAGGTTTTAAGAGATTAGCACGCTTATTATAGCACGCTAACCGAGAATCTGCCTTGATTTCCGCGAGGAACGCTTGGAGCTTGTCGGAAGGCAGTCAAGTTTTAGAGTGTTGCACTCAACATTTCTAATCTCGATTCCGCTTAACGATAAGCAGGCCCGGGGGATTTTGAACCCGGTGCCTACCCAACCCCGTCTTCTACGCCATGGGTAAGTCCAGGCGTGGAAAACGGTTCACAGACCCCGAAAATTCCTCCGACCCCATTTACTCCTCCATTGGCAAACAACCCCATGAGTCCGCCGACGCAGATCTTGATTTTAGCCAACAGGTCAGCGAAATGCAACGGCAAATCACCGCCCTTACCACCTCATTTAACGAACAATCCCGCTCCAAGGACGCGCAACTCGCCGCCTTGACCGAGCAACTCCGTCTTGCTACTGTTGCAAATCAGCAACTCCAGCAGCAACTCGCGCAGGTAATCCTACGCCGCAACTCACGTCCCGCTGATTACAGCGAGGAAATCATGGACGTTATGTCCCCCCAGGCCTCTGAGGGAACCCGATCCCCCAGCCCACCCTTTTCGCCTGCCCCTAGCAAACCACGCACTCCCTCTCCCGCCTTCGTCGAAGACGTCCTCGACGAAGACGACTTCATCCCTGTCCAAAAAAGACAGCGCCGCTCACCGGCAAACACCCCTCCTCCGCCCGCTAGCCTGGTGCGCGCCTCCGCCACCCTGAAGGCTAGCCAAAAACCGCCTCCCAAGATGCAACCCCAGGCAAAACTCCCCGAAGACCAAAACCAACCATTACCGACACCACCACGGTCGTCAAAAAGACCGAATTACCGTCGATCGATCAGATGGCAGCCTCGAACGACGGTTTCGAGCATTTCAAAAACACCCCTCCACCTATCACAATTCGCTGTAAAAATCTCTGGGAAAATATTTCCGGAGATTTAACCAGATTAGGCGTAAACTGCCTCAAAAGTAAATTCTTCAGCTTCTGTATGAGATTCCAAGTGCAGTCTGCTGACAATTATCGTTGGGCAATCCGGTACCTCCGCAACAACAACGTGGAATTTTACACGTATGCCCTCAGCGAGGAAAAAGGCCTCAAAGTTGTGCTCCGAGGTGTTGACACTTCGATCTCCGACGAATGGATAGTGAGGCAGTTAAAAGCTCTCTCCCTACCTGTTCTGCCAGTCCGCCGCATGGGGAATAAATTCAAAAAAATCCTTATGGTCTCAGTGCACCTGGAAAACACTCCAGAGGGCAGAAAAATTTACAATTTAGAAACCCTAAGTCACTCTCCCATTACTGTGGAGAAACAAAAACCCTCCAAGGGTTCCATTCAATGCCACAAGTGTCAATACTTCGGGCACACCTCCCACGGATGCAATACGCGCTGCGTAAAATGCGCCGGCGAGCACTTGACAGCAGACTGCACCAGGAAGGACAGAGATAACGATCCTCCCCCCAAATGCTGCAATTGCGGCGAAAACCACACCGCGAACTATCGCAGATGCTCCTTATTCCCGAAAAACCAAACCAAGAGCTACTCCTCTGTAGTCAAACCTCAGGGGCAAACTCAGCCACAAACGAACCCCAACCGCCGCTGCAAGCACAAACGGCGGCCCTCAATAAAATCCATCAAATCCCGCAAATCCCACAACTCCCAGAAGCGTTACTTGATCCCAATCTGGTAACGCTCCTTACCTTGATTCTTAAACTCGCTCCCACTATCACAACCCTTGGCCAACCCCAAGAATCCCAGAACCAATAATAACACAAATCCAAACAAATGGCTTCCAACAATCCCGAAGTAGTTATTTTAATTTTTGGGAGAAAAAGAAAAGGTCTAAAGTTGTAAAACTTTAAACCTTCTCTTTCCTAAATGCTACCCCACCCACCCGAAACCAATATATGAATACTGCTATAGTACTCACACCAGTCAATTTTTCTACAAAGCCATTTTTTACTACTTCTTCCTATAAAGTATAAAAAGTTCTTTATTGAACTTGACGTACAAGAGGGGGTTTTAGTCAGTAAAAGTCTGACATAACCTACTGTTATCCCTCCCATCCGTGGGCAGGACAACAGAAGGTATCCATGAGGATTTTCTCCTCCTCTCTCCCCAAAAAAAAAAAAAAAAAATTAGAAAATCACTCGCAACTTGAGACTTGCATTCAGACTTCAAAATTCAGACTTGAATACGCTTACAACATCATCATCAACGGATCACTTTCACGTGGAAGTGCATTCCCAACTTGTAGCTCTGAATTATTAACACACGACGCTCAAGTCAAACGCCTTCGGCGGCGCCCCGCCGAAAATCGTACCACTACTGAATAATCTTAGCAATTCACGACGTAACCGTGTTCGTTGCCGCTGGCACGAACCACCTACCCGCTACGCTGTAGCCCGGTTGCTTTGCCGCTGGCATTCAACCCCACGACCCTCGCCGTCCTCGCCCCAGCAGGACCGCCACCAGGGCCAACGAAACGTCGTTTCGTAATACTAAAATTGCTAAGATTTAGTGGGAAACAATTAAGCACCGTCGTCGAGCTTATTTCCAGGCCGCGTCAGAAGCCACTGACGACTAGCGCCCCCACGACACGACGGGATAAGCGTGAACCCCGACGCTTCCCCACCACGCTGACAACCAACGCCGCCAACGGAGGCGTCCTGCAAACTTCGCGCCCGCGACCGCGAAACCGCGCATCCGCGCCCGCGACATCTGCGTCCGCGAATCCGCGCCCGCCGCGAGTTAGGGGTTATTAGGAGTGTTAACATTGTAACATTTTTTGTGCAAGTTGTTTAGAATAGAAACACTCCATTCTAAATTGATTCGACTGTTTGTTATTTTGTTGCCCCTTTAACCCGATAAACAAAGTGTTGTGTTGTGTGTGAGCCCAGCTGTCCGGGAAAAGCCGCCGCTGTCCGGAACGTGACTGACGGAAGAAATTAAACCGTGAGTACTCAATTTTTTTTTATTAAGTGAATTGCGTGCTTCGTACCCCAGGGACTGAGCTAGCCATTCTACGTCCATCGACTACCAAGCTACGCAGGTAATTTCCCTGCTCGGGAAATCCAGCTTGGTCAGTGTTTTCACGAGCCGGCCGTCGCGCCGCTCAAATTGCACACCGCGTACGTGATCGCTTCACGATCGCGACACGGACCGGCTTCGTCGGTGACAGGTACGCCCGAATCCACTTCCCTTGGATTCGCGTGCCGATGACACTCGGACTAGACCACTCGGAAAAAAATCTTATAAAACAAAAAAAACGAAGCCAAAAAGAAATACACGAAATACCACCAGCCGGACGACAAACAAAAACTGAACAAACTGCAGAAGGAAGTTTCAGCAATGCTTAAGCGGAAAAAGGAGGACTCCTGGCGCCAAAGCATTGAGGACGCGGAAGAAGATTCCGGAATCTTCTGGAAGCTGCTAAAACGGTGTAGCAGAAGAAGCAACCCGAACGCGCCGATTGTAAAAGACAGGCAAAAATTCTACCAGGACGCGGAAAAGTGCGAGCTAATTGCCGAACACTTCGAAGCTAAATTCACTAACGACGACAAAACAGACAAACGCACCGAGTACGCCGTGAACGAGAGCCTTCGCAGAATCCGAACCGGGAAAGGCAAATCAAATATTCCGACACCGATTTTGCGAGAAACAACGAAGGAACATATTATGAACTCCGCATCGAAGAAAGCCCCAGGAGAGGACGAAATTCCCAACAAAGCGCTAAAGCTGCGCCACGACAACGGCGTCGCAAGGTTAACGCGGCTGATAAACGGAGTAAGGAAGCACGGGATTTTTCCGAAAGAATGGAAACGGGCGAGACTAATTACGATCCCGAAGGGAGAAAAAGATCTGACGCGAGTGGAGAACCGCCGACCAATCAGCCTGATATCCGGAATCGTCAAAATCGCGGAAAAACAAATAAAGCACGAAATCCAACAGGTTTGCGAAGATCATCAAGTAATCGCTCCAAACCAGTTCGGCTTCAGAAACAAACTCGCGGCAATTCAACAAGCACCGAATTTAGTAAACACTGCTAAATCGCTGCTTGTAGAAAGAGCACGGAAAACGGTAATCGTCGCACTACTCGACGTGGCCTACGACAGAGTGTGGAAAGCCGGACTGGTATATATGATGAAGTTTGGATTTCCGCGGTGGTTAATCAGGCTGATTGATAATTTCGGCAGTTCAGAGTTAAACTGAACGACTCTTTTTCCACTTGGAGGACAGCAGCGGAGGGTCTCCCCCAGGGGTCGCCAATCTCGCCCATTCTGTATAACGTTTTCGTGGCGGATATCCCGACCTTCCCGGAAGATAAACTGCTTCACATGTATCAGTTCGCGGACGACACAGCGATCGTCGCCGGCGGGAGACATTTTGAGGGAGCCTGCAAAATGGCCAACCGAACGCTAAACAAAATCAACGACTTGCCAAGCAGTGGAAAATCAAGTTAAACCACAGCAAAACTGAGGCTATGCTCCTAGGCAGGAACATCCCACGGTACGATTTCGTCGAAATCGGCACGAAACGAATTAAACTGCGAAACCGGGTTACCTACCTAGGAGTAACGCTAGACAGAAAACTTGATTTTTCACAGCATGTGAAAAGAAGAGCCGGTTTAGCGAAAACACGATCTAGGAAACTCCACGGATTACTCCACGAAGGAAGCCCGCTCAGCACACGAAACCGGCTAAGACTGTTAAACACGGTGCTGCTACCGATCGCGACGTACGGCCAGGAAATCTACACCACAGGCAGCGAAACGGCGAAGAAGAGGGCCGTGCGAATAAACAGGGAGAACGCTGTTTATTCGTAAGGAGAGCACTAGCAGCACCGTGGTTTACTAAAACCGCGAATATACGAAAAGACCTCAACCAAGAAGATCCACTACACACAGCCGCAAGAAGACGCATGGAAATGATATAACGCCTACGGGAACACCCGGACGAGAAAATCCAAGAAATCGGGGAAAAACTCGATCAACAAACTCATCTCCCAGCGGAAAATGAAACATCCTGGTTCACACATTTGAACCAGGAAAGTAAGAAGATTTGTCATAAGCCAGAAAGGCTCAGTATACAAATTAATATCAGGAGGGACAAAAAAAGGCTTCTTTAAATTTGTTCTCATACCACTAAAATTTTGGCTAGATTTGTTCGAACGCGGTGGCGCAGTCGAGGCGTTAGTCGAGTCATTTGGCAACCTTGTGCTAGCTATCTACACATGCACATACAGCGCTGAATTCAAATCTAAGTAATTATTTTTAATTTCATTTTATTTTTTAAATTATGCATCTGTATCTTCGCAAAATTTAATTGCTGCTTGCTGGGTTTAGGGAATAATAAGCTCAGTGCGCGCCTCAAGTCGAGCTGTTAACGTTTTGCTAAATTTATTAATGGAACGGAATTACAGAAATAACTTCTGTTCGAAACTCAGCTCTAATTTTTTAGTGAATAATGTTAAAAGCAATTTAAGCATAAGCATGTATTTTAATGGTGAATCTTGGTGTTTGCTTTATTTTTATGAAATATTTGAATAGTTTTTAACTGTTCTAAATCATTTGCTATTGCAGCTCCAATTTGCGACATATTAAAAACTCTTAACTCATATTCTGTAAATTTAATTACGTATAAAAAAAACGAACCAGTTACCAAAAAACAAAATTGATAAAAATTTTGAAAGCATCCAAAAGTATTTATTAAAAATTTTTCAGACAGAAATGATGTTTTCGCCATTAGTAAATGATTTTTCACAATATATCCTAATATTTTTTAAAATTTTTAACTATACATAAGTATAATTTAAAAATATTTTATGCATATTTTCTGACCATCGATGGCGATTCTAAATATGGGCCCATTAGTGATTCCAGAATGTCGTTGCCTTCTGGTCCTCGTCCGTTTTAGAATCAGAAATTCAGAACAAGAAAATAATTATTTCAAAATGATTTCGGCATGTATCAAATTTTTAGCAAATACACCAATGAGCATGTGGGTATTTCATTATTTGAATCTATGCGGCTATGCCTAAATTTTAAGAACTTTGCTGTCATTAGATTACTGGAAAAATATGTATAAAAAAGTTTAACATTATGCTCTTGAAGCGCTGTTTAAGTTTAGTACTTGTATCATAACGATGTGCTGTGACTGTGTATTTTCAGTTGGAAAATTTGTACGATTTTTTTGCTGTAGCAACATTTTTTTTTTGTGATTTCAGATTTTACATTTGCAGAATGTATCTGAGAACTGCGATCGTATTTTTTTACACAGATTTTCAAGACTGTACAAAAGTAGAATAGAAAAGGATGTCAGGCCATCAGTATTGACTTAAGAAGCTCAAAAGTGATACAGCCACCAAACATATGAGCAATAATATGATGAATTTATTAAAGGATAAACCATTAACTTGCAAAAATGCTGTTTTTGGTCCAGAGCCAGAGGAAGTAGTATATAGTCAGTTGGAAGGTGACAATTAGGATAAGACTGAGAGTGCGAATCGAGGTGCGAATGATTCTAATAAGATAGAAAAGTCGAGGCTGGCACCTTCAATAAAAGTGTAGAGTCACAATCAGATCGCAGTGACGAAACATCGACTACAGCACAACCGGAAGAAAATGCAGTACCTTCATTCGATTCAGCTTTCTTAAAAATTAGTTCCATGGCATACCGTATCACAGTAGTTCCGAATCCAGAAAAGCTGACCATAATATAAAGGCCTAGGGAGATTTGTCTGAAATTATAAATATTGGGGTTTTTGAGCATGCTGATTCAGAATCTGATTTTGAATTATTTTTTGAATAATGTGCTGTGGACTCACGAAGCTAAATTTTCTCGTGAAGGCATTTTTAATAGAAAAAATAATTATTAGTGGGCAAGCGGAAATCCACATTCAAAACGAATTAGGAATTTTCAAAATAAATTCAATTTTAATGCCTTCTGTATTTTGATTGACAATCGTGTAGTATATTTATAAGTAATATATAAGTAAGGAGTGTAGTAGAAGACTTTTAGGATGAACTACCTTTGAACATAAGAAGAATATGTTGGTATCAACTCGATGGTGTTTTGGTTCATTGTTCCCAGGAGGTATCTCACTAACTGACGAATATGTTCGAGGATAGATGGTTCAGGATATTAGGACCATGGAACTGATCTCTTAAGATTTCCTGATATAAATCCTCTTGATTTTTATCTCTGGGAGCATATAAAAAATACACTTTATGCAACAGTTGTGGATACATGAAAAGAATTGCAAGCGCGAGCACCGTTGCGGAATTAGACCCTGCAGAAATATGAAGGGCAATACCGAAGAGCGCCGCCTCACGTCTGTAGGAGTGCTTAAATGTTAATGGTCAACATTATAGTAATTTTTAATCTTCTAAACCTTGTTATATACGCCAAAACTATTTCTTGCACTTCCCCATTTTCCATTACTGCTTGAGCAAAGAAATTTTGATTGCAATCTTCTAAATCTTTTTTTATTTAACGGCGGCAAATGTGGATAAGTTTCATTAAATACTCTAGGAAAACAAAATCAGGTCAGGGAACAAAAACTGTGATTAAGTGGAGTATGAAGAACAAATGTCGTGTCTTGCTCGCACTTTCGAACAGAGAACGTATGTTTTAAAATAAATAAAATGATTGTTTGTCGCTAATAATTGTAACCAATGAATGTTAAGTTTCCAGAAGAGGATACCTCGGAAGGAGATAGAATTCTTTAAGAAGAAGAATCTTTATATATTCTACCGATCGCATCACTTGAGGAGATTGAGGCTCCTTATCCATCCCTCCCTCTTTCTGCCTCATTGCCACGCCATCTGCGTGCTCCTACAAGTAAAATAGAAGGATAGAGATATCGATAAATGAAATGGTGACAATTATGAAAGAAAATAGCCGTAAAAAGGTCTCATCAAATAATGAGATAGGCATGATTTCCCTCAGCCTTTCGAAAACTGTCCGAAGGCTGAGTGCAGAAGTGCAAGTGCAAGTGAAAAATAAAGTCGGCAGTGTGGTGTTTCAAGCCGAGGTTCGGGGGTTGCAATGGCTTAAACAACAAGATCCACCATACTCGTCATCTTTCAATGCATCGATACCTTCCAATCTTTATAGTACGTCCTCCGCCCGAAGCAATCCATCTCATTCATCCTCATCCTATTCATCCAGTTCCCCTGCACCTTAATGAAATACAAGATATTTCATTGCCACTCTTAAATCTTTAATTTAATTTAATTTTTTTATTTCTTTAATTTATTTTATGTTTTCTAAATAACTTAATTTTATCGTTTCTAAATGTTAAATATTGCGGCTAATGATAAAACATATTATTCTTTAGTTGCAATCTTATTTTAATATAAAACCAACAAGCACAAACTTCCGCATTTACCGCGTTAAAAATTAGAGTAAGCGCTGTTACCGGCGATTTTCCGTAAACGCCGGAAAATTAATTACGCTATTTAGCAACAATTTACGCGAAACAATTTATTCATTTATTGAAACTTTGTATTAACGTTTTGGCTCTTCTAGCAACATTTCAGCTAAGCATCATGATGAGTGTAATGGCATAATTACGTGATTTACTAAAAATCATTATTTATCAATTATTGATAACATAACAATTAATTATTTAAAGGTTCATCTAATGTTAAGGACGCGCGTGACAATTCAAGATCACGTTAGTAAAATTCATGTCATTAAAATGTACGCAAGAGCACGTACCGATATTCAAACCGAATTATTAATTACCTTGTTTAATTACATGTTATTAAAACAACCGTGTTGTTTTTAAACACACATCAGCTTTAAAACAATTAAAGAATGAACCGATAGACACAATCGCACGCACGGACGCAAGTAACTAATCTTCTGATCTACGAATCTTACATAGTCAGCGCCTTCGTCGATCGTTTACAAGTCGACTCCGTCTATACCGATTTCTCGAAGGCGTTTGACAGTGTTGATCATTGTATTTTAATCAAAAAATTGCGTAATCTCGGCATTGGAGGTCTCGTTCTCCAGTGGATCAAATCGTATATCACTGGTAGATCTCTGATGGTTCGGATCGGCCAATGTGTATCGCGTAATATTTCTGTCACCTCCGGTGTTCCCCAAGGGTCTCATTTGGGACCACTACTTTTTAATGTGTTTGTGGATGATGTTATTGAATGTTTCGTAAATGCCCAATGTCTCCTATACGCCGACGACATGAACATTTTCATGCGAGTTCGTACTTACGATGATGCCGTTCGGTTGCAGAATGACTTGCTATCATTTCAAACGTGGTGTCGGTCTAATAAGCTTCAACTTAACTTGAACAAATGCAAAGTAATAACTTTTTCTCGACGTCAGTCTTCCGTTGTGTATGGATACCAATTGATGGACGTACCTTTGGAACGCGTAACATCTATCAGGGATCTGGGTGTGGTCTTCGATTCCGTGCTCTCTTTCAACGAACACGTATCCAACATTATCGCCAAAGCTTATAAGCTTCTGGGATTCGTGAAACGGAACTCCAGAGAGTTCTCCGATTCGAAGACGGTACTCATACTATACTACTCTTTAGTGCGTTCCCATCTGGAATATGGTTCTTGTGTTTGGTCTCCATATACGGCGGTGGACAAAGACAGACTCGAATGCATCCAAAGGAAGTTTGTTCGCTTTTTAGGCTATAAATTTAACATTATCGGGAGCACCAAAGAACTCTGCAACCGTTTTGGCATCCAAAGTTTAGAGCAACGTCGATTTAACTATGATGTAACTCTTGTTTACAAAATTGTAAATGGTCTAATCGATTGTCCGGACATTCTAAATTGGATAGGAATGCATGTTCCGTATAGACCTTTACGGAAAATACCGACTTTTAACGTACCATTTAGAAGGACGGATTACGCTCGGCACTCCGCGTCAACACGCATATTAAGGAACGCCAATGAAGTCAATATTGACTTCTTTTCGGACTCGTACAATACCCTACGGCGCTCGTTAACATCATTGTAAATGTCTGTTGTTTTATTGTTATGTTTAAACTTGATATGTGAAACTGTCATCTACCAAGTTTTTTTTACACTATTTGTTTTATAGTGCGTGTTATTGTCTTTTTTTTTTATTTGTTTTTTGTTCTATTTTTTTTTTGTATTTATGTAATTATGTATTGGCCTTCCGTTTTAATAAAGATTAAAGTCAGCGATACTCCACAAGCGCCGCACAGTGGGCCCGATCGCGGAAAAAGCTGGACAAAATTGTAAATGTTGATAAAAACTTACAAAAACGAGTGTAGTTAGGTTTTTGGGGTCTCTGATAACGATTTCGATGTGAAAATTGAAAAATTCAAAATGGCGGAGCCAATATGCCGGATCAAAAATTAAAAAATTGGCGGAATCGTGTGAAATTTTGTATATAAAGGGTTTTGGGGTTTCTGATTTTGATTTTTATGTCAAAATTCAAAAATTCAAAATGGCGGATCAAATATGGCGGATCAAAAATAAAAAAATCGGCGGATTCGTGTGAAATTTTGTACATAAAGGGTTTTGGGGTTACCGATTATGATTTTGATGTCAAAATTCAAAAATTCAAAATGGAGGATCCAATATGGCGGGTCAAAAATTAAAAAATCAGCGGATTCGTGTGAAATTTTGTACATAAAGGGTTTTGGGGTTAGCGATTATGATTTTGATGTCAAAATTCAAAATGGAGGATCCAATATGGCGGATCAAAAATTAAAAAATCAGCGGATTCGTGTGAAATTTTGTATATAAATGGTTTTGGGGTTACTGATTATGATTTTGATGTCGAAATTCAAAAATTCAAAATGGCAGATCCAATATGGAGGATCAAAAATACAAAATTTGGCGGATTCGTGTACAATTTTGTATATAAAGGGTTTTGGGGTTGCTGATTGTTATTTTCATGTCAACTATCAAAAATTCAAAATGGCGGATCTAATATGTCGGATCTAAAATACAACATTTTGCGGATTCGTGTACAATTATGCATATAAGGGGTTTTGGGGCTGCTGATTATGATTTTGACGTATGAATTAAACGAATTCCAAATTATGACATTTATTCCGTGTATATTAACCTATGACTAAAAATCAAAATCGTCGTCGCTCGTCTCGCAGTCGCTCGCATCGCTCTCGCGCGCCTCTACATCGACACTGTTTCCACCTTGAACATCAGGGAGAGGGTGGAGCAGATTCCACACCTCGGGTGGCAAAGGTTTACCGACGATAGCCTTTTTATCCTGTAAACTCGATATGAGAGGATCCGAAGATACGAGGAGCCGACGAAACACATCCTCCATTGTTTTGGTTCGAGAACATTTGCGGGCGAAATTCTCGCGATGTTTTCTTATGTCTTTGTTTCGGGCTTCCTGCGCATCTTCGGACAACTGCCCAATAGGTAGCGGAGACGCTTCGATAATCGCATACCCGTGAATTAAAATCACGTGTGCCGTTGTTGGCATGGGGTACCAACTATAAAGTTCAACGTATCGGGTTGCAACGTCTATGCAATACAATTTGAATTTCTGCGTATCAACGCTCAACCCGCTCGACAACGCTCGCAACACTACTTTACATTTAGCCATTAGGTCTTCATCCAGTCCCAAAATATGCGCAGTTGTAGGTACATCTTTAAAAAAGCGTCTAGCGGTATTACCGTCGTTGGTCGTCCCGGATCCGGGCTTAGGAATGTCAATTTGTAAGCCGTACACACGCTTGAACTCTGCCTGAATTTTAGCTTTTCTGGTTGCAACACTTTGCTTCTGCTCTGCGGAACGCGCTTGCCACTTTCTTTCGGTGGTATCATCGCTGCATTTGTAGGATAAGTGCAAGAACCACTCCATAAACCTTATCCACGCGTGCAGCGATGAAATACCAAACGACAGATTGCCGGCTTTTATTGATTTAGATATCATAGAGTCGATGTCATTAAACGACTTCGATGTCGAATCGCAGATGTAACAACGCATAGATGACGAAGTATTGGTTATCGCGTTTTTTACTTTTCCGTCGATCATCGTAAAGCCCAACTCGTATTTAATACGTACATTTCGACCGTTAATAACCGTGTTAAACGGTATGAGCTTCTTAATTTGATCATCAATGTACTGTTGTTCTTTACGAGTATCTTCGGCCGTTTCTTTTAAAAACTGAAATCTTATCGGTCTGCAAAATCGCGTTGACGAGGGCTTTGGATTTCTCCATAGTACGATTTTCTCGCTACCGACTGCACAAAGCTCTAAAGGCACGACCGAAGTAAAGAACATGTAGGCATCGCTGCTATTTTCGTCGCTGAATTTTTGCTTATATTGTTGACTCGTAGACCCATCACATCCCCATTTAAAAATTAATTCGCAATTATCCAAATAACTCGAATCTAGTGCAATTATGTTGACCGTAGCAACCTGCGTGAGTCTAACGGATATATGGTCAAGCAATGCCTGCAACTGTACTTCCGCGTGAGTTTCTGAGACTGAGATAGTTGACAAATCAGGGTAACAGCGACGTTTAGCTGCTACGATCTTTTGATAAGATGGGTACAATGGAGTTGTACTGTGTGCATTTGTCAAGTTTCTCATCAACAGATATGTCTCTTTTGACATTTTCCCCGTAATTATCAAATCAAGAGCCGCATCCGACGATATCTCTGTTGAAGCGGGGGCTTCTGCTTTTTTCAAAGCAGCCTGGTGCTTGGAGGCCCGATTAGGTGAGTTCGATGTTACGTCCATGAATAATGTTGAAGCCTGAGGACGTCCACTCGCACGAAGGCTCATTCGCGTGGCAAATACCAACTTCGATGTAGTGTGCGTTGAGCGGAGTTCTGGTGTCTTTCGCCGTTTTGATCGGTCAGTCGAACTGTCAAAAGTGGCAGTACGTCGGCCTTTCTTCTTTTTTTCTTTCGGCGCTTCCCGTTCTTCAGACCTGTAGGCATTCTGCCATAAATAAGGCAAAATAAAATAAATAATTAATAATAATGTGGTAATAATGCCTAATAGTAAAGTAACATAATAATGTAAATAATTTACCACGAAAGTTATCTTCTGTTCAAGCCAAGTGCCATTTTGCTGATAAAATGTTGTATGGTTTCGGAAGGACTTTTTCCACTTTGCATGGATTTTTGAAATCGTCGCTTTTAACACCGTTATGTCCGAGGTGTTGAGCTGAAGGTAAAAAAATCAGTAATACGGCGTTAGACATTTGCAAGATTATTTATGATGGTACAGAAATATTCAAAACAAACTCGGATATACTTTGAAAATAACTGTAAAGTATCATATTCAAATTTGATTAGCATTAACAACATGAGATTGTGTATTTTATTTGCAATTATTGTTTTGCAGTTATTTGTTTTGAATGGTTTTGTAACAATAAAATGTTCTACCTGGAATGGGCCTCCGATTTTGGTAGTGAGTTTTTCTTGCACGGCTGCGACTTGGCTGCTGAGGTCCGACGCCCACGCGCCCTTAAGGATTGTGAATAAATCCCCCCGCGAATAAGAAACTGAAAATACATTCAACAATAGAATAAAATCAAAAAATATGTAGTATTTTTTGACTTTTTTTTTAATATTAAATTTCACATTTTCACGAGTAAAAAATAGTTTTTATGCAGTTTTCAATACTTCTAACTATGTACGCAATATTTTACATCGTTTTGTAAATATTTCTTATCGAAATTATAAAATGTCAAATATACAATCAAAAAATAGTTTTTTAATAAAATATAATTTTTTTCTAAATATTTGGCGCTATTACGTTCGAATTAATCATCTCAACAAAAATTGCGTGTTGGGCCGGTTACGCTCTGCCGCACTCAAACGTCGATAAAAACAAAAACCGCAGGTCAACGCAGCTGCACTTTTGATAAAAAATTAGAGCATTTTCAGGGCTTTAAGGCAAGCTAAGTCGCTAAGTGGTAATAAAAAGGTAGCCATAAATATGTAAAATAAAATGAGTTAGGCGGGAGAGGTTAAGAGATACGATGTAAACACATTAAAATGGAGATGTTTCTGGACTTGATCCACGCGAAACTTACCTTCAGGCGATCGATCCATGATGTATCACAAAAATTCCGGAGGTTTTTGCACACTTTTTTGCTATTATTACGTGACGTCGAAATCGACCGGGATTGACAGACGCTCAATCGCGCCAACTTCACCGGTCGATTAAACAAGGAGAGATAGCTGGGATATCTCTCTCGCTCGGGAATATGATGCACCAGTGACCCCTGTTGACGATTTGGTGGAACTTAAGTCTGAGCGCGACATTTGAATTTTTGCATTTTGTCCAGCTTTTTCCTCGATCGGGCCCACTGTGCGCCGGCTAGACGAATTCTTGCGTAATCAACTATTATGGCCATTCATCGAATACACTGTAGTAAATTGGAAATGAATTAATATGGAAAAGAATATAATTAATGGTTAAAATTGGAAGATGGAGTATTATTTAAAAAGGACCTAACATACGAATTATCCCGTCGTATCACATGGTGATCCTTACCAGCGACGAACTTATTGAAAATTAATGAAAATAGCCTACAAAAATCAAGGGACAAGGTAATCACTAAAACTAATAAAAATGGGTTCTTCTAGTACGAAGCAAATTGACAACACCGGCGAAATAATTAACACAATGGAGGTCAACATCTCTAATCAAGACATAAAAATAATATTGTATATACTAGTAGCACTCCGAGTAATAGAACTAATTTGGAACGTATATACACATCACAGGAGGACATTGAAGAAAAGGTATGCCAGCACAGCCAATCTTTAGGACATCTGTCTTCAGTCAGAAGAAGCAGTACGGCATGAACAAAGTTTAATTACGTGTAAATCGAATAATTAGCGAAATATTCAAGATTTTAAGTGAACATTCTATCGTGTCGCGTGTGTACGTATATATATTTATAATTTAAGATTAGTTATGTTAAAATGTACCTTCACTATTGCTGGGTATTGCATTAATTAGCATGCCAGCTTGGGAACAAATAGAAGGAGTATTATCAGAAACCAAAGACAGACTCATACAACAAACAAAAAGGGCTATAAAGAAAGAAACACCTAAACAAGAATCAGTAAAAAGGGATATTGTTACAAAATTAATAGAAATATATAACGAATTCGTGAAAATAAACGTAACATATCGGGAAAAATTGTCGAAAGAACACAAAATTAATAGTTTTGTCGCAGGTACACTTGCAAATGATTTCCCACAGGAAGAGAGAAGAGTGATTTTGAACAATTCATATATAAGCCCTACACTAACAAATGGATTACACATGATGAACGCAAATAATCTTTACACTAATCCACCACCTTATGGATATGGGACCCCAGCACCGTATGTTGCCGAAACTGTAAATAGATCTAGAGAATATGCCACTAAACACAAAAATGATTGCGACAGTTACATTAGTATCAATGGACAAGGAATCATAGATTCTAGCATCAAAGAAACAAAGAATTTTCCCCAAGCAGGAATAACTGGTAATTACCATGCAAACACAGTAGTTCAAATGACCAAAGTTTTTCTTAAAGACCATCACTCAAAAATTACACAGTGTGCTAAGGAGACCATAAATTATTTTAAGATGACAAATTTAGATGAGCTGAGTAAGGGAAGACAAACTTGGGATCTTGAGATAGAAAAAAGCACAACGTGCCCGAAAGCCTTCAAAGGTTTCAGTGATCTCATAAGTAACAATTTAGAAAATATCCCTACTAATTTGATAGAGTGTTTCACCATGTTTTATGAGTTGTACAACCCGACATCATTAAGGGTGAAAGTTAAGAAAACAAAATCAGTGAAGAGGAAAAAGTTTATTAAGTCTCTAAACACTAGAAAAGAGGTGGAAAAGAAATCATCCTACATCACTTCGCAGACATTGACTAAATCTGAGGACATAATTAAATTTCTTGACGACTACATGCGAAGTTTTTGTTCTTACATAAAGCATGCTGAAAGGGGGAAGAAGGATAGGAGAGCAATTGCATCAAGATCGATTGGAATGAGGCTTCATCTTCGATTAGTTGAAGAGTTTCACTTGAAATTGGCAAAGGTCATCCCTGGATCCACAATTTTTATCGGTGGTGAAGAAAAAAAGAGGAAAATTGAAAATGAACTTATTCAAGCAGTGAATGTTCTAGAAAGTGAGGGCACATACACAATGCAAGCAACTGAGGACGCAACAAAATGGAATGAATGTCTGAATCCCATGGTATTCGCAATCGTCCACAACACCCTGTTCAATGATGACATAAGAGCTGAAATGGTGCTACCCAAAATAACAGAAGAAGAGGAACTGTTGAAAAACTTGTGCACAATGACCTTCCGATTTATGCTTGTGAAGCGAATACATTTAGGACTGGGTTTTATCACAAATACTAAAGCACAGCACACAAGAAAAGAATGGAAAGATACTGACCCAAGCACTCTTAATTCAAAGAACAAACCTTTGTTCACAGAAGCATTGAAATTTCTTGAGGAAGGGACCAATTATTTGAAAGCATCTTCAGGTTTCTTAATGGGAATGTTAAATGCTGCATCCACAACAATTGGCTTACTTCCAATATTAGGGATAAAGATACCACAACATTCTATAAAGTGCCTCAGGTCAAGTGATGATTCAATGACTGTATTCACTGCACCTGATGCTAAAAAATTAGAGAAATTAATCAGGCTCACTTATGGAACTCTTAGGCCGTTTGGAATCAATCCGAGTGAGCAGAAAAGTAACTTATTTCCACCGGGGTTTGGAGAGTACACTTCATGGTATCAAGATGGAAAATTCATTGGCCAGTGTGGAGTTGAAACTAGTTCCCTAAAACCAGAAGGTAATAACTTACAAGATGACTTAAATTCTATGCCTGTAAACACAATGAATTTGATGCGCAGTTACACAATCAATGCCTTTGGAGCAATATCAAGAGTTTCAATTGGGGTGAACAATGTAAGAAGACGACTGCATAATATTTCCGGCATGGTCAGAAATCACCCGCGAAGTATCGTTAGTAAATCCACTAGATAAATCATTGGTCGATAATCAAGAAATCGCACCGGGAGTTTATTCACAGCGTAGTCTTGCATACGGAAATAAGGCGTATATCACATTTATAAATACAAACGACCATAACGTAACACTCGAAAATGTTAAGCTGCAAAACGAAACCTTAGATAATTACTACATTTACGAATACATAAACGACGTGGAAGATAGGAAAAACGCGTTACTTTCGCAATTAGATATGGAATTTCCAGAAAATATAAAGAACGATCTAACAAAACTCTGCACAAAATACTCTGACGTATTCTCACTAAGAGACGATCTGTTAACACCCAACAATTTTTATGAGCAAAAACTTAAGACATCAGACGACATTCCGGTGTACATAAAAAATTACAGGATGCCATACGTACAAATAGACGAAGTAAGACGACAAGTAGACAAAATGTACCAAAACGACATAATTGAACCGTCTACAAGTTCCTATAACTCACCAATACTTTTAGTACCCAAAAAATCGGCAACAGGAAAGAAAAAGTGGAGATTAGTAATAGATTTCAGACAAGTAAACAAAAAGCTGATCGGTTCCCACTTTCCCGAATAGATGATGTACTAGATCAACTTGGAAGAGCAAAATTGTTCTCAGTTTTAGATCTTATGTCAGGATTTCATCAAATCCCATTAGCGGAAGAATCACGTGACATCACAAGTTTTAGCACGGATTCAGGAAGTTACAGATTCAAGAGACTACCGTTCGGGTTATCGGTGAGTCCAAACAGCTTTCAACGAATGATGAGCTTAGCATTCGCAGCATTACGGCCTGAAAAAGCATTCATGTACATGGACGATTTGATCGTAACTGGATGTTCAGAGAAGCACCATATGAGAAATCTAGAAACAGTTTTTGAAACATGCAGAAAATACAATCTCAAACTAAATCCCGAGAAATGCAATTTTTTTCGCAAAGAGGTAACTTTTCTAGGACATCAAATTACGGATCACGGTATTTTGTCAGACAGCTCAAAATTCGAAGCAATAAGACAATACCCACGGCCTACGGACGCAGATGCAGTAAAAAGATTCGTAGCATTTTGCAACTATTATCGCAGGTTCATTAAGGATTTTGCAGCACACACTTACTGCTTAAATAAACGAACAAGAAAAAGCTCAGAATTTAACTGGACAGAAGACTGTGAAAAATCTTTTCTAGCACTAAAAAATATGCTAATTAAACCGCCTATTCTTCAATATCCGCAGTTTATTAAACCGTTCATAATTACAACGGACGCTTCAAATTTTGCGTGCGGAGCAATCCTAAGCCAAGAAGAAAACGGCATCGATTTACCAATAGGTTACGCTTCACGTACCTTCACAAAGGGAGAGATAAATAAATCAACAATCGAAAAAGAACTTGCAGCAATACACTGGGCAGTCAAACACTTCAGACCATATGTCTACATACAAAAATTCTTAGTTAACTCTGATCACAGACCCTTAGTATATTTATTCTCTATGAAGAATCTTTCGTCTAAACTAACACGCATGAGATTGGATCTCGAGGAATACAACTTCGAGATAGAGTACATAAAAGGAGCAGACAACGTGGGAGCAGATGCACTATCGCGCATCACTATAAAAGATCTTAAGGAAATTCGTGAAACGCAAGCAGCAATACTAGCCATGCAAACAAGGTCGAAAACACGGAAACAAAACCGCGAAAATAAAACAAAAGTAGCAAACAAAAAACACGACAACGAAACAAAAGAATACGAAGTGTTAAAACGCACGTAAATTGGCATTTTTATTAAATGAGAGTCCTCGAGCTGTAATAAGAAATAAGGGGTACGCACCCATTACTATATATATTGACGGTTTCACTACAGACAAACCCGCATTAGAGCCGGTCATGTCTTGGTTGGAAATAGCAACCAGTGATCATAATATTAATGAAGTAAAGCTCGATTTAAATGATGAAATTTTTAAATATGTACCGTCACTCGATTTTAAGAGAATCGGGAATAAATCTCTCAAAAAGCTGAAAATATTGCTTACAAGCCAATCGAAATTATTAATAATAAAGACTCTAGACAAAATTTAATCTCGAAATTTCATACAGACCCAATCCTAGGAGGTCATTGCGGAAGGAAAAAACTTCTCGCTAAGCTAAAATCTCGATATTTTTGGAGAAATATGCATAAAGATGTGTCAGAATTCTTAAAAACTTGTCATGATTGCCAAATTTATAAGGCTCGTATACGTAATATCCAACCACTTTGCATTACAGAAACCTCCGTGAAAGCATTTGATATCGTCATCGTCGATACAATAGGCCCCCTTACAAAAACAATTGACGGAAATTGTTACGCTGTAACAATGGAATGCGAATTAACCAAATACTTGGTAATATCGCCAATACCTAATAAAGAAGCTAAAACATTGGCAAAAGCTATTTTCGAAAATTTCATTCTAATTTATGGTCCAATGAAGGTGCTAAGAACAGATATGGGCAAAGAATATGTCAACGAGACACTCAGTGAACTGGCAAAACTACTCGACATACGACATATAACCTCCACCCCATACCGACCTCAAACAATAGGTACAGTAGAACGAAACCATAGAGTCCTAAATGAATATTTAAAAATGTATGTGAGCGATCACAGAGATTATTGGGATCTATGGATACGTATAATAGCGTTACTGTTATAACACTACACCTTCCACAGTCCACAACTATTGCCCCTACGAATTAATTTTCGCAAAAAGTCCTACCATACCCGAAGACTTATTGCAGACCACTACCGACTCCCTGTACAATGTAGACGAGTATTCAAAAGAATCTAAATTTAGGCTTCAAGAAGCACTTGATAGAACGAACAAAAACTACGTGAAATTAAAGCCACGAGGAAGTTGAAGCATGACACAAATGCAAGACCAAGCAAAGTGAAGATAGGAGATTTGGTATTAATTACGAATGAGGCCAGAACAAAGCTAGACCCCGTGTACAAAGGGCCATAGGAGGCAACTGAACTGTGCGGTGTTAACTGCAAAATTGTCGACATGCAGGGTAAGACATCGACGGTTCACCTCAATAGAGTAGTCAAATACTCAAAAGCATTGGCAAAGGGCTTTCATTAATTCCCGAACCCCGTGACTAAATTTAAAATTGTCGCGTAAATTATTGTATTTGTACGCTGGAGGCTTTGAAAAAAGTAACCAAACGTTACTAAAGTCAAATTTGACATAAACGTTTATGCGCGGTACATCGTTAAACCAACCTTTGAGATCTTACAAGATTCGCCCGGAATTTTCAGGTAAGCAAAAATTGTTTAATTATTCTGAAACATTGAGTTTTATTTCTATTTATTTTGCAGAGTCAATTTGCTAGGATAAGCAAATACTGCGAAAATGGTATTTACAACGGAGCAAGACGCGATTATTTTGATGGCACATTTTCGTAGTGCTTCACGTAATATTGACGGCAACTGGAGTTATTCTCTGCAGTCTTGCATTGAGCAGTTTCATGAAGAATTTCCAGATGCGGTAATTGCGTATGATACTTTTAAACATCATCATCATCAAGTTCTTATTAAAAGATATGAATACAAACATTGCATTTGCAAAGGAAAATCCACTGGTAGACCGACAGTCTTAACTAATGATGTTGTCGAAGATATTCGAGTGAGGATGGAACGAAGTCCTAAGAAATCCGTACCGAAATTGGCAGCCCAATCAGGTAAAACAAATCCTATTGTTTGGGGTTTTTATATTTAAAAATTCCAGTATAAATTAACCGTGAATTAATAATGTGCTTCTTTATAGGACTCTCTGTTGGAACCTGCCATAAAGCACTCACAAAATCACTAAATATGCATCCTTACAAAGTCTCAGTAGTGCATCAATTACATCCACCAGACTTTATTCAGCGAGTACGATACTGCCAGTGGTTTAATGAACAGTTAAATAATGATGACGTACTTGATCTTACGTTTTTTTTCTGATGAAGCGTGGATACATTTATCTGGGTACGTGAACAGCCAAAATTACAGGACATGGGCGACAGAAAATCCCCATGTATTGGAGGAAACACCTCTGCATCCCCAAAAGCTAGGAATTTGGAATGCTATGTCTAGGAGAAGGATAATTGGCCCAATATTTTTTAGAGAAACTATCACTGCTGAACGGTATCGGTTAATTTTAGAAGAAGCTATTGGACAAATGCACGACGATGAGCTTCGATTGGGCTATTTTCAGCAAGATGGGGCCACAGCACATACTGCAAATGCAACCATTCGGTATTTAGCTGAATTTTATGAAAACAGAATAATTAGTAGAGGTGTGTGGCCTCCTCGCAGTCCAGACTTGACACCTTTAGATTATTATCTATTTGGTCGAATAAAAAGTAATATCTTCAAAAATAGGATCCATACTCTCGAAAATTTAGAAGTAGCAATTATGCAAGAGGTACAAAATAACACCGAAAATGAACTCCATCATGTGTTTGATAATATGCGGCGTAGGATAAATTTATGTGTAAGAGAAGAAGGAGGACATATAGAACACTTATTATAATTTTTTTTTTAATTTTAAGCTATTAATCTTTTTAGTTATTAGGTTTAATATTTGTTGTTTCTTTATTTGTTGTTAACTTTGTATGTTCTGTTCGTGTTTAAGAAAAAAATTAATAAAAATTAGTTACATTTTTGAAGATGAGCCTATATTTTAATCATTTTAAATATAATATTTTCAGTCGTCATAAAAATACGCCGGCGAATAAATATTTTTAAATCTAGGGAATTTTTGTGTGAGCCATACCACCTTGTACATTTGGTTGCCTATTATTTTTGGTCACGTGGGGTTCGGGAATTAATGAAAGCCCGGTATAATGTAATAATTTTTTTTTAGAATAAGTGAAGGCCTTCGATTAGATAATAAGATTTCGTGAATAAATAATAATTCGATTAGATAATAAGATTTCGTTAATAAATAATATTTCGACTAGATATTAAGATCTCGTGAATAAATAATATTTCGATTAGATATTAAGATCTCGCGAATAAACACTATTTTGATTAGATAATAAGAACTCGTTAATAAATAATATTTTGGTTAGTAAGTTGAAATTCGACTTGACAACAATATGTAAATATTTTCGAATAAGTTAAGATAGGTACAATTTACCCAATTCAGGTAAATTAGAAAGTAATAGTTTATTACCTTATTAAAATGTATACATTAATATCAATGCGCAGACGTAATATGTAAATGCACCATGTAAATTATTTTTAGACTAGTTAAAACGAGGAAGCCGGACGTCAAAAAAAATTAACGTCCGCCTTTTTCGTGAAGGGGTGGTGTAATGGCATAATTAGTTGATTTACTAAAAAATCATTATTTCTCAATTATTGATAATATAACAATTCATTATTTAAAGGTTCATCTAATGTTAAGGACGCGCGTTACAATTCAAGATCACGTTAGTAAAATTCATGTCATTAACGCAAGAGCACGTACCGATATTAAAACCGAATTATTAATTACCTTGTTTAATTAGATGTTATTAAAACAACCGTGTTGTTTTTAAACACACATCAGCTTTAAAACAATTAAAGAATGAACCGATAGACACAATCGCACGGACGCAAGTCAGCGATACTCCACAAGCGCCGGCTAGACGAATTCTTGCGTAATCAACTATTATGGCCATTCATCGAATACACTGTAGTAAATTGGAAATGAATTAATATGGAAAAGAATATAATTAATGGTTAAAATTGGAAGATGGAGTATTATTTAAAAAGGACCTAACATACGAATTATCCCGTCGTATCACATGAGTCATAGTTTTCTTTTTCCATTTCTCGAGATGACTCATTGGTTTTACCAACGTCCGACAAGTTTCAGCTTGCAGCACTGAGCTCGGTGTGTAAAATCTTTTTTTTTTGGTTTATTTAAAATACGTTAAGTTTGTCGTATATATCAACGGTTTCTACCAACAATAAGCAGCAGCCCTTTTATGAACAATATCGATAAACATCTACACGCGGCAAACGCTAAAGCAGGTTGCTTAAACTTAACAGTAGTTTCCCCAAAAATGCGACAACTATTATTTAAACCACAGTTCTTGCACTGGATTTGCAATAGTATATTCTAAGGATTGATGTGACGCTACCAGCGGCAAAAATATAACGCGCCACGCGCTTATATATTAAGATTTATATATTTAGTTTTAAGATTTAGCTAGCTTCGTTTTCCGTCATCCCGATTTCCGTACCGCGACACACCGTTTAGTTAAGTTAGTTTCAAGCTTAGACTTATATTGTAAATACATATTAAATTTAGGAAAATGGTGTATTCCGTCGCGTGCGAAGGCTGGGGAGAAAGTGATGCCCCGCATCACCCCGCCGACCTTATTATTTATATATACCACGGTACAGCGGGTGTACCACGGACGCCAGCGGCCAATCACAGCGACGCGTTTCGCAACCCTCAACGCAAGAGCCAACCACCGCAAAGGGCCGAGGGTTGCTCCGACCGCTGGCAGATATAAAGATATGCGCCCCAGCCATCAGAAACCAGTACACCCTGCGCAGAGCACAGGGAGTGACGTATACTGAGTGACATAAGTCACTTTTTTGGAAAGAGTAAAGTAAGTTTTGTTGGAGAGCATTAGTTCGCCGGGGCAATCCTCCTCATCGGGGCGAGCCTCTGCCTACTCCGTGCTGGTGGAGGAGTCCGGGGATTTGGATCCGGGGATTTGGATCCGGGGGAAGAGGTCGACATGAGTGCAGATTACGCCGATCTTCCGCCGAATAGCGATGATGAGAGCTAGGTCGGTGAGGAGGCTGGCCTTCTAGTAGAGGCGATGAGGAGGAGAGCCAGGACTGCGCTGCGGGAGAAAAGGAGGGACGAGAGAGAGGAGATTGCGAAGCAGCTGAGGGTGCTGCAGGAGAGACTGGACAAGATCGATAGAGAAATGCAAGAGGAGGAGGTGAAGTAGAGCGGAGCGCATTTCCAGGTGGTGAGCAGGCGAAGGAAGAGGACCCAGGAGATAGTGAGTCCAGAGAGTAGTCCGCTTTTGAAGATGTTGTCGTTTAGAGAAACCGACTCCGGCCTTAAAATCCCAATATTTTCAAATATCAATAATTCAATTCAAACAAAAAGTGTGCCTGTTTCCCAGGCCCCTCAGGCCCCAAAGCCCAAGCGTTCGCCACCTGTTGTGCTGGTGGACAAATCCAAATTAAAAATAGTTCAATTGACTCTGAAAGAAAATCTCGTAAAAATTATTCAGTATGTGGATCACCCTGCACATGTCAACATTTTCTGTGAAACCAATGATGATTTTAGAAAGACTGTCAAAATTCTGGAAGAGCTTAGGACTCAACATCATTTCCTCCTTAGTGAGGAAAAAGAACTAAAAGTGGTGGTTAAGGGCATCCCTAACGAGTTCACTAAGGAGGAGGTTGAGGAGGCCTAACCTCACAAAGGTATAAAGTTTAATTCAATAGCCCGGCTTAGAAACGGGAGCAGGGTGTATCCACTGATTTTGGTAAACTTAAAAAAAAGACGAGGAGGGAAAAAATATATTTAATCTTACTAACCTCCTCGACTAAAAGATCACTGTTGAGCCTAAACGCAAACCAACGCGGGCTCAACAGTGTTTCAAATGCCAACAGTTCGGCCATGTTCAGTTTCGGTGTACCGCATAGTACAGATGCACCTTCTGTGCAGGTAGTCACCCTACCTTCGAGTGTGGGGAAAGAAAGACATAAAAAAATTTAAGTGTACAAATTGTGGGAGTAGCCATGCTGCATATTCTTGGGCATGTGCTATGAACCCCACAAATATTAGAGAACCCGGAAAACGGAAACATTTAGGCAACTGGAGAAGTCGAAGGTTATCCCAGGCACGTCCTACGCAAGTAGGACAGCGAGCCAGAGCCAAAGTCCTGGTATCCAAAATGGATCGGACTTGGAGGCTCTTATTGTGAAAATTGTCCGTGAAACGCTCACCAACTTTTTGGCAAAATAAATTAAAAATTTAATGAATTTTACACAAATCACTTTACAAAATTCTAGTATGAAAATCTCTACGTGGAATGCGGGTGGGATTAAGGGAAAAATAAATGAATTACAAAATTTTGTGGATAGTGAAGTTATGTTAATTTCGGAAACTTTTTTAAAACCGGGGGAATTCGTTAAATTGGCGGGGTTCAATATTTTTCGGAAAAATCGTCTGGGAAGGGTTGGAGGAGGTGTGGCTATCTTCTACAGACGGAACATCTGTGCAGGGCCAATTGAGGTCCTGGGCACCGAAATTGAATGCGTAGGGATGGAAGCAATGATTGGGGGGACAGTATTCAAAATCCTTTCGGTTTACAAGCCACCAAAACATACAATTTTAGATTCAGACATTCTTACATTTATCAGCGGAAAAAATGTTATTATTGGGGGCGACTTGAATGCAAAATCTCTAAAATGGGGCAGTAGAGGACGAAATAAGTCAGGGAGGACAATAGCAAATTTATTGGACTCGATAGACGGACTAAAGGCATGGGGTCCGGAAGATGCAACCTCCGTACCAGACAGGGTTGGAGTCAGGGGAGATGTCATAGATATCTTTCTATCATACAAAGTAGGAGCTCCTTTTGAGGTAGTCACAAAATTCTAGTTATGCTCTGACCATTTTCCTGTGGTATTAACTTTTGGCAATTTCAACAATGTTTCTAAATTCGTAGTAAAAACAAATTGGATGAAGTTTAGCTATTTAACCACCTAAATTCCAGTGAAACCCTTACCAATTCTTCCTGAAGAAATTGAAGAAGAGGCAAAGTTTTTAACAAATAAAATTCAAGAATTCTTCTCTGAGTCGCAGTCTAGGACTCAGGTTAATCCTAACATGAGAAATAGACTGAGACTCAGTGGGGAAGAAAAATATATGTTAAAATTAAAAAAATTGGCAAAACGGAAATTCTCAAAAACTCGGGATTTAAGGGATAAGGAAAAACTAAATAAAATACAGAGGGAATTTAGAGAAATGCTGAGGGAAAGAAAGGAGGAAAATTGGGGAAATAAACGTTCGGAGATTGGAAAAGGGGAAAATATAAACGGTTTTCGGAAACTATTAAAAATGATTGGGCGTAGGGCTGAGCCGAACGCACCAATTAATTCGGGTGGAAGATGGTGTTTTAAGGATGAGGATAAAGTCGAAATTATTGCGAATCATTTTAGCGGCCAATTTTCGAATAATGACATTTCATCAGAAAATACCAAATTATTAGTGAAAAATTCAATTGAAAAATTAGGCAATATTCCCAGTGACAATCCGCCTCCAATTTCTGAGGAAATGGTAAGGGAAAAATTAAAATCTCTTGGCTCAAAAAAAGCGCCAGGAGTAGACAATATTCCGAATAGGGGATTGAAACTGCTACAGTCTTCTTCGGTACAAAGAATAACCAGACTTGTTAATGGTATTAGGAAGTCTAGTATATTCCCAAGTATTTGGAAGAGAGCGGTGGTAGTTCCAATCCCCAAAGGGAAAAAGGACCCGACCAAAGTTCAGAATCGGCGTCCCATAAGTCTACTCCCGGGGCTCGCGAAAATTACTGAACACTTCATTAAAGAAGATATTTATGCCTTTGCAGAAGAGCATAGCGTTTTTCAAAATTCGCAGTTTGGAATTAGAAAAAATATTTCGGTCTTGCAGCAAGCCATCCACCTTATCGAATCGGTTAGGAAAATGAAAAAACCAGGAAAATCGGTCATGGTAACACTCCTAGATGTAGAGAAAGCCTATGACAGAGTCTGGCGAGAGGCTTTACTTCACAAATTATTAAAATTTAACTTTCCCATTTGGCAATGTAAGTTCATCTTAAATTGGTTATCTGACCGCTCCTTTGCGGTCAGAGTAAATAATTCACTATCGGGTTGGAAACTTGCAGAAGAGGGCCTTCCGCAAGGATCTCCGTTATCCCCATGTCTGTACAACATCTTTGTGGCAGACATTCCTCAATTTAAAAACGACAAACTTTCAAAATTATTTCAATTCGCTGACGACACAGCTATCATTACGGGGGGGCTTAACAAAGAAGGTGCTGGCTGGAGGACGCAGCGTAATTTAAAAACCTTAAAAAAGAGACCTATTAGAAATTTTATAATATTCGACAATAAAAGGATTAAACTTTCAAACGACGTTAATTATTTAGGAATTTTAATTGATAGACGGTTAAATTTCAAATCACACGTTAGAAAAAGAAATGTCTTTGCGACAAGTAAGACAATGTCATTGTTTCCATTGCTATGCAATAAAAATTTTAGTCAAAAAACAGATTACGTATCTTTAGAAGTGTTGTCTCGCCAATGCAACGGTATGGCAGAGAGGTTTGGATTTTGGGATCTGAGAGGACGTTATCCTTGTTTAGGGCCTGGGAAATCAGTTTAATTAGAATTTTTTTTTTAATTCCGTTGTATATTATATTAGGAGAGATATAGAAATTGCAAACCAAATTGAAGAAGCAAGGGAGGGTAGGGTCAAATTTATTGAAAACTTGAAAAATCATTTTAATCCGGGAATTGCAGAAATTGGGGAAAATATTTGGAACAATTTGAAAATGAAGGGCTATAACTTTGTCAAAATTCATAGTAAAAGAAAACAAACTTCTTTAAAGGCGGAATATTTTGTGGACTCAAGAAAAGAAGATGCGAAGATGCGTGTTATAAAAACTTTTTTTTGTTATTTATAAACTTGTGTTGTGTTTTTTGTTATTGTTTGTTATTATCTTATATGTTTTTAATCCTTCCCTTTTCGCATCGAAAAGGGAACTGACAAGCTCATAAATCATAGCCATACTGCTGAAATTTATCAATAAAGGAGGTAAAACAAAAAACATCAGAAACCAGTACACACTGCGCATAGCACAGGGAGTGTCGTGTACTGAGTGACACGCCGGAAAGTGACATAAGTCACATTTTTGAAAGGAGTTTGTTGTAAGTTTTTTTAGCAAGAGGTTGGAGAGCATGAGTTCGCCGGGGCAATCCTCCTCATCGGGGAGAGCCTCTGCCTACTCCGTGCTGGTGGAGGAGTCCGGGGGTTTGGATCCGGGGGACGAGGTCGACATGACTGCAGATTACGCCGCTCTTCCGTCGAATAGCGATGATGAGAGCCAGGTCGGTGAGGAGGCTGGCCTTCTAGTAGAGGCGATGAGGAGGAGAGCCAGGGCCGATGTGAAGTTTACGGGATGTTCTCGAAAATTGATTTTTTATATTGATACTTGTAGAATCGCGTATGGAATGGCCGAAAATGACGAAAAAAAAGTGCGGAAACCACGTTTAGCCCCATTTGGGGGCTCCGAAAGGGTGAAAATTGGTGTATTTCAACAGTGTTTTTTGGTGTGTACAAAATAAAATGTGGTGATTATATGTATTCGTTTCACAAAACTAAATAGTTTAAATGTGTTTTTATAAGGATAGGACTTACAGTTTGCTTAAAACTTTCACTTAAATATTACGATTTTTGACAGGTTATGTTATCACCTACTTCCATTGTTATTCATAGACACCGAACAGTAATGGCGAACGATACGGTTGTTGGTGGAGAAACTCCACAAGATAATCCGAAAAAGTCGTGTAAAAAGTGTAAGAAAACTGCTGCAAGTGGCAGAATATGTGTTAAGTGTGATGCAATATTTCACACAAGTTGTGCAAATATTGTGATGAAATGCTGTGATATAACTCTCGAAGATAACCTCAACGTAGAAGATATAAACGGTGAGGATATTTTTCCAATATTGAAATTGTTAATTATTGAACTTAAATCAAATAATAAACTCTTACTTGAGAAAATAAACTCACTAGAGGATAAAATCACCGAAAAGGACAACGAAATTAAACTGTTACAATCCAAAGTGCACGAAAATCCTAAGCCACAATACAGTAAAGTGGCAACATTGTCTGCACATGTCAATCTACCAATTGTACCAATCCCTCTGCGGACTAAGAGCACCAACGAGACCATTGACGGTCGGCAACGCAGAAATAGGCTCGCTAGTTCTTCGGATACTGCTAAAAGTGCAGGCAACCATACATCCTCAGCGGAAACGCATGGAGAAACAACACCGATAATTAAAAACCAAGAGGTGCAACCAGCGGTTACCAACCATTCAACCACCGCGGAATTTTCAGCGACTATTAATAATAAAGATGCGAAACCAATAGATGATGTTGGATTTCAAACAGTACGGAGAAGAAATCGCAAGAACAAGCCAATATTTGGCCGTGGGAATGACCTAAATGTACAAGGAGTATTAAAAATGGGACATCTTCATGTAAGCAGAGTCCAAACAAATATAACTGAAGATAATATCAAGCAATTCTTAATTAATAAATCTATCACAAATGTTGATTGTACAAAGCTTACTTCTAAATACCCGGAAAAGTATTCGTCGTTCAAGGTGTCTGTCCCATTAGACGAAATTGGTTTACTATCAAATCCTGAACTCTGGCCCCGCGGAGTGAGTGTAAATAAGTATTTTTTTGGGATGGGGATGAAGAAACGAAGCAATTCGGAGACGCCAAGGAAAAATTAAATATTTTATTTTGCAATATCCAAAGTCTTAGAAATAAAATAGAGTTATTAGAAGCGCTTGTATGTGATACTAATTTTAATATTATTTGTTTAGCTGAGCATTGGCTCACCAATGATGAAACTGAGTGTATCAAATTAAATAACTATGTTCTTGCGGAACACTTCTCACGCAGTATATTTATTCACGGCGGTGTGATGATTTTTATAAATAAATATCAGCATATCTCTCTTAATATAAATTTCAACTCAGTTGAAAAAGAATGTGAAATAACAGGAATATTAGTAGAACAATTTAATTCGATTATTATTACACTATATAGGTCTCCCTCGGGAAATTTTAACCGTTTTTTGGAAATTCTTAATAATGTTCTGTCTAACTTAAATGTTTTTAAATATAATATTTTTATATGTGGTGATTTTAATTGTAATTTTAGTAATGTGAATGATATGAATGCACAATGTTTGTGTGATTTTTTCAGTAGCTACCACATGTATGCTTTAGCAAAGTTTCCTACACGAGGTAAGTCATGCCTTGACAATATATTTACCAATATCCACAATATTAACTTAGGAGTCAAACTAATTAGCATACCATTTTCTGATCATGATGGTATTGGATTAAGTGTTGACTTAAAACCACCGCGCCTTAAAGACAGTTATAGAATTGTTCGTCCAATTACGTCTTTGGGTAAATATAATTTCTACAATTCTTTAAATCGTACTAATTGGGATTTTGTTAGCAGTCGTGATACTAATTCGTCATGGCAAATATTTGTTGACATAATTAGAGATACTTTTGAAGCATGTTTTCCTACAAAAGTTAAACAAAATAATAAGAACAGCCAAGGGAGTAATTGGTTCAATGATGATTTGAAAAAAATGCGGGAACTAAACCTTGTCCATGAAGCTAGTGCTAGAATTAATAACGCTGGAATGAAAGAACTAAAAACAAAACTCCAGCGTGATTATAAAGAGGCAATAAGAACAGCTAAAATTTGTGCAAATGATAGATTGGTGGCTTCAGCAAATAGCCCAATAAAAGCAATGTGGAATATCATTAATAACCAAAGAAATAACAAACCATCTGTGATAAAAAAATGTGATATAGCACCCAGTTCATTTAATGATTATTTTATTAATATTCCAAATGTGATTACTAAGCAACAACCTGTCTGTGATATTGATCCTATAGATTTAGTAATTTCAAACATATCATGTGATCTCTCACAATTTAACTTTCGGCTAGTATCTCAAGTATGTGTGAGAGACATGGTCAATGAGATAAGGTCTAGCGCGTGTGGCGACATATACGGTATAACAATTCAATTAATAAAAGATGTTGTTGATGTTATTATTGAGCCATTCACTAAACTTATAAACTCGATCATTGAGACTGGTAAGTATCCGGATGTGCTCAAAATAACAAAAGTAATACCACTGCACAAAAAAGGTGATCCAAATGATTGTAATAATTATCGACCGATCAGTATTCCTCCCATTTTCTCGAAAATAGTAGAGAAAATTTTGTTTAAACAAATTATTGAACATTTTGAGGAAAATAACTCCCTAAGCGACAATCAATATGGGTTTAGACAAGGGAAATCAACAACCGATGCAATATTAGATCTGTGCCAGAGTATTATTGCATCATTTGAGAAAGGTGAGTATATGTTCGCCTCATACTTAGACCTCTCGAAAGCGTTTGACTGTGTTTCTCATACATTATTACTGAGAAAATTATATATGTATAACTTCAGCCCACCTAGTTGTAGATTATTAATATCATTTCTTTCAAATAGATTACAGTCTGTGATTCACAATGGCAAAATGTCGGAATTGCTAGAAATCAAGTGCGGTGTCCCACAAGGGTCAACCTTAGGACCTTTACTGTTCTTATTGTTTATTAATGATTTTCCTAATTATATGTCAAATTGTAAAGTTGTGCTATTTGCGGACGATACAACAATTGTCAATTCCTCACAAAAATTGAATTCCGGTTTGCACGAAAACAAAAATTTTCTTGAAAAAGCAAAAATTTGGTTCAATGCTAACCTCTTGACTCTGAATTCCAATAAAACAGAAACAGCCATTTACAGTTTGAACACGCAGCAGCCTTATCAACACAAAACGGTCAGGTTCCTGGGTATTCATATTGATGATCAATTATTGTGGAATAGTCAAGCTGATGCACTAGCAGCAAAGTTAAACAAAAGCGTATTTGTCATTAGAGGACTTAAAAACAACATTACACCTCGTATGTTAAGAACGGCATACTTCTCTCTGTTCCAGTCACATCTCTCTTACAATATTGTGGCATGGGGACATTCCACAATCAGGCATAGGCTATTTGGCATTCAGAGGAAAGTGGTACGCATATTGTTTAACCTAGGCTACCAAGCTGACTGCAAACCGGCATTCATAATGTTAAAAATATTAACACTACCTTGCCTGTATATATTACAAAGTCTGTTATTAATCAAATCATATCACGACGATAACAAAATAAATCAACAAAATCACAATTATCATACGAGAACTAGGAGTAACCTAAGTATTCCGAATCTTAGGCTACAAAGATCTAGGAATTGTGAAAACCATTACGGTCTGAAATTTTTTAATCATTTACCACACAGGCTTAGGGTACTTGATATAATACAATTTAAAAATGAAATCAAGTCTTTACTTATTGAGAATGCATTCTATACCACAGAGGACTTTCTAAAGTATACGTTCTAGTTGCGATGTAGGTATATGGTAATTATATATCGCTGATATATTTTTAATTTTTATGTAAACAATATTCTTAAGATTTTTTATTTTTTATATGTGTGTTTTTTCTATTTTTTTATTATATTATCACAAATACTGTACTCCTTGACGTATGTAAGCACTGCTTTAACATAAATAAACATTATTATTATTATTATAGATATAGCACAATTGATGCTAAGGGACCATGGTTTTGAATCAAATTTAAGGTTCAATTTCTGTACACCAGGAGGCAGCAGCAATATTTTAAAATAATAAAAACAATTGATTGGAATTAGAGTTTCATAATTTAATACGCACATGGAGAGAATAACTCTTCTTAGTTTATTTAATCTTGTCCAAAATAAAGAGGAACTTATAAAACAATTACAATGTTGGGGCTTAATTCCTAAAGAGGAAAATTATATTTGCAAAAAATGTGGAGGACATTTAACATTAATTTGTGATAACGAAAGGTAAGAAATACTTATATAATATGTATGGTTAAATCTTTGTAAAACCACAGTATAAGGTCTACACCCATTTTATTGAAATATCATAAATTACCAAACAATAAATACTGAATTCTACTGAGTTGAATATACTTCTAATGATGAAAAAGGAAGGGTAAACAATAGTTTCATGAATACTTAAAGTTTCATTTTTATTATAGCAATTATTTCGTAAAATTAATATCTCGTTCACATTATATAAATTAAACTCGTTTATTTGTAAAATTAAAGATTAGTTTGGATTCATGTACATAGGTTTAAATACAGCTTTCGACCTTCAATATTTTTGTCAATTTGCTAATAACTTCATTCGTGGTGTAGCTGGAGTTGAGTTAGGCAACAATGCTCACTCACATGCACATCACGGACTCACATCATCTGTCTCACTTTTCTGCATCCATCGCACTCGCCGGCCGCGGTTCGGTAAAAGACATGATTACCAAAAATAAGTTTAAAATAAATAAGTGTTGAAGTTTGAAAATAATTCAAATAGGTTACTTTTATATTCTATTTTTTATTGTGATGAAATGGTTGCACATAGAAATGAAAAATAATAATCCTTCCACGAAAACTACAGGCCCCATAAGACCAGAGCTTATGCGGGAGGATGGGGGCTTGTTATTATTATGATAGTCCGAATGGTATAGGTACATTTCAATCATTGAAAAACTGCAGCCTAATGGTTTTCATCACTTCTATGCCATAGCGGTAACTCTAAATGTTCAAAAATAATATAACCTAAATTTAAAGTTAAGTAGTGTTTATTGTCATATTTGAATGAAGACTATTTAATGTTGATTAATTAATTTCAGTTTTTAAACTAACTCAAATGCAAAGAAATTATTCCACTAATTGCTAAATTTATTAGACAAGAATATACATGTGTCCGAAAATATATTTTATTCAGCTATTGTACCAATGTGAAATAGTTTTTGCAATTATTCTAGGAAATTTTTAGCGACAATATATACAACATGTCCCCATAAGTATGCAACATAATGGTTAGTGCTTGATCTAAAATATACAAAAAAGACAAAACAAATGACATTCGACGCTATATTAGCAAGATAATGAACAATTTTTATAACTTTCGGCAGAGTTTAGATTCAGAAAAATATTTAGAATTTTTAAATTAAATATGGAATTGTAAAATGAATTTGACATGTTACTTTTGGCTACAAGAAATTCTCTTTGGTTTATGCAGGATGGGGCACCTGCACATAGTGCTCGTGTCGTAGTTGAATATTTAAATGAACAATTTAATGAGAAATGGATTGGAAGACATTTAAGATTTCCACGGGCTGCTTGCTCACTCGATATAAATCTACTTGATTACTTTTAATGGGGGTAGTTAAAAATCAGAGTTTATTCTGAGAGGCCATTTGGAAATTTAGAGGATTTTAAAAATAAAATTAGAAATGATTTACGACATTTAAATAATCATTCCAATATTCTTGAAAATGTAATCAGAGATTTTAACAGAAGAACAAATTTATGTATTGAGAGGGAAGGGAATCACATCGAGTAATTGTTATTTAATTAATAATATCCTTGTTAATTTCAAAGAAATTAATGTTTTGTTGATTAAAACCAGGGGCCCTATTCACAGCACCGATGCAATTTTCTATCGGTGACTTTTTTCATCAAAATGACGTCATTTGACTCTATACGGTTCGGTCAATTCTTCCCAAAATGACGTCACTTCAATGAGAAAAGTCAACGATGGAAAATTGCATCGGTGCTGTGAATAGGGCCCCATATGTCATTTGTTTTGTCTTTTGTGTATGTCTAAGATCAAGCACCAACTTTTATAAAGAATAAAATTTTCTGAGAAATCAATACTAAAAAAGTTTCCCATATGTTGCATACTTACGTGGACAAGTTGTATATAATGGAATATATTTTAATATTATTTTTTCATCGAAAAATGTTTGGCATTAGGATTAATTTGCCAAACAGTTTTCATTTTTAGAGGGGGGGTGGCTGGCAGGGTTCTGAGCCCTGTGGCCCCCGGGATGAGAAGTGGTCGCCATATATGCTGCCGTTGATCAATTAATTAATTTCAGTTATTGTGCTAACTTATTAATTTGTGATTTCAAATTATTTCACCAATTGTAAAATTTATTAGACATGAACATACAGGGAGTCCAAAAATATTTTTAATTCAGCAATGATAAATAAATTTAAAATTATTCTAGCAAATCTGAAATGGAAATAAATATATAGAATATATTTTAATTTTTTTATTCATCGAAATATGTTTGGCATTAGGATTAGAAATTTCGCGCGAAATTTCTAATCCTAATGCCAAACATTTTTCATTTTCAGAGAGGGGCGGCTGGCAGGGTTCTGAGCCCCGTGGCCCCCGGGATAAGGAGTGGTCGGCACATATGCTGCCGTTGATCAATTAATTAATTTCAGTTATTGTGCTAACTTATTAATTTGTGATTTCAAATTATTTCACCAATTGTAAAATTTATTAGACATGAACATACAGGGAGTCCAAAAATATTTTTAATTCAGCAATGATAAATAAATTTAAAATTATTCTAGCAAATCTGAAATGGAAATAAATATATAGAATATATTTTAATTTTTTTATTCATCGAAAAATGTTTGGCATTAGGATTAGAAATTTCGCGCGAAATTTCTAATCCTAATGCCAAACATTTTTCATTTTCAGAGAGGGGCGGCTGGCAGGGTTCTGAGCCCCGTGGCCCCCGGGATGAGGAGTGGTCGGCACATATGCTGCCGTTGATCAATTAATTAATTTCAGTTATTGTGCTAACTCATTAATTTGTTATTTCAAATTATTTCACCAATTGTAAAGTTTATTAGACATGAACATACAGGGAGTCGAAAAATATTTTTAATTCAGCTATGATAAATAAAATTATTCTAGCAAATCTGAAATGACAATAGATATATAGAAAATATTTTAATTTTTTTATTCATCGAAAAATGTTTGGCATTAGGATTAGAAATTTCGCGCGAAATTTCTAATCCTAATGCCAAACATTTTTCACTTTTAGAGAGGGGCGGCTGGCAGGGTTCTGAGCCCCGTGGCCACCGGGATAAGAAGTAGTCGGCACATATGCTGCTGTTGATCAATTAATTAATTTCAGTTTTTGTGCTAACTTATTAATTTGTGATTTCAAATTATTTCACCAATTGTAAAATTTATTAGACATGAACATACAGTCCATAAGTATTGTTTGCTCAGCTGTGATAAATGAGAAATAGGATTTAAAATTATACTAGCAAATTTGTAGTGACAATATATATGTGGAATATATTTTAATTTTTTTTTATTCATCGAAAAATGTTTGGCATAAGGATTAGAAATTGCGGGCTCTAGCTTGGTACATCGTATATGGTGTCATGCTACCCTCGATCTTAAGAAAGGGGAGGGCCCGCCAGAGATACTGGGTTGAAGTCCCGAGTTAAGATGTGGGTAAATTGCATATAAATATATCTTGGAATTATTTCGGCAATTTTAAATGTTTTTTAGAGATGACTTTTTTTATACACAGAAAAATGCTTGGCAAAATGATTTATAATTTCGCATAGTTCCAATTTGCGCACCCTAATGGTAAAGTTGTAAATTAATGATCAAAAGGAATTGTGCTTTATAAATCGAATCAATATGTTTGGTGCCCGCGTGCTTAACAAAAATTGTGTAGACCTTGTTCTGTGCTTAAGTCCAAATTTTATTTGATTATATTTTTAGATCTGATGGGTACAGGTGGGCTTGCTACAATAAAATTTCAAAAAGGAAGCAAAAGAGAATAAGTTGTAATTTTGGAATTGATCTAAGAAAAGGAACCTTTTTTGAAAAAAGCCATCTAAGTATATTTCAAATACTTGCTTTTGTTAATTTATGGGTGGGAAATGTACCCTTAACAGTTATTGGTGAAGAACTAGATATATCGTACAGAACAGTTGTTGATTGGGCATCATTTTGTCGTGAAGTCGTAATGGATAGTGCCATTTATAAGTCTGAGAAGATTGGTGGACCGGGAAAAATAGTAGAAATTGATGAATCGAAATTCGGTCGTCGGAAGTACCACCGTGGTCATCATGTGGAGGGGCAATGGGTCTTTGGCGGATACGAACGGGGCACCAGAAAGGTGTTCATGGTTCCAGTCGAGGACAGGGGGGCAGACACACTCCTTCCAATAATCAAACAATGGGTATTACCCGGAACCACCGTCATCAGCGATTATTGGAAGGCGTATGACTGTCTCCAGAGTAATGGATTTGAACACCTCAAGGTAATTTAAAAAATATATATTTTAAATATTGTATATATATAAAACGAAATGTAATTTTTAGGTGAACCACTCCATCAATTTTAAAGATCCAGAGACCGGCGCACATACCAACGGCATTGAGTCTTCCTGGAGAGCTGCGAAAGCCATTGTGTCGGCTGGTGGACGCAAAAAGACCAGCATTCCAGGAAACCTTGCCAGGTATATGTTTTACAAGCGGTGCGCAGAAAGGTCTCTGGATCGTAAAGCAGAATTCTTTAAAATTGCTGGAGAAAATTGCCAAAAATCGTAATCTTTAAGTAGAAGTTTTAAGCAATCCGTAAGTCCTATCTTTATAAAAACACATTTAAACAATTGAGTTTTGTGAAACGAATACATATTATCACCACATTTTATTTTTTTCCGGCTAAAAAACACATTTTAAGTAAACGGATTTCCAACCTTTCGGGGCCCCAAAATGGGGCTAAACGTTGTTTCCGCACTTTTTTTTCGTCATTTTCGGCCATTCCATCCGCGATTCTACAAGTATCAATTTTCGAGAACATCCCGTAAACTTCACATTAGCCAGAATTTTCCCCAAGCAGGAATAACTGGTAATTACCATGCAAACACAGTAGTTCAAATGACCAAAGTTTTTCTTAAAGACCATCACTCAAAAATTACACAGTGTGCTAAGGAGACCATAAATTATTTTAAGATGACAAATTCAGATGAGCTGAGTAAGGGAAGACAAACTTGGGATCTTGAGATAGAAAAAAGTACAACGTGTCCGAAAGCCTTCAAAAGTTTCAGTGATCTCATAAGTAACAATTTAGAAAAGATCCCTACTAATTTGATAGAGTGTTTCACCATGTTTTATGAGTTGTACAACATCATTAAGGGTGAAAGTTAAGGGGGCATTCTCATTCAAAATTTTCAAAAAATCGATTTCTTTTTTATTGCATGAAATGAAAGTTATATGTCTGTAGAATAAGTGGCTGAAAGGCCAATTGGATCCAGAAAGTAGTTTAGCCGCTATAGCCCATTGTATGCACCAATGTCCCATGCGCTCAAAGGATCGCAGGTATAAAGTGTTGCGCGCTCTCAGAAATTTGTTTTGCCAGCTTGTGTATTGGGCCTAAGATGAAAACAACTCTGACAGGTCACTGTAGGTGGCACTAGGTCACCGAAAAGGGTGCCAGATATGACATTGCCTGTCTATATCTAACCTAAGTTAGTTGCTGCAACGTGCGTGCATAATCAGTACCGGTCGCGTGAATCTGAATTGAAAATGCCGAATTTAAAGAGGAAGTATTCGGCGTTACCGAAGAAAAGGCGGTTTGTGGGCAATCAATTTACGAACGAACAGAATACTGACTTCGTGAGTTCTTCCGCGAAGAAATTACGCGACGCGGACGTCGAGGACATTCGCATTGACATGACGGTATCGTACGTCATTTTAAATTTTACGACGATATTCACCTTTTTGAGTGAACACTTGGTGTGCAAAACCTGTGGTAAAGCGGTCAGTTTCGGACGCACAGCTGGAGCTGGAGTTGCATTCAAGTTGGTCATCGAATGTGCGTGCGGCGAACATCGTGTAGATTCGAGTCCATCTCGCGGCAAAGGTATACTGAACAACATTTTTCGAATTACGTTGTTAATATAACGACGAATGTTCGACAAATTGAATTTCATTTTTTTACGTGTTCTTTTTTGTTTAAGTGTTCGATGTGAATCGGCGATTCATGTTCGCGTTTCGCATTTTGGGACTGTCGCTACAAAGCATGAAAATGTTTTGCTCCCTCATGGACATACAACACACGATCAGTAACAACCTCTACTACACCTGTCTTCGGGTCCTCTACACCGCATCTGAGGCAGTATTCCGGTTGAACCAGAAGAAGGCCGTGACTCAAGAAATCGAGGCAAACTCTGCAGCGGGGAATGACCCATTGAATTTGTCGGTGTCCGGGGATGGCTCTTGGAAGAAGAGGGGGTTCAGTTCGCTTTTTGGATTTTCGTCGCTTATCGGAAAATACACCGCGAAAATCCTAGACGTCGTTGTGAAATCGTCCTTCTGCAACTCCTGTAATTACTGGGCTAATAAAAAGGACACTCCTGAGTACGACGCATGGAACGAGACGCACGAGGAAAATTGTTCGGCAAATCACCAGGGGAGCGCGGGTAAGATGGAGGTGGACGCGATCAATGAAATGTTCTCGCGGTCGGAGGACTTGTTGGGCGTCAAGTATGAATACTATATCGGCGATGGGGATTCGAAAACGTTCAAGGCCATTCATGACATGAACCCGTACAATGACGTCATCGTGAAGAAGAAAGAGTGTGTAGGACATGTCCAGAAGCGCATGGGGACGCGACTTCGTAAAGTCAAGAAGGAAACCAAGGGACTCGGTGGTAAAGGACAGGGAAAATTGACGGATAAGTTGGTTGCAGATTTGACAACTTTCTACGGGCTTGCTATTCGAAGAAACTCCGATTCGGTGTAAAAAATGAGGGATGCTGTGTGGGCAACATTTCATCACAAGTGCTCGACCGACGACAATCCGCAACACCAGTTTTGTCCGGAGGGAGCAAACAGCTGGTGTAAATGGCGCGTTGCAGAGGCTGAAGGATCTTTGGAAACATTTAAACATCCACCTCCTCTTCAGCAAAATGTTCAGAAGGCCATCAGGCCAGTGTACGAAGCTCTATCGGCAGACGAACTTCTGAACCGATGCACCGGGGCAAACACTCAAAATGCAAATGAATCTTTCAACGGGACTGTGTGGAAGTTTGCGCCGAAACATCTGCACTGTGGTCTTCAAACTGTTCAAATCGCAACATACGTCGCTGCGAACATCTTTAATGAAGGGAGATCATCTCTCATGTCAACCATGAACGTTATGGGGATACGTGTTGGACTGGTAGCCTCCCGCTATGTAGATGAAGCCGACAACTCGCGGATCATGAGCGCAGAACGCAAGGTGTCCTACGGTGCCAGACTAGCGGCCATTGCGCAACGAAGGCAACCCCCCAAAGAAGATGAGCTAATAGAAATAGAGGAAGGGTGCATGTATGGCCCGGGAATTGCTGACTGAATGTACGTAGAATATTGTCAATCGATCATAAATGTGCTAACTAGTATTTAAAAAATGCTTCATTTTCGCTTTTGGGGTCACCATTTGAAATCTGCCATATTAAATTTTGACAATATGGAAATTCTGACAACAAATTTAGTCTAACCGAATTGCAATACCTATATATATCCAACTTCATGAAAATCAGAAAATGTTTTTTTTTTCGTCTCAGTCCACCATATTGTATCCCTGAAGGTAAATTTTGCAAATCTGATATCAGAATCATGTTAAGCAAGTGTAAAAACCTTAAAGACCGAAGTATCGCGAACATTCGATGGCAAAACACCGATTTTTTGAGTCGAAATCGTTACGATAACTTTAAACGCGTTTTTCTCGAAACTACTTTTTGATTTACTATAACGGAGATTCCGGTCGAACGGTTCATCCGATTCGAATGAGACTAAATCGACGAACTAGATAAAATCTATTGGAACTTGAACCTAACTGCAGCGAAAAAAAGTCATTTTTACTATTTTTCATGGCGGGTCCAAGACAGAAAAATCGGGTAAAAAATGAACTTTTTTTTCAAATGGCCGCCATTTTGTTAAATTTTGATCAATTTCAATGCGCTTAGGTTCAAGCTCCAGGGAATTTAATGAAGTTTAACACCCCCCTATTCGCTTTTGTTTCAGATGATTATAAGAAGCCCGGAAACTTTTGCAGTAAAGCAATGCTCGGCGCGCAGCGGTCAATGCCATCCTCTGTGGCGGCCATGTTTAAAATTATTAGTCATTAATAAAAAATATTTTTGGTACTAAAAAAAAAAACAATCTTTTCGAAAATCCAAACTGCATGATTCTACGAGTTATAGTTATCCCGCAAAAAAAAATCCAAAGTTTATCCATTTTTCGGGACTCCGAATGAGAATGCCCCCTTAAGAAAACAAAATCAGTGAAGAGGAAAAAGTTTATTAAGTCTCTAAACACTAGAAAAGAGGTGGAAAAGAAATCATCCTACATCACTTCGCAGACATTGACTAAATCTGAGGACATAATTAAATTTCTTGACGACTACATGCGAAGTTTTTGTTCTTACATAAAGCATGCTGAAAGGGGGAAGAAAGATAGGAGAGCAATTGCATCAAGATCGATTAGAATGAGGCTTCATCTTCGATTAGTTGAAGAGTTTCACTTGAAATTGGCAAAGGTCATCCCTGGATCCACAATTTTTATCGGTGGTGAAGAAAAAAAGAGGAAAATTGAAAATGAACTTATTCAAGCAGTGAATGTTCTAGAAAGTGAGGGCACATACACAATGCAAGCAACTGAGGACGCAACAAAATGGAATGAATGTCTGAATCCCATGGTATTCGCAATCGTCCACAACACCCTGTTCAATGATGACATAAGAGCTGAAATGGTGCTACCCAAAATAACAGAAGAAGAGGAACTGTTGAAAAATTTGGCACAATGACCTTCCGATTTATGCTTATGAAGCGAATACATTTAGGACTGGGTTTTATCACAAATACTAAAGCACAGCACACAAGAAAAGAATGGAAAGATACTGACCCAAGCACTCTTAATTCAAAGAACAAACCTTTGTTCACAGAAGCATTGAAATTTCTTGAGGAAGGGACCAATTATTTGAAAGCATCTTCAGGTTTCTTAATGGGAATGTTATATGCTGCATCCACAACAATTGGCTTACTTCCAATATTAGGGATAAAGATACCACAACATTCTATAAAGTGCCTCAGGTCAAGTGATGATTCAATGACTGTATTCACTGCACCTGATGCTGAAAAATTAGAGAAATTAATCAGGCTCACTTATGGAACTCTTAGGCTGTTTGGAATCAATCCGAGTGAGCAGAAAAGTAACTTATTTCCACCGGGGTTTGGAGAGTACACTTCATGGTATCAAGATGGAAAATTCATTGGCCAGTGTGGAGTTGAAACTAGTTCCCTAAAACCAGAAGGCAATAACTTACAAGATGACTTGAATTCTATGCCTGTAAACACAATGAATTTGATGCGCAGTTACACAATCAATGCCTTTGGAGCAATATCAAGAGTTTCAATTGGGGTGAACAATGTAAGAAGACGACTGCATAATATTTCCGGCATGGTCAGAAATCACTCGCGAAGTATCGTTAGTAAATCCACTAGATAAATCATTGGTCGATAATCAAGAAATCGCACCGGGAGTTTATTCACAGCGTAGTCTTGCATACGGAAATAAGGCGTATATCACATTTATAAATACAAACGACCATAACGTAACACTCGAAAATGTTAAGCTGCAAAACGAAACCTTAGATAATTACTACATTTACGAATACATAAACGACGTGGAAGATAAGAAAAACGCGTTACTTTCGCAATTAGATATGGAATTTCCAGAAAATATAAAGAACGATCTAACAAAACTCTGCACAAAATACTCTGACGTATTCTCACTAAGAGATGATCTGTTGACACCCAACAATTTTTATGAGCAAAAACTTAAGACATCAGACGACATTCCGGTGTACATAAAAAATTACAGGATGCCATACGTACAAATAGACGAAGTAAGACGACAAGTAGACAAAATGTACCAAAACGACATAATTGAACCGTCTACAAGTTCCTATAACTCACCAATACTTTTAGTACCCAAAAAATCGGCAACAGGAAAGAAAAAGTGGAGATTAGTAATAGATTTCAGACAAGTAAACAAAAAGCTGATAGTAATTAGTTAAGTTATTCTTTTATTCCTTTTACTTCACTTTTTATTTTAATTCTATATGTACATTTCGGGTACAATGTACCCTTTATCTATTGATAAAGGGTACATTGTACCCGAAATGTACATATAGAATTAAAATAAAAAGTGAAGTAAAAGGAATAAAAGAATAACTTAACTAATTACCATTAAACTAACCTTCACGTAACTCAAACAAGAATATCTTAGATAAAAAGCTGATAGCTGATCGGTTCCCACTTTCCCGAATAGATGATGTACTAGATCAACTTGGAAGAGCAAAATTGTTCTCAGTTTTAGATCTTATGTCAGGATTTCATCAAATCCCATTAGCCGAAGAATCACGTGACATCACAAGTTTTAGCACGGATTCAGGAAGTTACAGATTCAAGAGACTACCGTTCGGGTTATCGGTGAGTCCAAACAGCTTTCAACGAATGATGAGCTTAGCATTCGCAGCATTACGGCCTGAAAAAGCATTCATGTACATGGACGATTTGATCGTAACTGGATGTTCAGAGAAGCACCATATGAGAAATCTAGAAACAGTTTTTGAAACATGCAGAAAATACAATCTCAAACTAAATCCCGAGAAATGCAATTTTTTTCGCAAAGAGGTAACTTTTCTAGGACATCAAATTACGGATCACGGTATTTTGTCAGACAGCTCAAAATTCGAAGCAATAAGACAATACCCACGGCCTACGGACGCAGATGCAGTAAAAAGATTCGTAGCATTTTGCAACTATTATCGCAGGTTCATTAAGGATTTTGCAGCACACACTTACTGCTTAAATAAACGAACAAGAAAAAGCTCAGAATTTAACTGGACAGAAGACTGTGAAAAATCTTTTCAAGCACTAAAAAATATGCTAATCAAACCGCCTATTCTTCAAATTCAAATTTCGCGTGCGGAGCAATCCTAAGCCAAGAAGAAAACGGCATCGATTTACCAATAGGTTACGCTTCACGTACCTTCACAAAGGGAGAGATAAATAAATCAACAATCGAAAAAGAACTTGCAGCAATACACTGGGCAGTCAAACACTTCAGACCATATGTCTACATACAAAAATTCTTAGTTAAATCTGATCACAGACCCTTAGTATATTTATTCTCTATGAAGAATCTTTTGTCTAAACTAACACGCATGAGATTGGATCTCGAGGAATACAACTTCGAGATAGAGTACATAAAAGGAGCAGACAATGTGGGAGCAGATGCACTATCGCGCATCACTATGAAAGATCTTAAAGAAATTCGTGAAACGCAAGCAGCAATACTAGCCATGCAAACAAGGTCAAAAACACGGAAACAAAACCGCGAAAATAAAACAAAAGTAGCAAACAAAAAACACGAAAACGAAACAAAAGTATACGAAGTGTTAAAACGCACGTAAATTGGCCTTTTTATTAAATGAGAGTCCTCGAGCTGTAATAAGAAATAAGGGGTACGCACCCATTACTATATATATTGACGGTTTCACTACAGACAAACCCGCATTAGAGCCGGTCATGTCTTGGTTGGAAATAGCAACCAGTGATCATAATATTAATGAAGTAAAGCTCGACTTAAATGATGAAATTTTTAAATATGTACCGTCACTCAATTTTAAGAGAATCGGGAATAAATCTCTCAAAAAGCTGAACATATTGCTTACAAGCCAATCGAAATTATTAATAATAAAGACTCTAGACAAAATTTAATCTCGAAATTTCATACAGACCCAATCCTAGGAGGTCATTGCGGAAGGAAAAAACTTCTCGCTAAGCTAAAATCTCGATATTTTTGGAGAAAAATGCATAAAGATGTGTCAGAATTCTTAAAAACTTGTCATGATTGCCAAATTAATAAGGCTCGTATACGTAATATCCAACCACTTTGCATTACAGAAACCTCCGTGAAAGCATTTGATATCGTCATCGTCGATACAATAGGCCCCCTTACAAAAACAATTGACGGAAATTGTTACGCTGTAACAATGGAATGCGAATTAACCAAATACTTGGTAATATCGCCAATACCTAATAAAGAAGCTAAAACATTGGCAAAAGCTATTTTCGAAAATTTCATTCTAATTTATGGTCCAATGAAGGTGCTAAGAACAGATATGGGCACAGAATATGTCAGCGAGACACTCAGTGAACTGGTAAAACTACTCGACATACGACATATAACCTCCACCCCATACCGACCTCAAACAATAGGTACAGTAGAACGAAACCATAGAGTCCTAAATGAATATTTAAAAATGTATGTGAGCGATCACAGAGATTATTGGGATCTATGGATACGTATAATAGCGTTACTGTTATAACACTACACCTTCCACAGTCCACAACTATTGCCCCTACGAATTAATTTTCGCAAAAAGTCCTACCATACCCGAAGACTTTTTGCAGACCACTACCGACCCCCTGTACAATGTAGACGAGTATTCAAAAGAATCTAAATTTAGGTTTCAAGAAGCACTTGATAGAACGAACAAAAACTACACGAAATTAAAGCCACGAGGAAGTTGAAGCAAGACACAAATGCAAGACCAAGCAAAGTTAAGATAGGAGATTTGGTATTAATTACGAATGAGGCCAGAACAAAGCTAGACCCCGTGTACAAAGGGCCATAGGAGGCAATTGAACTGTGCGGTGTCAACTGCAAAATTGTCGACATGCAGGGTAAGACATCGACGGTTCACCTAATAGAGTAGTCAAATACTCAAAAGCATTGTAAATACAGGGCTTTCATTAATTCCCGAACCCCACGTGACTAAATTTAAAATTGTAGCGTAAATGATTGTATTTGTACGCTGGAGGCTTTGAAAAAAGTAACCAAACGTTACTAAAGTCAAATTTGACATAAACGTTTATGCGCGGTACATCGTTAAACCAACCTTTGAGATCTTACAAGATTCGCCCGGAATTTTCAGGTAAGCAAAAATTGTTTAATTATTCTGAAACATTGAGTTTTATTTCTATTTATTTTGCAGAGTCAATTTGCTAGGATAAGCAAATACTGCGAAAATGGTATTTACAACGGAGCAAGACGCGTTTATTTTGATGGCACATTTTCGTAGTGCTTCACGTAATATTGACGGCAACTGGAGTTATTCTCTGCAGTCTTGCATTGCGCAGTTTCATGAAGAATTTCCAGATGCGGTAATTGCGTATGATACTTTTAAACATCATAAGCAAGTTCTTATTAAAAGATATGAAGACAAACATTGCATTTGCAAAGGAAAATCCACTGGTAGACCGACAGTCTTAACTAATGATGTTGTCGAAGATATTCGAGTGAGGATGGAACGAAGTCCTAAGAAATCCGTACCGAAATTGGCAGCCCAATCAGGTAAAACAAATCCTATTGTTTGGGGTTTTTATATTTAAAAATTCCAGTATAAATTAACCGTGAATTAATAATGTGCTTCTTTATAGGACTCTCTGTTGGAACCTGCCATAAAGCACTCACAAAATCACTAAATATGCATCCTTACAAAGTCTCAGTAGTGCATCAATTACATCCACCAGACTTTATTCGCGAGTACGATACTGCCAGTGGTTTAATGAACAGTTAAATAATGATGACGTACTTGATCTTACGTTTTTTTTCTGATGAAGCGTGGATACATTTATCTGGGTACGTGAACAGCCAAAATTACAGGACATGGGCGACAGAAAATCCCCATGTATTGCTAGCTATGTCTAGGAGAAGGATAATTGGCCCAATATTTTTTAGAGAAACTATCACTGCTGAACGGTATTGGTTAATTTTAGAAGAAGCTATTGGACAAATGCACGACGATGAGCTTCGATTGGGCTATTTTCAGCAAGATGGGGCCACAGCACATACTGCAAATGCAACCATTCGGTATTTAGCTGAATTTTATGAAAACAGAATAATTAGTAGAGGTGTGTGGCCTCCTCGCAGTCCAGACTTGACACCTTTAGATTATTATCTATTTGGTCGAATAAAAAGTAATATCTTCAAAAATAGGATCCATACTCTCGAAAATTTAGAAGTAGCAATTATGCAAGAGGTACAAAATATCACCGAAAATGAACTCCATCATGTGTTTGATAATATGCGGCGTAGGATAAATTTATGTGTAAGAGAAGAAGGAGGACATATAGAACACTTATTATAATTTTTTTAAATTTTAAGCTATTAATCTTTTTAGTTATTAGGTTTAATATTTGTTGTTTCTTTATTTGTTGTTAACTTTCTATGTTCTGTTCGTGTTTAAGAAAAAAATTAATAAAAATTAGTTACATTTTTGAAGATGAGCCTATATTTTAATCATTTTAAATATAATATTTTCAGTCGTCATAAAAATACGCCGGCGAATAAATATTTTTAAATCTAGGGAATTTTTGTGTGAGCCATACCACCTTGTACATTTGGTTGCCTATTATTTTTGGTCACGTGGGGTTCGGGAATTAATGAAAGCCCGGTATAATGTAATAATTTTTTTTTTTTTTAGAGTAAGTGAAGGCTTTCGATTAGATAAGATTTCGTGAATAAATAATAATTCGATTAGATAATAAGATTTCGTTAATAAATAATATTTCGACTAGATATTAAGATCTCGTGAATAAATAATATTTCGATTAGATAACTGTATTGTTTTGAGTTTACGTGAAGTGATTAATCACAAATAGAAAGACTGTTATTCCTTACTTCACTTTTTATTTGTATGTTAGATGTACATTTCGAGACACAAGGTGCTCATTATCAATAACAAACTAAATTCTTAAAACTATGTGCGCGGTATATATAGTTGACGGGATATCGGAAAAACCAAAAAGTAATTAAACCTATTGTTAGCGGCTAAAGGTTCTAGATGGGTGTCGGTGTCATTACATTATCTGCGGGGTGGGACGGCGCGGGCGGCTTATGGATCGGGAAGTTGGTCGGTAGGATTACATTCACTGAAGGATTATTTTTGGGTAACAAATCTAATAATGGATTAACTAAGGGACTAAGATCGAAATTCAGCAAAACATTTTTATTTTTATACATTTCAATGGATTCAAGCATATTTAATCTACGATGACTTGATTGCTTTAAAAGTATAATATTGTTTACCGAGAATGTGTGTCCTGTTTCAATTGAATGGTGTGCAACTGCTGATTTGTCCGGGTTTTGAATTTTAAAATAATACTGGTGTTCTTTAAATCTTTTTAATATGTTACGTTGTGTTTGACCTACGTATATTTTATTGCAATTGTTGCAGTTTATTGAGTAAATTCCGGATTTTTCTAGGTGGTTTGTTTTAGTGAATGTGTTGCCAAGTAAACATTTTAATTTTGTGTTGACATAAAATGTAGGAGAAAGGTTGAATTTATTCAATAAACCACCAATTTTCATACAAGTTGCTGGGTGGTACACGAATCTAGCATACTTTTTTTTCGGCGGCTTCCTTTGAGTTGGTTAGTGTGGAATTTGTAATAATTTTATGATTCCTAATTTGTTTGTTAATTAATCTATTGATTGTGTCAATGCTGTAATTTAATGAAATGCCTATGTTCTTGATTAAACTAAATTATTTTTCCCTATTTTCTTTGGATAATGGTATGTTTATTGTTCTAAAAATCATGCTGTTAAAAGCTGCTAATTTGTGTTTAAAAGGAGAAGACGAAGATGAGTGGATGTAATTAAATGTGTGTGTGTTTTCTCTGTAAATGTTGAATTCTATTTTTGTATTATTGTTTTTTATCAAAAGTAAGTCTAAGTCGCCGTCCCACCCCGCAGATAATGTAATGACACCGTCACCCATCTAGAACCTTTAGCCGCTAACAATAGGTTTAATTACTTTTTGGTTTTTCCGATATCCCGTCAACTATATATACCGCGCACATAGTTTTAAGAATTTAGTTTGTTATTGATAATGAGCACCTTGTGTCTCGAAATGTACATCTAACATACAAATAAAAAGTGAAGTAAGGAATAACAGTCTTTCTATTTCGATTAGATATTAAGATCTCGCGAATAAACACTATTTTGATTAGATAATAAGAACTCGTTAATAAATAATATTTTGGTTAGTAAGTTGAAATTCGACTTGACAACAATATGTAAATATTTTCGAATAAGTTAAGATAGGTACAATTTACCCAATTCAGGTAAATTAGAAAGTAATAGTTTATTACCTTATTAAAATGTATACATTAATATCAATGCGCAGACGTAATATGTAAACGCACCATGTAAATTATTTTTAGACTAGTTAAAACGAGGAAGCCAGACGTCAAAAAAAATTAACGTCCGCCTTTTTCGTGAAGGGGTGGTGTAATGGCATAATTAGTTGATTTACTAAAAAATCATTATTTCTCAATTATTGATAATATAACAATTAATTATTTAAAGGTTCATCTAATGTTAAGGACGCGCGTGACAATTCAAGATCACGTTAGTAAAATTCATGTCATTAACGCAAGAGCACGTACCGATATTAAAACCGAATTATTAATTACCTTGTTTAATTAGATGTTATTAAAACAACCGTGTTGTTTTTAAACACACATCAGCTTTAAAACAATTAAAGAATGAACCGATAGACACAATCGCACGGACGCAAGTCAGCGATACTCCACAAGCGCCGGCTAGACGAATTCTTGCGTAATCAACTATTATGGCCATTCATCGAATACACTGTAGTAAATTGGAAATGAATTAATATGGAAAAGAATATAATTAATGGTTAAAATTGGAAGATGGAGTATTATTTAAAAAGGACCTAACATACGAATTATCCCGTCGTATCACATGAGTCATAGTTTTCTTTTTCCATTTCTCGAGATGACTCATTGGTTTTACCAACGTCCGACAAGTTTCAGCTTGCAGCACTGAGCTCGGTGTGTAAAATCTTTTTTTTTTGGTTTATTTAAAATACGTTAAGTTTGTCGTATATATCAACGGTTTCTACCAACAATAAGCAGCAGCCCTTTTATGAACAATATCGATAAACATCTACACGCGGCAAACGCTAAAGCAGGTTGCTTAAACTTAACAGTATTTTCCCCAAAAATACGACAACTATTATTTAAACCACAGTTCTTGCACTGGATTTGCAATAGTATATTCTAAGGATTGATGTGACGCTACCAGCGGCAAAAATATAACGCGCCACGCGCTTATATATTAAGATTTATATATTTAGTTTTAAGATTTAGCTAGCTTCGTTTTCCGTTATCCCGATTTCCGTACCGCGACACACCGTTTAGTTAAGTTAGTTTCAAGCTTATACTTATATTGTAAATACATATTAAATTTAGGAAAATGGTGTATTCCGTCGCGTGCGAAGGCTGGGGAGAAAGTGATGCCCCCATCACCCCGCCGACCTTATTATTTATATATACCACGGTACAGCGGGTGTACCATGGACGCCAGCGGCCAATCACAGCGACGCGTTTCGCAACCCTCAACGCAAGAGCCAACCACCGCAAAGGGCCGAGGGTTGCTCCGACCGCTGGCAGATATAAAGATATGCGCCCCAGCCATCAGAAACCAGTACACCCTGCGCAGAGCACAGGGAGTGACGTATACTGAGTGACATAAGTCACTTTTTTGGAAAGAGTAAAGTAAGTTTTGTTGGAGAGCATTAGTTCGCCGGGGCAATCCTCCTCATCGGGGCGAGCCTCTGCCTACTCCGTGCTGGTGGAGGAGTCCGGGGGTTTGGATCCGGGGGAAGAGGTCGACATGAGTGCAGATTACGCCGATCTTCCGCCGAATAGCGATGATGAGAGCTAGGTCGGTGAGGAGGCTGGCCTTCTAGTAGAGGCGATGAGGAGGAGAGCCAGGACTGCGCTGCGGGAGAAAAGGAGGGACGAGAGAGAGGAGATTGCGAAGCAGCTGAGGGTGCTGCAGGAGAGACTGGACAAGATCGATAGAGAAATGCAAGTGGAGGAGGTGAAGGAGAGCGGAGCGCATTTCCAGGTGGTGAGCAGGCGAAGGAAGAGGACCCAGGAGATAGTGAGTCCAGAGAGTAGTCCGCCTTTGAAGATGTTGTCGTTTAGAGAAACCGACTCCGGCCTTAAAATCCCAATATTTTCAAATATCAATAATTCAATTCAAACAAAAAGTGTGCCTGTTTCCCAGGCCCCTCAGGCCCCAAAGCCCAAGCGTTCGCCACCTGTTGTGTTGGTGGACAAATCCAAATTAAAAATAGTTCAATTGACTCTGAAAGAAAATCTCGAAAAAATTATTTAGTATGTGGATCACCCTGCACATGTCAAAATTTTCTGTGAAACCAATGATGATTTTAGAAAGACTGTCAAAATTCTGGAAGAGCTTAGGACTCAACATCATTTCCTCCTTAGTGAGGAAAAAGAACTAAAAGTGGTGGTTAGGGGCATCCCTAACGAGTTCACTAAGGAGGAGGTTGAGGAGGCCTATCCTCACAAAGGTATAAAGTTTAATATCCACTGATTTTGGTAAACTTAAAAAAAAGACGAGGAGGGAAAAAATATATTTAATCTTACTAACCTCCTCGACTAAAAGATCACTGTTGAGCCTAAACGCAAACCAACGCGGGCTCAACAGTGTTAAATGCCAACAGTTCGGCCATGTTCAGTTTCGGTGTACCGCAGAGTACAGATGCACCTTCTGTGCAGGTAGTCACCCTACCTTCGAGTGTGGGGAAAGAAAGACATAAAAAATTTTAAGTGTACAAATTGTGAGAGTAGCCATGCTGCATATTCTTGGGCATGTGCTATGAACCCCACAAATATTAGAGAACCCGGGAAACGGAAAAATTTAGGCAACTGGAGAAGTCGAAGGTTATCCCAGGCACGTCCTACGCAAGTAGGACAGCGAGCCAGAGCCAAAGTCCTGGTATCCAAAATGGATCGGACTTGGAGGCTCTTATTGTGAAAATTGTCCGTGAAACGCTCACCAACTTTTTGGCAAAATAAATTAAAAATTTAATGGATTTTACACAAATCACTTTACAAAATTCTAGTATGAAAATCTCTACGTGGAATGCGGGTGGGATTAAGGGAAAAATAAATTAATTACAAAATTTTGTGGATAGTGAAGATATTTCGGTTATGTAAATTTCGGAAACTTTTTTAAAACCAGGGGAATTCGTTAAATTGGCGGGGTTCAATATTTTTCGGAAAAATCGTCTGGGAAGGGTTGGAGGAGGTGTGGCTATCTTCTACAGACGGAACATCTGTGCAAGGCCAATTGAGGTCCTGGGCACCGAAATTGAATGCGTAGGGATGGAAGCAATGATTGGGGGGACAGTATTCAAAATCTTTTCGGTTTACAAGCCACCAAAACATACAATTTTAGATTCAGACATTCTTCTATTTATCAGCGGAAAAATGTTATTATTGGGGGCGACTTGAATGTAAAATCTCTAAAATGGGGCAGTAGAGGACGAAATAAGTCAGGGAGGACAATAGCAAATTTATTGGACTCGATAGACGGACTAAAGGCATGGGGTCCGGAAGATGCAACCTCCGTACGAGACAGGGTTGGAGTCAGGGGAGATGTCATAGATATCTTTCTATTATACAAAGTAGGAGCTCCTTTTGAGGTAGTAACAAAATTCCAGTTATGCTCTGACCATTTTCCTGTGGTATTAACTTTTGGCAATTTCAACAATGTTTCTAAATTCGTAATAAAAACAAATTGGATGAAGTTTAGCTATTTAACCACCAAAATTCCAGTGAAACCCTTACCAATTCTTCCTGAAGAAATTGAAGAAGAAGCGAAGTTTTTAACAAATAAAATTCAAGAATTCCTCTCGGAGTCGCAGTCTAGGACTCAGGTTAATCCTAACATGAGAAATAGACTGGGACTCAGTGGGGAAGAAAAATATATGTAAAATTAAAAAAATTGGCAAAACGGAAATTCTCAAAAACTCGGGATTTAAGGGATAAGGAAAAACTAAATAAATTACAGAGGGAATTTAGAGAAATGCTGAGGGAAAGAAAGGGGGAAAATTGGGGAAATAAACGTTCGGAGATTGGAAAAGGGGAAAATATAAACGGTTTTCGGAAACTATTAAAAATGATTGGGCGTAGGGCTGAGCCGAACGCACCAATTAATTCGGGTGGAAGATGGTGTTTTAAGGATGAGGATAAAGTCGAAATTATTGCGAATCATTTTAGGGACCAATTTTCGAATAATGACATTTCAACAGAAAATACCAAATTATTAGTGAAAAATTCAATTGAAAAATTAGGCAATATTCCCAGTGACAATCCGCCTCCAATTTCTGAGGAAATGGTAAGGGAAAAATTAAAATCTCTTGGCTCAAAAAAGCGCCAGGAGTAGACAATATTCCGAATAGGGGATTGAAACTGCTACAGTCTTCTTCGGTACAAAGAACAACCAGACTTGTTAATGGTATTAGGAAGTCTGGTATATTCCCAAGTATTTGGAAGAGAGCGGTGGTAGTTCCAATCCCCAAAGGGAAAAAGGACCCGACCAAAGTTCAGAATCGGCGTCCCATAAGTCTACGCGAAAATTACTGAACACTTCAGTAAAGAAGATATTTATGCCTTTGCAGAAGAGCATAACGTTTTTCAAAATTCGCAGTTTGGATTTAGAAAAAAGATTTCGGTCTTGCAGCAAGCCATCCACCTTATCGAATCGGTTAGGGAAATGAAAAAACCAGGAAAATCGGTCATGGTAACACTCCTAGATGTAGAGAAAGCCTATGACAGAGTCTGGCGAGAGGCTTTACTTTTTGGCAATGTAAATTCATCTTAAATTGGTTATCTGACCGCTCCTTTGCGGTCAGAGTAAATAATTCACTATCGGGTTGGAAACTTGCAGAAGAGGGCCTTCCGCAAGGGTCTCCGTTATCCCCATGTCTGTACATCTTTGTGGCAGACATTCCTCAATTTAAAAACGACAAACTTTCAAAATTATTTCAATTCGCTGACGACACAGCTATCATTACGGGGGGGCTTAACAAAGAAGGTGCTGGCTGGAGGACGCAGCGTAATTTAAAAACCTTAAAAAAGAGACCTATTAGAAATTTTATAATATTCGACAATAAAAGGATTAAACTTTCAAACGACGTTAATTATTTAGGAATTTTAATAGATAGACGGTTAAATTTCAAAACACACGTTAGAAAAAGAAATGTCTTTGCGACAACTAAGACAATGTCATTGTTTCCATTGCTATGCAATAAAAATTTTAGTCAAAAAAGCAGATTACGTATCTCTAGAAGTGTTGTCTCGCCAATGCAACGGTATGGCAGAGAGGTTTGGATTTTGGGATCTGAGAGGACGTTATCCTTGTTTAGGGCCAGGGAAATCAGTTTAATTAGAAATTTTTTTTAAATTCCGTTGTATATTATATTAGGAGAGATATAGAAATTGCAAACCAAATTGAAGAAGCAAGGGAGGGTAGGGTCAAATTTATTGAAAACTTGAAAAATCATTTTAATCCGGGAATTGCAGAAATTGGGGAAAATTTGGAACAATTTGAAAATGAAGGGCTATAACTTTGTCAAAATTCATAGTAAAAGAAAACAAACTTCTTTAAAGGTGGAATATTTTGTGGACTCAAGAAAAGAAGATGCGAAGATGCGTGTTATAAAAACTTTTTTTTGTTATTTATAAACTTGTGTTGTGTTTTTTTGTTATTGTTTGTTATTATCTTATATGTTTTTAATCCTTCCCTTTTCGCATCGAAAAGGGAACTGACAAGCTCATAAATCATAGCCATACTGCTGAAATTTATCAATAAAGGAGGTAAAACAAAAAACATCAGAAACCAGTACACACTGCGCATAGCACAGGGAGTGTCGTGTACTGCGTGACACGCCGGAAAGTGACATAAGTCACATTTTTGAAAGGAGTTTGTTGTAAGTTTTTTTTAGCAAGAGGTTGGAGAGCATGAGTTCGCCGGGTCAATCCTCCTCATCGGGGAGAGCCTCTGCCTACTCCGTGCTGGTGGAGGAGTCCGGGGGTTTAGATCCGGGGGACGAGGTCGACATAACTGCAGATTACGCCGCTCTTCCGCCGGATAGCGATGATGAGAGCCAGGTCGGTGAGGAGGCTGGCCTTCTAGTAGAGGCGATGAGGAGCCAGGACTACGCTGCAGGAGAAGAGGAGAGATGAGATTGCGAAGCAGCTAAGGGTGCTGCAGGAGAGACTAAACAGGATCGATAATGAAATGCAAGAGGAAGAAATGAAGGAGAACGGAGCGCAGTTCCAGGTGGTGAGCAGGCGGAGGAAGAGGACCCAGGAGATAGTGAGTCCACAGAGTAGTCCGCCTTTAAAGAAGTTGTCGTTCAGAGAAACCGACTCCGGGCTTAAAATAGCAATCATTTTAAATGTTAATAATTCAATTAAAACAAAAAGTGTGCCTGCTTCCCAGCCCCCTCAGGCCCCAAAGCCCAAGCGTCCGCCACCTGTTGTGTTGGTGGACAAATCCAAATTAAAAATAGTTCAATTGACTCTCAAAGAAAATCTAGTAAAAATTATTCAGTATGTGGATCACCCTGCACATGTCAAAATTTTCTGTGAAACCAATGATGATTTTAGAAAGACTGTCAAAATTCTGGAAGAGCTTAAGGCTCCTTAACATCATTTCCTGCTTAGTGAGGAAAAATAACTAAAAGTGGTGGTTAGAGGCATCCCTAACGAGTTCACTAAGTAGGAGGTTGAGGAGGCCTTAACTTACAAAGGTATAAAGTTTAACTCAATAGCCCGGCTTAGAAACAGAAGCAGGGTGTATCCACTGATTTTGGTTAACTTAAAAAAAGACGAGGGAAAAAAGATATTTAATCTTACTAACCTCCTCGACTTAAAGATCACTGTTGAGCCTAAACGCAAACCAACGCGGGCTCAACAGTGTTTCAAATGCCAACAGTTCGGCCATGTTCAGTTTCGGTGTACCGCAGAGTACAGATGCACCTTCTGTGCAGGTAGTCACCCTACCTTCGAGTGTGGGGAAAGAAAGAAAGACATAAAAAAATTAAAGTGTACAAATTGTGGGGGTGATTGGGCGTAGGGCTGAGCCGAACGCACCAATTAATTCGGGTGGAAGATGGTTTTTTAAGGATGAGGATAAAGTCGAAATTATTGCGAATCATTTTAGGGACCAATTTTCGAATAACGACATTTCAACAGAAAATACAAAATTATTAGTGAAAAATTCAATTGAAAAATTAGGCTAAATTCCGTGACGATCCGCGTTTAATTTCCGAGGAAATGGTAACGGAAAAATTAAAATCTATTGTCTCAAATAAAGCGCCAGGAGTAGACAATATTCCGAATAGGGGATTTAAACTGCTACAGTCTTCTTCAGTACAAAGAATAACCAAACTTGATAATGGCATTAGGAAGTCTGGTATATTTCCAAGTATTTGGAAGAGAGCGGTGGTAGTTCCAATCCCCAAAGGGAAAAAGGACCCGACCAAAGTTCAGAATCGGCGTCCCATAAGTCTACTCCCGGGGCTCGCGAAAATTACTGAATACTTCATTAAAGAAGATATTTATGCCTTTGCAGAAGAGCATAACGTTTTTCAAAATTCGCAGTTTGGATTTAGAAAAAATATTTCGGCCTTGCAGCAAGCCATCCACCTTATCGAATCGGTTAGGGAAATGAAAAAAACCAGGAAAATCGGTCATGGTAACACTCCTAGATGTAGAGAAAGCCTATGACAGAGTCTGGTGAGAGGTTTTAGTTCACAAATTATTAAAATTTAACTTTTCCATTTGGCAATGTAAATTCATCTTAAATTGGTTATCTGAACGCTCCTTTGCGGTCAGAGTAAATAATTCACTCTTGGGTTGGAAACTTGCAGAAGAGGGCCTTCCGCAAGGGTCTCCGTTATCCCCATATCTGTACAACATCTTTGTGGCAGACATTCCTCAATGTAAAAACGACAAACTTTCAAAATTATTTTAATTCGCTGACGACACAGCTATCATTACGGGGGGGCTTAACAAAGAAGGTGCTGGCTCGAGGATGCAGCGAAGCTTAAAAACCTTTTGCAAGTACGCTGAGTAACTTGAGTAACCGTGCAAGAAGCGGACGACCGCAAACTGCTGTTACACGTCAGAAAATTGGTAACATCAGGGATGTAATTTGACGAAATGGAACTTGGAATAAGCAGAGAAAGCGTCCGGACTATTGTTAGAAAGAAGCTCAAAATGATGTGTTATAAAAGACAGAAAGTCCATGTACTGCCTTCAAATACAACGGCTAACAGGGTAATAAAGTGCAGGAGATTGCTTCGGCGCACTGTTGGAAATTAGCACAGTTCGGTCTTATTTACAGATGAGAAAATTTTTACTATAGGTGAAAAATTTAATAAACAAAATTCTCGAATAATTTCTCGCACTATAGAAGATGCTAATGATTACGGTAGACACGCTTTTAAGTCAGCCTATCCTTCGTCAATAATGGTCTGGGCAGGAATTACAGCGGATGGAAAAACACCTTTGGTGTTTATTGACCAGGGCATTAAGATGACCGCAGAAATATATTGTAGGGACGTGTTGGGAGGCCGTGGTAGAACCGTGGGCACGTCAACATTTTAGAGACCGTCGGTGGACTTTCCAGCAAGACTCTGCAAGGCCCCATACAGCGAATGACACTATTGCTTGGATTCGAGAAAATTTTCCAGACTTCATTTCAGCTGAAGATTGGCCTTCATATTCACCAGACTTGAATCCAATGGATTACGCAATATGTGCTTTCTAGAGGCAGCGGCTTCTGTAAAACATCATGCCAATGTTGAAGACCTAAAGCGTTATTTAAGGGCCGCCTGGGCTGCTATTCCTGAGGAAGTGTTGCGATTTACGGTAGATCATTTAAAGAAAAGACCCAGGGCCTGTATTAACACACGCGGAGGAAGTTTTGAAACTGTTCGAGTTTACTTAGGCTATGAATGTTTGATTTTTATAACAGTATTAAGTTTATGAAAAAACAATAAAAATTTACCAAACTACCATCGTTTTTTTATGGCGACCGAACTTATTTGCCACCCCTGTATAAGAACGGGCAATCACATGCCTATTGGGGATACCCCATTAATAAAAACGCGCCTAGTTCTCGACCTCAAGAGTGGTGTGGAACAGATATTCAATATTAAATATGTTTTAGTATTGCCTAACCAGACAATATACCTTTATTGTTTTTCTATTATCATCACTTGTAATATATCAAACAAACAATAATTATTTACATTTTTATCCAATACTAGCAGTTAGCTTCTAAGATAACATCTGCAAGTAAGACAATGAAACTAGCCTAAAAACACACCACATCATTCTTAGCAATAACAAACATTCAAATTTTACTTCATGCTAATTTATCAATTAAAAGATGATTTATGTATTGTTTATAAAAAAATATTCAAGCAATTTACTAAAAATAGTTTTATTTTCATCAATAACAAACCCAAACATTTCACTTCATGCCAATTTATGAATAAAATAATAATGTACGCATTGTTTACAATGGAATATCAAAGCAATTTACTAAACATAGTTCTTTTTCTCCACAATATCAAACCCATAAATTTTACTTCATGCCACTTTATCAATAAAAAGATGGGTTTATATATTTTTATGCCAAAATATCAAGCAAAAATTGTTATTTTTATCAACAATTGCAAACCCCAAAATTTAATTTAAAAAATATGATTTATGTATTGTATATTTTAGTGAATTGTAAAAATCGTCACTTTTCTCAACAATAAACCGTCAAATTAACAACTTTCATGCCAATTTATCAATAAAGAAATGAATTATGTATTGTTTATGATAGAATATCAAATTCACTAAAAATACAAATTTTTCTTAACAAATAGCAAACCCTCAAATATAATTTATTCGATCGAATTGTTTATTTTATTTAATGATGACTGACATTATTACATGTCAATCGTATGTTTCAAATAATGTAAAATAAAATAAAAATATGTTAAGTTGTCTCTATTGCGAAGCTTCTCATGAAGCGAGTCTTGGGGACAGTACGAACCCTGCACGAGCGGGTGAGCGCTAGCGAGCTACAGAGTTTTTTAAATATACAAACTGCTTTCTCCACCCATTTAAAAAAACGCTAAAAGGATGGAATCCAAAGTGTACTCGTTTGCGTTATTCGTCGAGTTCGACAGCAAATTCAAGGGACATTGGTTAGTGACTTGTTTTGATAGTCGTATAGAGAAAATTGAGCTATTAAATCCGGAATTTGTGCGTGATTTGGAAAGAGCAGTGGTGGCGCGCGCTCCATGTTCTGTTTCGTTAGTTGACGTAGGTTTATATTTAGGTGTGAGTTATAGTACTCTTTCGGTCTTACCAATTAGACGTGGAGCAAGGTATGATTCATCTTGCACTCTATTCTCTGATGCAGTTAGAATAAAGGTGCAAGGTATAGCGAAGCCATTTAAGAAATATAGAATAGAGAAATTTGTTGAACCGTTTGTTACTGCGATTCGTAATAAAGACGAAGGCGATGAAGACGAGTATCTAGACCAAGACGAGATTCAAGATATTTATGATAAAATTAGAGAACGAAGAGACCAGAAGATGACAGAACGTGGTGAAGTGGATCGGGATGATAGGAGAAGATTACGCAGTAAGTCGTCAGGCAGAGGAAGACGTGGTCAGATTCGCGGGGGAAGAGGTTCAAACGCTTCAAGGTCTAATACAAACAATTCAACTGTGCATTTCGAATCTGGAGAAAGTAGCTCTGAATCCACTAGTTCTGAAGACGATATTGACACGAATAAATCAAACAATACCAAAAAGGTAAAAGCGGTTTCGAAGCAACTTGAGAATGCGTGTAAAATAGAGAAAGCGGATGGTCCAGTAGGAACAAAATCATCTAACGCATTCTCACTACCTCAACAACACATCATTCTCCAACCACAACCATTCGGCCTACGCACCCTTCCTTCCCCCCTCATCTCGCCACTCTGGCAATTATTGTATTTTCAATTCGGTAAACATTTTTTAGTTATGATTTCAGCAATCCCTCACACTTTCTGCGGGCTTTAGTTCTTCCGGCTTTAGCTTTGTAGCGGAGCATAGCTTATTAAAAAGTAGTACTAGATACATTCTAATGTAAAAGAGAATTACATTTTGAATCTGTTACCCAACCAACAAAAACGGTTTATCAAAGGTTTATTCTCCGGGGCATAACGCAGAACACGTGCCCACATAACCCATCTATCCTTGCAGGGTGGTTATCTAAACAATTTCAATTGGTAATTTTAGGTCCGGGTGTCTATTTTGAACCAATGTGGTGAAGTGCAATCCATTGTACATTTAAAACTATTACTTGTTGTACAATGTCACCTTCAAACCACATGGTAAAATTTACATCAAAAATTAATTTGCACACATTAGTTTATACATATTAAATTAAATTTGTACACAGGTCAATTGATTAGTATAGCAGTTTAATTGACGTTACCTACACAATTCGAATTGATTACTTTAGGTTCTGGGGTTTATTTTGAACCAATATGGTGAAGTGTATTCCATTGTACTTTTAAAACGGTTACTAGTTGTACAACGTCACCTTCAAACCACATGGTACAATTTAAAACACCAATTAAATCACACAAGTTAGTTTATAAACGCAATAAATTAAAAATGCAAGTACAACTGACTGACTTGTTTACTGTCTGATGTGTTCGTTCGGTCTGTTTTGTTTTGTGAACGACTGGCGGCCATTTTATGTGTTTCGCAAAGCCAGATTTACATTCGACCAAATTATGATTACAATTAGCTAAAAAAACAAAACGACGTAATATAAAGCAGAAAATAACTAATGATAAAATAATTATTGGGAATAAGTTACTGTGCTCACTTGAAAATAATAAGGTTATCCTTTGATTCAAGTTTTATAATTGCATAAATTGGTTCTTCTCAATGTAATCCGAGACAATTTTCGTTAATAGCTTTTTGTGGAGCCATCTCGTGATAGATTGCCTTACTTCACGTCTAAGATAGGCACACACAGAGAAAACTCAACTTGTTTCGAATTAATTTTGCTTAGCGAAACTTGATTTTTATTTCCCACTAATCATATCAACGCATTTAACAAAAATAATTTTGCTATTTCATATTTGCCGTTTTGCATTAAAACGTAGTTTTCCTCTTTTAGCTACATTTCATTCTAATTTTGTATAATGTACAACTGGCTTTTGCCAGTCACCAAAGAATTATAACATGACGGCATTAGCAAATCTATGGCCGCATTTCTTCACGACAATTACAACATGTATAAGTATATGGCTTACGATTTGAGTCGTTTTCACCAAAAAAGCACGCCCGCCGGTAAACAAATCAATTGATCTACTTGGAAAAATTAATTGTAAACTTGCTAATGTTTTGTGTTACAAGTGTTAACTCTGTAGTACATTTTAATTACACTTTTAAATAAAACACTTTTTAACTTTGTTTGACACTGTATTTATAGTCATAAGTTAAGTTTAGATACAGTGATTAACAAAGTAAAAAAAAGTTTTCTTTACAAGCTTAAACTGTAATCGGTGATGTAAGTTTTACCATGTGGTTTGAAGGCGACGTTTTGTACAACTCGAAAAAGCTTGCAATGTGCAACGGATTACACTTCACCACAATCATTTAAAACAGATCTCAACACAAACATTATTAATTGAAATTGTGTAATTTTCAATAAACTACAATATGAATCAATTGATCTGTGTGCAAATTTAATTCATCGTGTTTATAAACTAATTTGTATTATAATTTGTTTTTTATATTTTATCATGTGGTTTAAAGGTGACGTTGTACGATGCATTACAGTATTAAAAGTACAATGAATTACACTTCACTATATTGGTTTAAAATAGACACCAAAACAAATATAACTAATGGAAATTAAGTAAATACGGTCATTAGTTAAAATGTAAATAAATGTAGTTAAAATGTAAATGTACAATCTAAATTTCTGATGTTTTCTAAAAATAATTACACAGATGAAATGGACTTTTCGTACGTTTTCCCAAATTATGTTTTTGGGACGGCATGGCCGCTCAGCCCATGGCCTTAGAATAATACCATTTTTATTTTTGCTTTTCACTTATTGTGTATGCAAATGAGATGACAGTCTTTTTTTTCGTTCTCGTATTGTGAGTGGAAATATGTAAATCCTTTTTGTTGTTGCTCATCACCTTGTCTGGCCTAAAAAAAAGTTGTCTTTGTCGAATGTGCCTCTCAGGAAGTAAGAGGTTAGCACTCCTACTAAGAGTATGTAGGCAACACCTGACTCGGTTAACCTTGCAAATACTTTTTTTTTAACTTCCCAGCCAACATGTGTCACCAGTGATTTCTTGATATTTAAATGAAGGAACCCCCGGGGCTCTATCTCACATCCAACTTAATAATTTAAAATACAAAACTATAACTGAATTATTAATTGTTTACCAAGGGCATATGTTGTATTGAAAAGCTTACCCTGCTGTCAGCCGGCAAAGTGGCTGGGTTCTACAGATGTAAAGGGAGCACCACGAGCTTCAAAAGTTAAAAACCCTCCAGCACTAAGGAAGTGCAGGTAAAAGCTCAAAACCAAAGGTAAATTTTATAGAATAAATACAAAGTTACAGAACAATAACCTTTATTTCATGAAAAAAAAACAACTAACGGTTTAGAAAATAAACATAACAAAGCAACGTAGTATAACAACAACCATTAAATCTCACTCAAGCGTAATAATAACAAACATCTCAATGAAAAAAAATACAACTAAGAACAAGTCTCATGAGCAAATAATTATAATACCAACGCTCAATATTGAATAGTATTGTTGCACAGAGTGTGAGAGTGTGATCACAGTAAATGGTTGCTCCGCAGATAAAGTGAATCCTCAAGTGTAGTATACGAAAATAAAACGCGTGTTTTGGACCAGATTAACATCGATCATCAGCCGACAAACTGTAAAAGTTTGAAAAACATATCTCCCGTGGGGTAAAAGTAATTACGCGAATTAGATCGGCACGGAGCGTTCGCGAAGCCGTCTATTTCACGGTCGAGGTCAAGCGACGTAGCTTTTTTGCTTGTGCGTTTTTTTTATTGCGGGCTGCAAAAAAAAACATAATTCACGAGCAGAATTTAAAACAAATAATACAGCTTTTATAATACGCTCGGCTACAGCGCGCATAAAGAGGCCGAGGAGCGAGAATGGCGACGGCAAAGAGGCAGAAAGAGAGAAAGGAGGTGGAGGGATGGGAAAGGCAGGAGGAGGAGGTCAGGAGGGGGGTGTTTGGTCGAGGAGCGGGAGTTCAGAGATCGCCGCAAGGAACAGGGGAGTTGAGAGAGGGAGAGGGAGGGGATAAGAGGAAGGTGGCAGACACCTCGTTTGAGACGGGAGGAGAAAAGGGAAGGGATGAAGAAAAGAGTGGTGAAGGATGCAATGGGAATTGTAGAGAGATGGTGGAATTAGTGCTAAAAGAGATAAGGAAGGAGAGGGAGATGTGGAAGGAGGAGATGAGAGAAACAAGGAAGGAGAGGGAGATGTGGAAGGAGGAGATGAGAGAAGCAAGGGAGATGTGGAGAGAGGAAATGAGGGAGATGAAAGAAGCATGGAGGAGGGAAAGAGAGCAGTTGCTACACAAAATAGTGGACCTGGAGGGGCAGGCGGAGAAGAGGGAGAAACAGGAGAGGAGGAACAACATCGTAATAAAAGGGAAGGTGTTAGAGGGGAAGGGAGAAGTAAAGGACTTCCTGAAGGAGGCGCTGGGCATAGACGCGGAGGTGCAGGAGAGTTATGTGGTGGATAGGGTGGGAAGATTGGTGGTGGTAAAATTGGGAAAACTAGACGAAAAACTGGCCATATTGAGAAGCAAAAGTAAATTAAGAGAAATGAAAGAAAGGATTTTTATAGACGAGGACCTGACGAAGGAGGAGAGGAGGGTGCAAAAACGCCTAAGAGAGATAGCAGGACAGGAAAGGGAAAAGGGGAAAGTGACAAGAGTGGGGTACCAGAAAGTGAGAATTAACGGGGAAGAGTGGAGATGGAACAAGGAGAAGGAGATGTTGGAGAGGCAGGAGGTGGCAAAAAAGTAAGAAGGAGTGAGGTAGTGGGAGGGGAGGAAGGTGGAAATAGGAGGATGGAGGAGGAAGTTGGGAAAAGTGTGGAGGTGGAGGAAGGGGGGAGGAGAGATGGGGAGAGCGGAGATAGAAGGGTCAAAGGGGGAAAGATAGGGCAGAGGCGGAAGAGCCGTGAGAGGAGCGGGGGACGAGGAAGCAGGTGTGGGGGAGGGGAGGAAGAAGAGGTGATAACGCTAGGGTTTTGGAATGTGGCGGGAATAAAGTCTAAAGGGCAGGAGTGCAAGTGGAGGAGAGATTTTGAGGAGTGGGTAATCGGGAAGGACGTAGTGGGGATAGTGGAGACGTGGATGGTTTAGATGGGAGATGAAAGAGGCGACCAAATGTGCGAAAAAGGGGGCGAAGGGGGGAATGATTGTTGGATGGAAAGAAGACAGGAAAGGAAGCAAGGGGGAGATGATGGAGGGATGTGAAGGACTGGTGTGGGTCAAGTACCAGCGAGGGGGATACAAGATGAACGTGGGGGTGTTATATGTGAGTAAAAACTGGGGAGACGTAAGGAGGGAGATAGATGAAAGAGCAGGAGAAGGAGAAAGGTGGATGGTGGGGGGGGATTTCAACGCGAGAATAGGAGAAGCGGGGGGAGGACTTAAGGAGGACGGTTCAATGAGGAAAAGGAGCTCGCAGGATAAATGTATAAACGGGGAGGGAAGGAGAATGAAGGAGTGGGTGATGGAGGAAGGGTGGGAACTGTTAAACGGGTGCACGGAGGGGGACTGGGAGGGGAAGAAAACGTACATAGGGGCAAGAGGGGCATCAGTGATTGACTATGTAGTGGTGAAGGGAATAGCAAGAGGGGAGATAAGGAGTATGGAGGTAGAGGAGGTGTTGGGATCGGATCACCTACCGTTAAAGGTGAAGATGTGGATAAAGGAGGGACACGGGAGTGAAAGAGAGCAGGAAAGCGAGGTGCTGGAGTGCGGGATAAAAGCGATGGAGGATATGAGGAGAAAGTTGGGGAGGGTTAAATGGGAGGAGGTCAGCACGATAGAGGAGATGGAGCGGATAATAGTGGGGTGTGCAAGAAAGAGAAAGGGGGAGAGAAGACGGGCGGATGCGTGGTTTGATGAGGAATGCAGGCAGAGAAAAAAGGAGCTGAGGAGGGCGGTGAAAGAGTGTGTAGGAGGCGTAGGGGGAGAAAGGAGAGTGGCGGAGGTAAGGAGGAGGTATGAGGATGTATGTGAGAAGAAGAAGCTAAAGGCGGTGGAAAAAGCGAGCGAGGATTTGAGGGAATGTAAAAACGAGGCGGAAATGTGGAGAATATTGAGGAGAGGGGAGAGAAGGAGGCAGGTAGGGGTATCGCTGAGGGAATGGACAAGGAAATGCAGAGAAGGGAGCGGAGTACCGGGGGAGATTGGAGAGGGCAGATGTGGAGACAGAGGGGAAGAGTTCACGGAGGAGGAGGTGGAGAGGGCGTTTAAGGAAGTGAAGAGTGGAAAGGCGGCAGGGAGGGATGGTCTCAAGGCAGAGATGTGGAAGGAGATTGGGGAAAAAGGGAAGACAAAATTCAAGGAGCTGTTGAATCAGATGTGGAGGGGGGAGGTGAGCTTTCCGGAAGAGTGGAGGGTTGGGATGATGTGTCCGGTGTATAAAGGAGGGGATGAGAAGGAGGCCAGTAGCTACAGGGGGATAACAATAACAAGCATTGGATACAAGCTGGCGATGATGATTGTGAGGAATCGCATGGAGATGGAGGTGGAGGAAAAGGGGATACTACCGGAGACGCAGGGGGGGTTTAGAAGGGGGAGGGGGACGAGGGAGCAGGTTTTTACCCTGGCGCGAATGGTGGAGAGAGTGATGGAAGAGAAAGGATGTGTGTATGCGGTATTTATGGATCTGAAGGCAGCGTATGACTCGGTGCCGAGGGAGAGTTTGATAGAGTGCTTGAGAAGGAGAGGAGTGAGTGAGGGGATGGTGGAGTGGGTGAGGAGAGTGTATGAGGAGACATGGGTGGTGGCGAAAGTGGGGAAGGAGGTGTCGGGGTGTTTCAGAACGTGGGAGGGTTTGAGGCAGGGGTGCCCGCTGAGCCCGATGCTCTTTAATGTATACGTGAGTGAATTGGAAGAGGTGATGAGGAAATGGCAGGCAGGGGGAGTGGTGATGGGTAAAAGTAAAGTATGGATGTTGGCATATGCGGATGACGTTGTGTTAGTGGCAAGAGAATATGAAGGGATGAAAGAGATGTTGAAGAGAGTGGAGAGGTTTATGGATAGAAGAGGAATGAATGTGAATGTAGTGAAAACGAAGTGGGTGAAGTTTAGAAATAAAGGGAGAGAGGGGAAGGTGAAAGATTTGGAGTGGAAGGGGGTAGTTATGGAGAGGGTGAAAACTTTCAAGTATTTAGGGTTTTGGTTCAAAGGAACGGGAGGGTATGAGGAGCATGTGAGGTGGGTGCAGAGTAAGGCGAGGAAGGCGTGGGGGAAGTGGATGGGGAACAATATGACGGTTGCGTGTAAAATATGGGATGCGTGTGTGAGATCGGTGCTAATGTATGGAGTGGAAGTGTGGGGGACGAAAGGGTACGAGCTGATAGAGAGGGAGCAGATGTGGTTCCTGAAGCGCATGTTGGGGGTGGAGAGGTCCACGCCCAGCTACATAGTGCTTCAGGAGACGAACAGAGAGAGGCTAGAGTGGGAGGCAATGGTGAAGGTGGTGAGGTACGAGATGAGATTGTGGGAAATGGAGGAAGAGAGATTGGTGAAGGATGTATGGGTGACGAGTGTGTGTGGGGGTGAGGGTAGATGGAGGGGGGAGAGGAGGAAAATGTATGAGAGGGTAGGGCTGTCGGAGGCGAAGGTAATGGAATGGCTAGGAAATGGGGTGAAGGTGGGTGAGGGGGAAAGGGAAGGAGGTGGAAGGGCAAGAAAGGCAAGGGCGTATTGAGAGAAGTGAGTATAATGATATGTATGGGAGGTGGCAGGTGTATGGAAGAGTGCCGAAGTATTTGATAGAGAAGGGATGGGGTAGAGAGGATAGGGTGATTGTGGCAAGGGCGAGGTGTGGATCGGAGGAGAGAGGAAGGAAAGTATGGATGGGGGAAGAATATGGAAGGTGTGTGTTGTGTGGACAGGGGAAGGATACGTGGGGACACTTGGCGGAGGAATGTGAGGGGGTGAAAGAGGAGTGGCTGAGAGCGAAAGGGAATAGAAGGGTAGTGGAGTGGATGAGAGAGGATGGGATCGGGGTAAGGACGTTGGAAAAGCTGGGGAGGGAGAGGGAAAAGAGAAGGGAGGGTAAGAGGGATACGGAAATGGAGAAATAACGAATGAATTGTAAATAGTCTGTAAGATATTAAGATATGCCAATAAAGGTCTTTTTTTTTTTTTTTTTTGTGACACCAGGAAGTATTTTAATTGCATGCTTTTCGGCACGGTGTGGAACTGATGGAGTTGTTCTTATGATACGTCAGGATGATGGGTTCTGTGTGTTTGTGGAATTAAACACTGGAGTTTTACACGAACACCAACTTTATTCGACTTCTCGTTTGCTGCTAGGCAGAAACTGCCTCATAATGCCATTATTACATGTATCAGTACATTCGTTTATTATTACAGGTGGTTACATATGGGGTAGACCAGTGGTTATACTGGGGTGGTCTCTTACAAGAGTGCTACAGTTTGTTTATGATATATTAAACTAGAGGGTGAGTTACGAGTGTGTGCACTTGAACAACACAATGTGGTTGCACATTCCTACGAATATTTAAACAAAGGTAGAAATGCCCAATTAAATGATCCAAGATAACAGAAAATGGACACACTCGGTGGCCATTTACAATGCAAAAATAAAGATGCCTAATTAAAAGATGGGTATACAACACCTTCCCCCTTTGAAAAATGTTAGCGTTGCTATTTTCAATGAATGGCATTAAAATTTTTAATGCAAAGTATAACAAAAAAAGTAATGCATCGTGTTTCCTTCTTAGAAAGCAATTAATTAATAATATGTAATTAGAAATATAATGTAAATAATACTATAAAATTGATAATTGATAACTAATAATAAAATAAACTAATTCATATAAGAGATAATAGTAATAGTAGAAGAAAATAATGTAAATATGCAATTAATAAGATATAATTAATAACGATTAATTAATTATGAAATTATATGGAAATATAAAGTTAAACTGATTTAAATATGAAATTTTCGCGTTTTTTGTGAATATTTTGCATTTTATGAGACAAGATTTACATCAGTTGAACTTTCATTAGTGCTATGAGATTTAAAAATTTAACAAAATTTAATTACTAGATATTGAGGGCACTTAGATATTGACATTTTAAGAACACTTATTGTGAAAATTGACACTTTTCAATTAGTCCACTCATAGAGGCATCCTCTAGGTACAAGTAGAGATATAAATCATATTTTTATCTTATTCTTAAGAGAAGTTACAGACAGATTTCAAGATGCCTTTTAGAGGTCAGAATTTTAGAAATATTTCTTTTTTCTTGAAAACAAGTGTACATATGCTCGAATAAAATTTTTGCAATTTAAACGAGGAACTCAAAAAATTACTAATATACAGGGTGTTCCATTTAATATAACAAATTTGGTGCTACTTCCGGTGGTACCGGAAGTGATAAAAAGTTGAAAATATTTCACATGAAGAGAACTTATTCAACCATATGACAAGGATTCAAATTTTTAGTGCAACGGGAATTCCATAAACTTTTAACGAACGGTTTAGCGTAGACACCCTGTATACTAGGAACGATACAATTCTGACAGCAAAACAGTCTGAAAATGTATTTGAAACAAGACAAATTTCTACATAAATAACACGTGAATACAACAATAAAAGTGGTAGTTTTCGGGACGAGCAAGAAATTGTCGGCCGACGCGTCAGCGGAGGCCGGCGATCTTGCTAGGCCCGAAAACGAATTTTTTGTACGAATTGAACACACTATTTTTTCTTCAATCTTTGAATTTAAAAAAAATTAAAACCTTTTTTTTCCAAAATAAATATGTGTAAGTATAAGAAATTTATTCACTATTAAACAAAGTTGAATAAACAATTATAAGCATTTACGTATTTAATTATTTTGAACTATTAACATGGATTGTTATATTACAATTTGACCAATTCGAACAATTTTGAAACTGAATTGGAGCACCTGAACTTGCAACTTTTAAGTTCATTTGCTCCAATTCAGTTCTGCTTTCAGTTATGTTTGAAACAAAGGAATTGCTGGCAACAGCTGTGGTGCTAGGTGAATTCAAGTCAAAAATGTTGTTTGCAGTTTCCAATTTGTTCGAAATTGAATCGTCTATATAGCCCTCGGCCACAGTACTGGACTGCCAACCTCCATGTCTTTTTAAGGCAGTTAAATTGGCACCACCGTGAACCAACAGCGTAGCTGAAGTGCGTCGCAAGCAGTTACCTGTGTAGGTTTTTAAATCCGGCAAATTTAAAAAGGTACCAACTTCTTGCGCAATCGACGCCAATTTATAACCCCTACAACCTGTCTATCGTATTTACCATTTCGGTATTTAATAAAAAAACGAGTTTCCTTCATATTGGGGGGGCGGAGAACGATATATTTTCTATAAATGCCTAAATATATGTCACCAGTGACTGTAAATGATTTTGGTTTCTTCGTTTTCGTGGAATCCGTATTAATAATGCAGACCCTAAATCGTCGATATCTGCTATGTTAATTTGTAACGTACACGTTTTGCTATCTCTTATTTTTCAATTAAAATATATGACAGGTTGTAATAATAAGTAGAAAAATTAGGAATAAATTAAATTAAATTAAAAACACAGTATTTAATGTAGGCAACCCTAAAATCATAAACGCAATCAATGATTAGTTTTATTAATTTAAATTAAAAGATATTTTCAAGTGTTATGATGCCATATAATCCTAGAAATCGTGCAGTATGATCCAATAGTCTTGCCAGTCCTCTTAGTTGCATAATAGTGCGTAAACACCATAGCGTTATTAGGTAATAGACAAAAGGGAAGATTCAATCAGATAATAAGAGAAGTTATTAATTGTATACAAGTTTCAAATTTAAAGGGATTAGTAAGAAAATGTATTTAGATTAAACCTAACCTCTAAGGGAAGTGTTAGTACTTACGTTGTTATTATTGTCTCTAGGTAATTCTAAATTTATTTTTCCTACGTAGTTATCGAATCTGTTGCATAATCCACTTAAAACTCACTTGTTTTTGTTAACTTTCCGATTGCCGGCTGTCAAAGGTTTGTTGTTATTGCCAATAGATCGAAAATACCAATAGATTTATAAATCCAAGTAGGGGGCGTCCGATTCGATTAACCCAAATACTCCCGAATTAATTTTTTTAAGAAAATTAAAAGTTTTTTGCAATTTTATGATTAATTTTTATTTCTTGAATATTTTCTAATAAGCACTTTATGTTATAAAGTTAATAGTTTACCAATTATAGACCGTCCTTTATAAAGGACAACGGGAAGGTTAATATCTTGAAAGTAAAAATATATCTATATATAAACTCAGCAATATTCCAAATGTATTTTAAAGAAATAATCTATATTCAACAAAAAATAAATATAATTTATATATTTACAGACAAATAAAATTAGAGCGTATGATATTCCAAAAAACAGTTTTTTGGATGCAAACCTACATTGCACTTATTGCACTGAAATTGCACTTTTTTGTGGCATAATCGGCATCTAATTTGTGTTTCTTTGTATGCAATTAGATGATCCTTTCCGTCGAATCGGGAATATTCATTTGGTTGTGCACTAGGTCGTCCTCGTTTCGTTGTTTTCTTGTTGTTTTCCAAAATGCTCATTGCAAGGGATCTACGGAAGGTATATTGATCCTGTTTTCCACCATATTCTCGTTGAAGCTGCCATGCATTATGAATTGCCATATCAAGGCAATGACTTATTATGGGAAAGTACCATTTTTTGCCTCTAACTCCGACTCTATAAAGACTAATATTTTGGTCTGCCCTGTCGACACCTCCCATATTTTTGTTGTATTTTTTTTATCAAATCCGGCTGAGGTACAGAAATTTGTTTCTTTTCTTTCAGGGAAAATCGAGCCACATTACATGTCGGCAGCACACTATCTGAATTGGAAGCTATTGTAACTATATTGTTATCATTCCACTTACATACTATTATGTTTTCCTGTTTCTCCAAGGCATACACAAAGGTTCCCCTTGGCTCTTTCTGTAGTTCTTTGGCAGTTTTTATTGCAGATACATGTATTCTATTTTCTCTCAGTGTTCCAGTAGCCTTTATTTTTCTATCTCAGAGTACCAAAAGCAAATCCCAAGAAGTAAAAAAATTATCGAAGTATAAATGATACGGGTAACTACCTTTTTCTTCAAGAATACTATCGACAAATGTTAGTACCACACTCGCACCCAATCCTAAGTTCTTGTATCGTTCTGACAGCTTTGTGCTGGAACCTTGATAAGGTTGAAACCATTCTATGTAACCTGTTATAGAAGTAGCCATCCAAAACTTATAACCCCATCTAATAGGTTTTCCTCTGATGAACTGTTTGGAATCATGTCCGCCAAAGTAGGGCACCATTGACTCATCAATACTATGATATTCGTTCAGAGGGGCAAGTGAAATAAACTTGTTGTTTAAAACGTCTAATAATGGGCCGACTTTAGCAAATTTATGTGAAACATTTAAATTTGTATTATCGCTACAATGCAGATTTTGCATTATAAAATTAAAACGGTTTCTTGAAATTGCGTCATATACTATTTTGTGATTAGCATCAGAACTGTTTTCCCAATACAGTGATCTTCTTGAGATAGTAGTATAACCACTATAAATAAGGACTCCAAAAAAAGCTTTCATTTCTTCTACACTTATGTCTCCACATCTGTTATTTTGTACTGCGTAAATATTGCTATAATCAGTTAACATTTGCCAAACATCCTTATCGAAGAATAGGTAGAAAAATTCTAAGTTTCTAAATTTATTATTAGGCTCACATGGTTGGTTCCAGATCGGCAAACGATTTGTAATGTCGCTGTGACTCCATTCATAATTTTTTGGTCTCTTCTTATATTTCATGAAATTTGATAAGGGAATTTCATCGTCACTGCTATCACTGTCGCTACTATCACTGTCACTATCGATAATATTAGTTTTGAAAGAAGGTTCAGCCATCGAATTTAAAATACTACCAGAAAGGTTGTCCATGACAACATTTTCCTCATCGCCGGAGTCTTCATCGGTAACAACTTCATTTGCATTAATAGGTGGAAAAACAGCTATACTATCTGGTAGTATTGCATCATCATCAATGTTCTCTGCTTCCTCCAACAATTCACTTAGAGTCAAGGGTCTGTGTCTGTTCCAATAACTGAAAACACAGTATATTGAGCCACTGGCCTTTATAAAGGACATTTATGATTTCGTGCGTATTTTTCAAATACAAAATGAAAATGTAACCTCACAAACCTGTGGTTAATTAAATATAACTATATTAATTACATTTTATGCAACGAAGAACATATTTAATTTATTATGATTAAATAATTCTTACCTCAATCTGTCCATGACACAAAAGAAAAAACTCGATGCACAACAAATATTTTTCTGGATGTTATACGCAGTTAAAATGTGTTCAATTTTGCTAAAATGTATCACATGTACCTTATTCTTAAAGAATGTGGTGCCATCTTACTATCATTACTTAAAATAATACACAAGAAACATAGGTTTCTGTAACACATATTTTTAAAAGGACAATGGAACCATTTGGGTTAATCATTGAATTAATCCTTCGAATTTTTAATCTGAGTGGAGCTGTGTGCTCAAGAGGTTAAAAAAAAGGGGGAACGACGAAAGCGTGCTGTGTGCCGTGTCGTTTGGAAATTTTATAATCTGCGAACATCGGTGCAATTGATTCAGCAAAATCCCGAAATTATAATTACTCTAATTGAGGCCGCAATTCATCTTCAGAGCTCGAAGTTTGAGTGGTTGAATTTTAATCACCAATTAAATTTTTCGTATTCCGGCTGGGTGCTGGTGGACGTTTTGTTTTCCGAGCGAGGGTACTTTTTGCGGTTTGGACTTTCTCGGGGAGTTTGCTGTGGAAGTCGGAATTGTCGGCAGGAGTAGGAGTTGCTGGCGGAAGGTGAATTGCTGGAACCTGGATGTTGTTCATGAAGTAACGGAGACGGGCCAGGAGGAATTCACGAAACGAATTAAGATAAGTCCATTGAGAACTTGTTATCAAAATTTTTTTTGTGAGTGATTTCGTTAAGCCGATCAGTGACATTTACAAATTAATTAGTGGAATATATTCTTGTTCAAATTAAAATAAAAGGAGTGAATATAAGTAAGCAAACTAGATAAAAAAGAGGATTATATTTATTTTGATCTCAAGCGTTGTATTGAAACCTGGAGTACTTTTACAAAAATTGTAAAGAAGGTGACGTCATTTTCTGGGGAAGTTTATTTGTGTGTTTTTGAAAATCTCTTTAAGTTTGTGATCTCGATATTGATTTTTTGTTTATTCTCTGGTTTCGATTATTTTGTTTTGACTAATATTAATAATTATTATTTATTTTTGGATTTATTACATTTTTTAAAATTTTTAATAATATACTTTTTAATTTGAATTTTTCTATTAAGATCTTTTTATTTTACTACCCTATAATTTCTTGATTTTAACTAAGGGTAAGTACTACTTTAAATATTTTTTTTAAATCAAGTGGCGCTCAACATTTTATTTAGTTCTTTCAATTTATTTTGATCCACGACTCAGCCTACCGAAATCGAGCTGCCGTTCGCGACATTTTCGACATTTCATCGCGGCGGAGTGCTCCTGCTATGCCAAAAATGAGCCCAATCTGAAAATACAAACACACTGAATAAACTAAGATAAAATTAATACATAATTTAACATTCTTACCTTAATCATTAAATATTTATTATCGGGCGCTTCCGAAAGAAATTTATTAATCTCTTCTTTCGTCAAAGTTTTTGATTTTTTGGGCTGATATCCAAGAGGAAGGCAGCTCTTTAAAAATGGTATAAGTTTGGGATACTTTTTTATATCAATACCATTTTTTACATTAATAGTTGCCTTTAACATGGAATAGTAAGTAAGTAAGTAAGTAAATTTATTTACGGTAAACACCATTTGTACATAAAATTACAACGTAATATAATTAATTAAAAAAATATATATATAAAAATCAAATATAACAGCTAATCGACGTAATTGTGCGTGTATATATAGTAATTATAGAAATAACATAAATTGAATAACATAAATCATAGAAATAACATAAATTGCACAAACTAGAAATGACGTTTTAGCCTAAACTTTAAATTAGATAGAGTTGTGTTGAAAAGGTCAAACCATGGATGGGCACAATATTCATTCGCAAGAGCCATTAAGCGAGTCATCGAATTGTGAGATCCGGAAACTGTCCTGTGAGACTCAAGATAAAATAATTGTTTTGATCTTGTCTAGTGTCCCCATAAAGTGGATGGTTTCATTTTGGTAGATAAATCGTAAAGATATGCAATCAACACATTTTCCGAAAAAGTCGACACATTTTGAAGTTCTCTCCATTCCATAAATCGCCTATAGGAACTCGCGTACACCTCTCTTGATTTGGTAGGAAGCAGTTCTAATGTAGCACTATTCGCGGATTCTATAATATTTGGTGGTGTAGAAGGCAATTCACTATAGCTTCATTCTTATTGGACCACAATGAACAGCTTATATTCACCAGCCTATCAGTTGTCCTGACGTTTTTTTTTTACTAGGATGTTTTACGTATATATTTGTACTCTATCCATAAATGCGTCATTTTTTGTTCTATATAACTTGATAATTTAGTGTCATATTCGTGAGGTTGGAGAAAAAAAAAATATTTTTTTTTTCTAGAATTGCCAGATTAGCGCCACTCAATGGTGGCTTCGCATTTATCTAGAAAAATCGAAAAAAATTGGTCTTGCGGTTCAAATGGGGCGAAAAACCCATTTTAATATAATAATAATGAAAACTGTACAAGGTGGTTTTTTTCGATGATATTATAGGGTATAGGCTAAACGGTAATGCCTAGTCCACACTAGTAGACCATGTTGCGCGATTTGTCTATAGACCGTCTAGGGACGGTCGCGAGACACGGTCTACAGACCGTCTAGAGGCATCGTTCTTTGTCTCGTCTAGCGTCCACACTACGATGTGAATTTCTTAGTCTCATCATCGCAGTTCATTATGGAGGACATTGTTTTGTGTGGAATGAGTTCCTGCTTAGTGCTCATTACAAGTGAAAAAACGCGAAAACGTAAACGATGGTGGACGCGCGAAGTTCTCGCAGAAGGACCTAGGTTCGGCAATGAATTATTAAATAAATTAAGACTGGAAGACGCCATGGGTTTTTAGAAATTTCACCCGGCTGACGCCTATTGATTTTGAATATTTGCTTCTGATGGTTGGACCGATAGTAATGAAGCAAAATACAAAATTTAGAGAAACCATTCCAGCTTCTCTTCGACTGGCAGTCACACTGCGTTTCCTAGCAAGTGAAAACTCGTTCACAAGCCTCATGTACACCTTCAGAATCTCCAAGCAGGGAATATCGAAAATGGTACCAGAGGTTTGCGAAGCAATTATCTCGTCATTAAAACAATATGTAAAGGTATGTATAAAACAATTAATATTATTTAATATTCATTTTAATTACATGTTTTTAATTACAAAATTATTAATTTTCAAACAAAATCATTAACAAATTGGCCCATCCCATGAAACTAATTGCTGCCGAAGTCGAACATATCCAACTCTACATCACCTGCAGTTGGTGTTGAAGGTTTTGAGCAATTATTGTCTTGCGAGGTGGGAGGTGTATATTGCGTCTAAACGGACGGAATTTCAGCAGCTAGCAAACCCATGTCCAATCGAAACAACACATCATTAATATAGCGCTGAGCTAAAGAGACCTCGATCGTAGGCCTGTTACAATTTCTAATTTTATTAGCAACGTATTCCCCAAATACCGAATTTTCATCTCTGGTTGTAACTATTTCCGATAAAGACTTCATGCACTTTACAGCTTGTTGTGCAGGAGAATCCTCATTCTTTCGGACGCGTTTAGGAGGGTTTCTTGGGGTTTTGAATCCGTCGTCCTCACTTTCCGCATCTATATTTATCAACAAGCTGTCCTGAAACAAAATGATTTTTTTTATATTAAAAGTTGTCAATAGCTTAGCAGAATTATTTCTTTATTAAAAATAACATATATATTCAGAGTTTGTGATTAGTATTTTTTTTTTTCGTTTCAGAGACCGACTTCTGAAGCTACATGGAAAGCCATTTCGCAGGAATTTCATAATAAATGGAATTTTCCACACTGCATAGGCAGTATTGATGGTAAACACGTTCAGATAGTGGCTCCACAACACAGCGGGAGCTTGTACTTCAATTACAAAGGCACTTTTAGCATTGTGTTCCTTGGCGTTGCAGACGCTAACTACAACTTAATATATGCTGATGTTGGATGCCAAGGACGTATTTCTGATGGGGGTGTTTTCAAGTTCACCTCTCTCTACAAAGATATGGAAAATAATACTGCCCACGTACCTAGAAGCGAGGTGTTACCAGGGAAAACGGAACCGATACCATACGTTATTGTGGGAGATAACGCTTTTGCTTTGTCAAACTATTTGATGAAACCGTACCCTGGTCGTACATTAAACATTCCGGAGAGAGTGTACAACTATAGGCTAAGTAGAGCTCGAAGAATAATTGAAAATGTTTTTGGTATCATGTCTTCCAAATTCAGAGTGTTTCTTAAGCCGATGGCTTTACAGCCAGATAAAGTGGAGTCCGTCGTGTTGGCTTGTGTCTACCTACATAATTTTTTACGCAGGAATTCAGCTTCAAAACAAGCTTACACCCCACCTGGAAGTTTAGACTCGTACGATGGTGATGGAAATGTTATTGAAGGATCGTGGAGAAGAGAAATTATTGAAGAGAGTCGTTTCTTGGATCTCCAGAACACTCCCCGAAAATGTTCACCTAACTTCCATAAAATTCGTGATGAATTTAGTGATTTCTTTGTTTCTCCAGAGGGAGAGGTAGCTTGGCAATATGATGCAATAAAGTAATTTAATTGTTTAACTATTGCTTGCCTTTCACTAAAGAATTAATGTAATTTAATAAATAATTTAATAGAGTAATTTTTACTTACTTCGTCTACATTGTTCCCACTTTGTGTATCCTCCAAGTCTGTGTTCCGGCTGCCCTTTGACTCGTTTGCTGGTAGCAGGAATTGCAAATACTCATAAGCAAACCATGTGGACTTTTTGGGAGAGGTCCCACTCGTCTGAGTATTTTTTTTCGCTCCCGGTTGAAAGATGTTTTCAAATTGTGAATTATTTTTTCTATGTCGACCACTGAGACACTGTGCTTAGCAGCCAAAGATTCTAGGGCTACTTTTCTTTTTACCCGGTTTTTATAATCGGGACTTGTTACATCCCACAAACAATAACAAGAATTGTAATTCTCAATTAATTTTAAAACGTTCTCGTTAGTCCACATGTTTTCAAAAACACGGTGGTGTCTCGCTTCTAGACGCCGAGTGACGTTCACACTGTCAAAATATTGCATGCGGTCTCCCATTCCGATCGGGAGACCTTAGACCTGCGATGTTTAGTCTCGCAACACGCCCGTAGACGGGGATAGGTCTATAGACATGTCTACGTAGACAACCTGAGACACGTCTCAGAGACCAAAATCGCGCAACATGTCTACTAGTGTGGACTAGGCTTTAGAGATACAAAAAAACTAAGATATGTGTCCCGTTCTCGTTTTTAGTGTTTAGTTTAATAGCGCAATCAGATCTAAGCTAACTAGATTGGTTTAGAAGATACAGGGTGATTCTCAAAATGTGCCAAATTTTATTATCTCTTATGATTTGGTAATTTATGGAGATAAAATAAAGTTAAATACGAAAATTTTATAACTTTTTACGTAGAATCCAGTGGTGTACTTAAAAAAATATAGATGTTTTCATTTTTGAGATATTATCAAAACTAGCATTTTCTTAAATGGGACACCTTGTACCTGAGTACCTCAAAACATTGCATTTTTTCTTGTGAGTGCAACAATATGTAACACTTAATATTTTGCTCTGTCCTAAATAGCTAGAATACTAAAAAAACAATAAAAAAGATTTTCTAGATGGTCATGAATTGAATTCTTTAATCGTGATAAAAATGTTTGATTGCTGTATTGAGAGTTATACAAATAAAGACGCAACTTTAGACCTATATTTTGAGCGTTATCCGGAACGACGACAGCCAGAAAACAAATATTTCAAAGATTATATCACAGTTTAAGTGAGTATGGATCATTTGGAAAACCAAGAAATAAGATTTACAGTAAAGAAAATAGAAAAAGTGATAGAATAAATTCATTACTTTTTGTTACTGCTGTTCCGACGGTATCTAGCCGCAATATTGAGAAAAGATATTGCTTTAAATTAGTGTTTTCCACTCCCAGGCTAAGCATGAAGTAAAATTTCGAGTTTAGAAAAGCCCCGTGAAAATTTGTCGAGGGTCGCGCAGCGACCCGAGACAAATTTTCTGGGCTTTTCTAAACTCGAAATTTTACTTCATGCGCCACGCGTACAAAACATTAAAATATTGTGAAATTTATGTATATTTAAACTTCACTTGAAATCAGTGTTTTATACGCGTAGCGCATGAAGTAAAATTTCGACTTTAGAAAAGCCCAGAAAATTTGTCTCGGGTCGCTGCGCGACCCTCGACAAATTTTCACGGGGCTTTTCTAAACTCGAAATTTTACTTCATGCTTAGCCTGGGAGTGGATAACACTCATTTAAAGTTTGAAATTGAACTCTTTTAAGAAGCAACGAATATCGGAAAATTTGCAGAGCATGCATATGTATACTTAAAAGAAAAATTCACTGTATTAGTATATGAGAAAATTATTAAGTTATTATAAATTATTGTTTGTTTTTTGTAGTTGTTGTTTTAGTTTATCAATGTTTCAATTTTCTTGTTAACTGGGTTTTTTTATATACCTATTATAAATGAAAAGAATAATCATTCAATTCATGGCCATCTAGAAAATCTTTTTTGTTTTTGTTTTTTGGTATTTGAGCTATTTAGGACAAAGCAAAATATTAAGTGTTAAATATTGTTGCAATCACAAAAAAATGAAATCTTTTGAGATACTCAGATACAGGGTGCCCATTTAAGAAAATGTTGGTTTTGATAAGATCTCAAAAATTAAAACAACTATATTTTTTTAAGTACACCACTGGATTCTACGTAAAAAGTCAAAAAACTTTCGTGTTTAAAATATTTGTTTATCTCTATAAATAACCGAGTCATAAGAGATAGTAAAAACCAGTAGATTTTGAGAATCACCCTGTATCTTCTAAAAAAATCTAGTTAGGGTAGATCTGATTGCGCCGTTAAACTAAACACTAATGGAGAGAACGGGACACATATCTTAGTTCTTTTCTATCTCTTACCGTTTAGCCTATACCCTATAATATCAACGAAAAAAACCACCCTGTACACGTTTTAGGGTTGTATGTATATATTTCATTTTAAAAATTGTTTAAAATAATAAATGTATTTTTAAACTGTATTTGAACTAGTGTATTTGACCAGTCAAATTCTTTTTGGTCAATTGACCGGTCAATTGACAATTTTTTGACCGGTCAAAATCTTAATTTTTCCAATTATGTAAGAACACATTAATATTAATATTATGTTATTCCTTTTTAATATTGGTATTGCAGGCAATAGAAAAACATATGGCTGTTTATTTAGAAACGAACACAACGTGTATTTGGACAAAAACGAAACAAAAATAAATAAAATAATAAATTTCTGGGGATAAACAAAAAAAAATTCAAAAACAACATAATAATAACGAATTGGAATTTAACAATCCTCTAAATCCTCCTCGGTACTAGCCAGTAAAGTATCTACAGTACCAGATGTCTCTTTGTCACTGTCACTTTCAGTAGCCAGTAGTGGAATAAAATCGTCCTCCTGAAATTCCTCTCTCTCTAAGTCTTCTGCATCTATATTTTTTAAAAGTCTCAGATTATGATAAACTCCTACAATCTTTCCAGCAGTTGTGGTCTTCAATCTGTTTCTTTTCTTAGAGTGAACATTTCTCCACACCGACCAGTTTCGTTCGGGACAGGCAGTAGACGAAGGAAAGGATAAAAACCTCTGTGCAATTTGGGAAAGGCAGGATCGAATATTTCCCTTCCACCAGTTTGCTGCTGTCAACTCTTTCTTTTCTATAGACCTCACGGAAAGCCACAGTAGCTTTCCACCATATTGGTTACTTTTTGCCTTGAACTTTACTATTTCACTAGCTACACCTACACCAGTGAGAACCGTAACGAAATATTTCGTCGCTTGCTTCGTTTTCCTCTTCAGTGGTCAAGCCATTTCTCAAAAACCTAGGATCTAGGAGGTATGCCACATTGTGGGCCACTGTTATTAGCTGCTGCATACGTTCGGCAAGTTTACATTTAATTTTGTTTCCTTCTCTCTTCACGAACGGCGAATCGTCTAAATGTTGTTCTATGTGTGCATTTAGTTTCTGAAACTGATTCCGTGCATCGGAAAGGGTACTATCATCGGCTTCCAACAGCTGTATGGCATCCGCCACGGGCTGTAGCAGGGTTAAAAACTTCTCGTTTTTCACCCAGAACACTTCATCGTCCAAGATATTGCTTCTAATCTCTCGTGTACAGTTTTTAGCCACTTCTTCGTCCACAACAACAACCTGTAAAGTTGTTTTACACACCTGAAGGTGCTTTAAAACATTTATAGTTAAAGCCCACCTGGTAGCACAGTCCCTAGCAAGCGATGACGTTATTCCTTGCAGCTTACTATACTTCTTGAACAAAGCTGCTGGCAAATGTTTGTTTTTAAACAATTTTACAATTTCCTTCACTCTGACAAAGTGATTTCTGAACGACTCATGAGTTTCAACGTCACGAATAAAAAGTTGCAATGTATGTGCTGCGCAACCGTATGTTTGAATATAAGGGTGAGATGCGTTTATCAGCGCCCACGCTGCCTTCATATTCGGTGCATTATCTGTTACAATCCCGGATAACTTTACAGAACCCACATCTTTAATAACCGACTCAAACTCATCTGCTATGTATTTCACAGTGTGACGTTGCACCAGTGTGGGCACGAATTTGTAGAACACGGGTTTAGGCTTAGTTACCATGAAATGTATGATGGAATCTCTCCTGATGTTACTCCACCCGTCTGAGACTATAGCAACATGAGAGGCTTCGTTAATTTTATCACTCACGATCTATTGCGTATCCGTGGAAATATCATCTAAACGTGGGCCTGCCAATGCCCTCCTGGTTGGCAAGGTAAAGAGCGGCCGGAGCTTTTTTGTGCACTCTATATAGTAGGGATCTTCCACAATACGGAAAGGTAAATTACAGACATACACCGCTCTTGCGAAATGTCGCTGGAAAGATTTTTGTTCTTCTGGCGTCATCCGATCCATGAAGGAAGTAATATTTGGACTTCGAGGTTGCGAAGGCTTTGTTTTCACGGGAGTACTGCTGTGAAAACGAGAGACTGTACTAACTGTAGACGAACTCGCTTCAGGCAAATTATTTTGTTCTTCTTCACCAAACGAAGACCTTGGTGTTATTTCGAAACTCACATCACTGTAGCAAGAGAGTGCACTTCCGCAGCGTCCACTACTCTGTACTTGCGTTTTCTTCGTAGGTGGCTCATGAGAACTAGAAAGGCATGCTAGTTTTTCCTTTACATTAACTGGACACGCTCTGCACGAGTTGATCAGGTGTTTCACCTTCCTATCGACGTGGGTAACGTAAATACGTGAACAGTACTTGCATGTCCCTAAAACAAAACAAAAAAATGGTAATGTGCCCATCATAGTACTTTATGAACATTTTTCTATGAAAGTACATGGTATTCTTTATCGTTTGCAAAAAACCGCATTAAAATTGCTGCAAAATTGCGCTCACAAAAAAATCGCGAAAAGTAGAAAAATCAAATGTGAATTGTGAAAAAAAAGTAATAACATGCCTTAATGATACTGGGTGATAAGCATTTGCTTAAATGAGTTTGGGTGAGTTACGTGAAGATGATAATAACTTGAAATAAAACACTTTTTCTCCTTTCAATAAATAGCAACGGCAGATTTGAATTCGATATATTTAGGAAACCAACACATACCTTCAATTACATTCATTCGCAGGCCTATGCCCCAATGAAATATAAATTATCTGCATTCAATAGCATGATTCATAGAGCCTTCAGCATTCCGTTAGCCTCCCAAAATAGGGAAAAGGACTTCAACGTCATTTATTCAATTGCAAATAGTTTAAAATATGATAGAAAAACGATACAAAAACTGATTAATCGACATTCACAGAAGCACATAATGCTAAATACAACGACATTAACACCTTCAAACAACGAAAAAGATACGAAATACGTCAGACTAATTTATTCCCCGGAAAACGAAAACCATTTCAACAAACTTTATAAAATGTTCAATCTAAAACCAGCTTACTACATTAATACAAAGTTAAATATGTTACTGGGTAGCACCTTTGATCGAATAGACGACATGGAACAATCAGGAATCTATTCTATCAATTGTAGCAATTGCGATAAAATGTACACTGGACAAACGCAACGTAACATATTAACAAGATTTAAAGAGCATACAGCACACATTAGATATCAAAATCCAGACAAATCCGCAGTAGCTAACCATGCAATAGAGACGGGGCATAAATTCACTATAGATAGAGTTAAATTGTTAAAACAATCAGCACATTGTAAATTAAACATGCTAGAGGCCATACAAATGAAAAAACACGAAAACAAACTGTTAAATTTTGACTTAAGCCCCCTAGATAATGTGTTATTGGAATTTGTTAATCCTCCCTAATTGTTCACCTAATAACTTGTAATCCCATCTGCGCTACCTAGATAATGTTATTAGAATTTGTTAATCCGTAATTGTTTGTGTCAACTAATAATTGTAACCCCACTTACGCCACTTGTTAATCTTAATGATGTAATTTCATTTTTCTCTTCAGTATCCAACCATTGATAATAAACTTGTGAAGAAAGGAGAAAAAGTGTTTTATTTCAAGCATTTGCTTATTTTGACATATGTCTAAGTAAACCCTTATTTGTATATAGATAAAAAAGCGTAACAAATGCTTATAGAAAGAATGTATGCGTATCAATCATAAGTAAAAGCATTTATTAGTGATTGTATTATTAAAAAAGTACCATTTACTGAACCATTTTGCTTAGAAGCAAACCTTTTAGTTGGCAGGATTTGCTTATAAGTAAATACTTATTTTTATTAATATCGCCCACTGTAATATTGCATTGTCATCCGATTTACATACAGGGCTTTCATTTCAAAACCAGTCACCCAAAATAACTTTTAAAATATCTTTAAAAGAAAAAAACAAAAAAAAACACGTTAATTTATATTTACGGTGGGACACATTTTACAGGTATCTGTCATCCTGCAGTTTCAGGTTGAAACTGTATTGTCACAGATACCTGTAAGCTGTGTGCCCCCCCCGTAAATATAAATTAACGTGTTATTTCTTTTTTTCTTTTAAAGATATTTTTTATTTTGGGTGGTTAGTTTTGAAATGAAAGCCCTGTATATATGCCAATATTCAGCTCAATACGATAATTACAAGAAGGTGAAAATCATATACCTAGATTTGACACATATGTACAGACAAACTTACAAGTAAACCTAATAAAAGCATATTAAAAAGAAAAATAAGAATATAATAAACATGTACGAGACAGTGCAAGTGAGAAATACAATTTATCTCCAATATAGGAGGTATTTAAAATAAGTCTACAGGAAGGCTCCGTAGTAGAGATGGGTAACTCATGAGTTAGTTGACTCAATGAATCAGCTCAGCGAAGTGAGTCAGCGAGTCAAGTGATTCAGTTAAAAAATTGCAGCTCTTGCCAATCCTGCTATTTGTGAATGCATTTATAGATTTTATATTAAGTACGTTTTCCGAAAACTTGAGATAAAATAACTAAATATGTGGCAGTAATTAGCAAGTAGGATTATAAATAATGATGAAAAATAATAAATATAATTAGCAATTCATTCTTGTATATTCAATGCGGATATAATTTAATTATATAGTTTTATCAGGCTCTTCTTATAATAATTATAAAAGTATTGGAAAAAAAATTGTATAAATTCTATATGTGTTTATTAAATAACAACGTAATAATTTTATTCTTTATAAATTGGAGAGAGGCAGAGCATAACCTTACTACGGAGCCTTAACCGTTACAGAAAAGTGTGGAAGAAGGTGAATGATATATACCTTTTGTTGTAGTACCTTCCGAATTTTTGGTAAAATACCTCGTGAAGTAGTTTTGTTCGTTTCTTTCCTGAGCTCATTGTGTTTTTCCTTGTCACCAGCAACAACTTTTATGTACGCACGGCCACTTTACACGTATTACTACGCAACTACGATTACAGTAAACAGCTACGCAGGTCTCGACGCGAATTATCCCCACCCCGTCGCCGCTTGTGCAACAGCAGTTATTGACGCATAGAGATTTTGACCGGTCAAAATCGTTTCGGTGAATTGATCGGTCAATTGACAATTTTGACCGCGGTCAATTGACCGGCGCACAACACTAATTTGAACCCATGCTAGCTCTAAAATGTAGCCGTGTGCGATTTCCGCAAATACTCGAAAATCAACCAGTATCTACTTTATTCGAAACATGAAATCCGATCCCATGAAGTTGCCTTCGAATCGTATGAGAGAGAGTACCAGAGTGCTAGATGAAACAGCGATTGTGGGAGAGAGCACGCAAGCATAATTAAGAGACAGAAGTAGCCGGCAGTCATCAGATCGTAGTAAAGGGTGAGGGATATCGCTTTGGATGTAAACGTAATATTAATCATAAACCTGCAAACTGTGCGGAATAACTAAATAGTTATTTAAAGAAACAAACATTTGAAAAACATACATTCGTTTAATAAAAGTACAAACTTTAATAAGATTAGTTTTTATTTTTGCCAGTTATTATCGTTGTTGCGTAAACAAATGGCAAATATTCGTAAATTAGCTAATTTACGTCTCACATTATTATTATTTTTCGCAATATTTGTAACATAAATGAAAAAAAAGATCTTCTCGGAGAAGATGCCTTTGAGAATGTGTGTTATTTAATTCATTTATTTTTATGAAATATCTTGTGCAGTAGGATGCCGCATAATGATGCATTTTTGGACAATTTTCGCGCGCTCGCGTGCGGTTGACTTCCTCTTAGCTAAAAATAATTAAAAAAATTACCAAATTTAAAATAAATAAAATTCTATCTGGCCCTTTTTTTATTCTTCTTCTTCTTTTCCTGTAGTATTGAAGAAGTTCATCGTGACTGAAATTTTCCCCCAAAATAATATTGTGGGTTGCATTTTATTTTTACTTTCCCCCGTATGTAATACAAAGGGAAAGTATTGTTTTCGTGAAAATTTTCAAATCAAAAATTTTAGCGGAAATATCCGTTTTGAGGTCCCCTGAGTCGAATAAGACCATTTTTGAAAAATGTCCGTCTGTCTGTCTGTCTGTGTGTGTCTGTGTGCGCTGTACCGCAAAAACCGCTAAAGATATCGAGATGAACTTGAAACTTAAGCTTTTTGTCACAATCGGAAGAACTGAAAAGCTTTTGGTGAAAATCGGAAAACCGGAAGTGGTACTTTACTCGTAGCGTTTTTCAGTTTTTTCTGATTTTTTTATTAAATGTTCATCAAACAAAAAATTCTTTCAAATAAAAGTTGTAGATAATAACAAAATGAAGATATATTGTTTATTTACTTTTTGTCATAGCACTCTTAGTTTTTGAGATATTTTAAAAGTTGTTTGTTTTATCTAGTTATTGATGTGTGACAGTGTATAGGCCCGTTTACACGTACGTTCCAAACCGGCGCTCCTGGCGCGCCGCTCCGGAGTGGCGCGCCAGGAGTGTGAGGTTGGATTGTGGTAGACAAAAAGAGCGACACTCCTCGACCGCGCGCCTGGAACGTGAGTTTGGAGCGTACGCGCCAAAACCCTCCGTGTAAATACAATATACAAAGGTTTTGGAGCGGTGCGTGGAGTTTCCGCCTAGGTGGAAACTCCACGCACCGCTCCAACGCTCTGTGGTACTAGTCAGTCGAATTGAACATTTTGCAGTGCCGGGATCACCTTAACATGAGTTCAAGAAAAAAGAAAACTGCTATTGCTTGTGTGGCGCTGTATGTCTTATCATGTAAAAAAAAAAGAGAGGACCCCGCGAAAAATATGGGTTAAGCAGTGGAGATTAAATAGAGAACGATTTGGCCATATGCCTCTATTGAAGGAACTTAAAGAAAATAACCCAGAAGATTATAGAAATTACTTAAGAATGGACGACAAAACGTTTCAGGTTATTTTAAATTTAGTTCGCCCTTATATCACAAAAAAAGATACAATTATGAGAACTAGCATAAGTGCAGAAGAACGTTTGGCTGTTACTCTCCGTTATTTAGCAACTGGACGATCACTTCAAGATCTAAATTTTCATCTTGTAAAGGGTCTTTCATTAGGAATGATAGGATTTTAATTTTGAATAAAACAACAAAGGTTTGACATATCAACTTCATTCCTGCTTTATTTTGAAGCTTGGACAATGCAATTATGTGTGAAATAAGATATTGTTCAAATGTCCACCACGGGCTTGTTGACACTGACGCAACCGATCGCTCCAATTTCTGATCACTCTGTGCAATAATTCCGGCTGTATTTCGCCAATAACTTGACGAATATTTTCTTCTAAGTGATCCAAAGACTGTGGCTTGTTGGCATAGACTTGTGCTTTCACATAGTCCCAAAGAAAGTAATCCAGGGGTGTCAAATCACATGACCTTGGCGGCCAATTCACAAATCCTCGTCGTGAGATGATCCAATCGCCAAACTTTTCCCTCAGCAAAGCGAGAGTAGCTTCAGCTGTATGACACGTAGCGCCATCTTGCTGGAACCACATCTCTTCAATATTGATGTTCTCAAGTTCTGGCCATAGAAATTCAAGTAACATGGTCCTATAGCGATCACCATTCACGGTTACGGCTGTTCCATTCTCATTTCTAAAGAAATAAGGTCCGATGACGCCGCCATACCATAAACCGCACCAGACAGTGAGTTTTTCGGAATGCAACGGAACTTCATGTAACACTTCTGGGTTGTCCTCGCACCAATAACGGCAATTTTGCTTATTAACACAGCCGTTCAACCAAAAATGTGCCTCGTCTGAGAAGATGATTTTTTTGTCAAAATCAGGATCGTGTTCCAAGTGCTCAAGGGCCCAGTCAACAAATTCTCGGCGCAATCTATGATCATTTGGCTTTAGTTCTTGAGTCAATACAACTTTATAAGGATGCAACCCCAGATCCTTACGCAATATTCTCCAAGTTGACGTCTGAGATAGCCCCAGTTGTTGCGATCGTCGTGAAATCGACAAATTTGGCTCATCGACAACACTGGCCGCTGTAGCTGCAATGTTCTCATCACTTCGCACGTTTCGTTGTCTTTTTGGTTGCTTATTGTCTTGTAAAGTTAACTGACTTCTCGAATTCTCGAGTGAATAAACGTTGAGTACCCACAACTGAGCTACCACTTTGGTAATATTTTTTTATTACTTCCAACCGATCGAGAGGAGTCAAACGCTGCATCATGAAACTGCACACTATACTACATATAGTAACACCTAGAAAAAAAAAAAATTATTAGAAACCGAGAAATCTCTATTTGAAAAACTATCACTCCTATTGAAAGACCCTTTATCTCAGCACCTGTCTTGTGTTCTATCATTCCAGAAACATGTTGGGCTATTTATACTGCAATGAAAAATAATTCTTTACAGGTAAGTTTTACAAAAAGAAACAACTACTTTTTTTATGAATTATGTAATTTTGTGTGAAAAAAATATAAATAACATTTTCAGCAAAAATATTGAAAACACTTTGAATGAAATAGTCATTAATTTTACAAGTTTGTGAATTCTCTTTCAAAAAATGATGCGTGAGATGAATTTAAAGATGGGCTTGAAGTGGACATCGCGTCACATTCCATAATTGCAGTGTTTGGTGTGATTTGGTTCAGTAAACCTTTGCTTAAAATTACATTTATCAGGCTTTCAGCATAAATTGCTTGAACATTGTCCATCTTTTCCAACTTCTTTGTCACATTTATTTCCACTGCTTCATATTCGGAGGTATCAGCTTTTTCCAATGCTACTTTACAGGTTTCTATGAAGTCTTGAGTTTGCTGCGTAGCTCTTTTTCTTTTTAAAACTTTTGGTTTCACAAAGGATGGTTCATCTTTTTCAGTTTCCTAAAAACAAAGAATATTGGTTACGAATAGCAGACGTATTCGAAAAGAAGTGGAATTTCATCAACTGTGGAGGAGCTATGGATGGAAAACATATTCGGATTGTACAGCCACCGAATACAGGAGCATATTATTATAATTACAAAAATTATTATAGCATTATATTGATGGCTATTGTAAATGCCAATTATGAATTTATATTTGTCGATGTGGGTAAAAACGGAAGGATGTCTGATGGGGGTGTTATTGAATATACTGAATTTTTCACGAGACTACAATCGAATAGACTTAATCTACCTACAACACATGAAACAAACAAAAATCTAAATTTTGTTTTTTTAGGAGATGAAGCGTTTGCCCTCGGGAACCATTTCTTAAAACCATTCCCTAAAAAAGAATTGACCCATGACAGACGCATATTTAATTATAGGTTGGCAAGGGCGAGAAATGTTTCTGAAAATGCTTTCGGTTTAGTGAATAGTAGATTTAGAGTTTTAAATACATCCATTAATATGTCTCCTGAAAAAGTCAGCTATATCGTTTTAGCAATTTGCACATTGCACAATTGTTTAATTAAAAATTCTTCTTCTTATGTGTCAACATCAACATTTGATAATGGTAACATAAATGAAATCCCAGGGGAATGGCGAGGTGAAACAAGCCGCTTAGAGAATTTGCAGCCTTGTAGGCCTTGTAATGTATGTTCAGAAGCTGTACAAAATCGAAATAATTACATGGTGTACTTTAATAATGATGGGAAAGTATCGTGGCAAGACGATATGTTAAGGAAAGGATTTATATGAATGAAAATAAAGATAATGTACTTACTTCTGTGTTTTTATCGGCCTGCTTGTCTGTCTCGCTTAATTCTTGTACAACCTCTGAATTTTGGTACAATTTCTCTTCAACCTCTTACTCACAATCAATATTACACTCACTTTTTGATGGTTCCTCTTGGTCCTTGGTAAATAATAACAAATGAAAATACCACAACGTCGGCTTGTGGACTTCTTCGGTGCTACTTCCACTCCTTTGAGAATCATGATTTTTTTTTAATTCCTTCCGGATAGCGCCCCGAATACCTTGTATTTTTTTACAATAAAATCTTTGTTAGCTCCCGGGTCAACATGCTGCTTGCAGAATTCACACAATTTGTCGTACGCAGAATTTTTTAGATTTTTATTTTTATATTCATCGCTTTTAATTTTCCATAGGCACGGAAAGTTTCTATATAATTCAATAAATCTTTCAAGGTTGTCCCGAGTCCACATATTGCTGGTTAATTTTGTAAATAAAGAGTCATAAAGAGTAACAGGTGTCTGAGGCGCACTGCGAGCGATCTTAGATGGGAGCGCGTGTGTAAACATACGGTGCAGGTCTAAGCCTGCAATCCTGGCGCGTCGTTCCATCCCCACACTTCTGGCCTCTCGGCGGCCAGCATTCACACACACACAGGATTGGAACGCACGTCTGGAGCGTCCGCGCCAAAACTGTCGGAAAAACTCTGTGTGTAAACGGGCCTTATGTGTCGATACAATTGAAAAATGTTTCAAATAAATGTTGTAGGAAATAAAAAACTAAAGATTTTTTGTGAACTCACTTTTTGTCATAGCACTCTTAGTTTTTCAGATATTTAATAAATAGTGTTTTTATCTAGTCATTGATTTGTGTCAGTGTGTGTGTTGATACAATTGGAAAATGTTTCAAATAAAAGTTGTAGGTAATATAATATTAAAGATTTTTTGTATCTTCACTTTTTGTCATAGCACTCTTAGTTTTTGAGATATTCAATAAATAGAGTTTTTTATCTAGTCATTGGTTTGTGTCAGTATGTGTTGATCCAATTGAAAAATGTTTCAAATAAAAGTTGTAGTTATCAAAAAGTTGAAGACATTTTGAAAATAATAATGCTACAAATATTTTAAAAGTGATTTAATACGCAATTTACGGGGGAAAGTACTATGATGGACACATCACCATTTTTAATTTTTACTTTCCCCCGTATGTAATACAAAGGGAAAGTATTGTTTTCGTGAAAATTTTCGAATCAAAAATTTTAGCGGAAATATCCGTTTTGAAGTCCCCTGAGTCGAATAAGACCATTTTTGAAAAATGTCTGTCTGGCTGTGTGTGTGCCTGTGTGCGCTGTACCACAAAAACCGCTAAAGATATCGAGATAAAACTTGAAACTTAAGCTTTTTGTTACAATCGGAAGAACTGAAAAGCTTTTGGTGAAAATCGGAAAACCGGAAGTGGTACTTTACTCTTAGCGTTTTTCAGTTTTTTTAGATTTTTTCAATAAATGTTCATCAAACAAAAAATTCTTTCAAATAAAAATTGTAGATAATAACAAAATGAAGATGTATTATTCACTTACTTTTTGTCATAGCACTCTTAGTTTTTGAGATATTTCAAAAGTTGTGTGTTTTATCTAGTTATTGAGGACCACTTCGTAATATGTTATAAAAAGAAGAACGTTTTTCGGGAACTTTCAAACACAATTTTCTACAGGGTGATTCATTAGCCTCTTTACAAACTTTAAAAAGTGATTTAATACGCAATTTACGGGGGAAAGTACTATGATGGACACATCACCATTTTTTTTATTCCACCCATCTGGGTGTTCCTCCTTTTTTGTTTGTTGATCTAAAATATTCAATACATTTAAATATCAGATAATTCTTTTGATAAAATTGAGGATGTAATTAAATAGTATAAAGCAGTGTGTATAACTACGCGGGTTCGCGATTTGGCTTCAAAATTAAGGATACCAGTATATTGAAATAAAGGGCTTTATTACAACTACTGACTCATAAATAATAACAAAAATATAACAAAAGGACTTAGAAAATTAACAGAAAAGTAATGAAAGTATAACGCGGAAACGACCGAAGGGCACGATGTTTACTGTGCGAAAGTTAAGACAAGACTCCCTGGGGATGGAGGTTTAAAGTGGTAGGTTTTAGAAAGAAGTGACGGGATTGGTTGGATATAGAAAAGAGGGGTTTTACTAGAAGAAAATAGATATAACATTTCAGACAAGAAAGAAAAGGATCGCTAGTTGTAGAGAGGTAGGTGGCCGTATCCTCGTTACTCGGTTCTCTGCCGATTCTTCTTCTTGCAACCAGACGCAGCTGGGACGCGGCAACGCTCGATGTTATTGCATCTCTGGAGTTGAGCAGCCTAAACGCCAGAGTTATGGTAGCAACGTCGGTCAAGGTACAGGTCGGAATTAAGTCTGTACCCCCTCTCCTATTACCCATATACAGGATTTCATTGCTGGCCCGTTGTGGCAGGTTTAGCCATTTTTTGAGGTATTTGTTAAGAAGTTTGTCGTATGCTCTAAGATGCTTTTTCATTACCGCCACGTAGGATGAAGCTGAGTAGTGAGGCAATGAATGTATTTACGTCGTCTATTTTTGCCACAGAGCGTGAAGGCTGTTGTGGACGGCGCCTAGGTTGTCCATCATTTTTTGGATGGTGGTGTGAGGGGAGGTGTCTACGTTAAACCCTGTTGGGATGCCAAGGTGTTGGTAGAAATCACCCTCTTCCAGCGTTTTCATGGCTCCTCCCTGGATTTTGAAACCGGTGTCGTGAACTCGTCTTCTTCTGCGGCAGTCCAGATCGAGTAAAGCGCATTTTTCGGCGTTGAACGACAATCCACACTGAGAGGCAAGATCACCCGTTGTTTCCAGCATCCGTACCATGTCGTCAGGATTGGAGGTGATGATGGCGAGGTCGTCAGCGTATGCTATCACGCTGACACGCTCCTCCCTTAACTGGAAGCCCATGTTGAGCCTCAGCACCGCTCGGATCACCGGTCCAATTGCAATGTTGAATAGTATGGGGCTCAGTGGACAGCCTTGCTTGACGCCACCACCAAGATCAAATGGCTCAGTGTCTCCAGTGGCTGCTCGGATGATTGCTGTGGTTCCCTGGTAAGGTCTGAAATTACATCACATATGAGATTTGGCAAGCCAATCTGTTTAAGGATGTTAAGGATGTGATTGTGGGGGACGGAGGAAAACGCGTTGGTTAGGTCGAGCCAGGCTACGATGGCTCTCTTCTCGCTTCTTCTCACATGGTCCAGGACACTCTGAAGAAGAAAGTTGTGCTCGTAGCACCCCTCACCCTGCCCAAAACCCTTCTGGCTGATGAGCTTTGCATCCCATTCAGCTCCGAGGAATTATCTGCGCGATTAGGTAACATGGCAAACACCGCACCTGGCAAGGACGGTATTAAATACCATGACCTGAAGAAGCTTGACCCGTATTGCTTAATTATGACCGTCATCTTCAACAATATTTAGCAATACAAAGTTATCCCCACCGGATGAAAATCGTCGCAGATCATACTAGTGTATAAGAAGGGTACGCCTGATACCCCAAACAACTGGCGACCAATCGCCGTGTGCAGTACTATGTACAAGCTGTTTACATCGTGCATCGCCAGTAGACTAACTAATGGGCGGCATCCAACAGATCGAGTGATGCGCATTTTGCGGCGTTGAACGACAATCCACACTGGGGGGCAAGGTCACCCGCTGTTTCCAGCATCCGTACCATGTTGTCAGGATTGGAGGTGATGATGGCGAGGTCGTCAGCGTATGCTAACACGCTGACACGCTCCTCCCTTAACTGGAAGCCCATGTAGAGCCTCAGCACCGCTCGGATCACCGGTTCAATTGCAAGTTTGAATAGTATGGGGCTCAGTGGACAGCCTTGCTTGACGCTAGCACCAATATCAAATGGCTCAGTATCTCCAGTGGCTGCTCGGATGGTTGCTGTGGTTTCCTGGTACAGGTCTGAAATTACATCACATATGAGATTTGGCAAGCCAATCTGTTTAAGGATGTTAAGGATGTGATTGTGGGGGACAGAGGAAAACGCGTTGGTTAGATCGAGCCAGGCTACGTTGGCTCTCTTCTCGCTTCTTCTCGCATGGTCCGGGACACTCTGGAGAAGAAAGTTGTGCTCGTAGCACCCCTCACCCTGCCCAAAACCCTTCTGGCACTGTGAAAGTATGCTGTTGGATTCCGCGCATGCCGTTAGTCTACTGGCGATGCACGATGTAAACAGCTTGTACTGCACAAGGTGATTGGTCGCCAGTTGTTTGGGCTATCAGGCGCACCCATTTTTTACACTAGTATGATCTGCGACGATTTCCATCCGGTGGGGATAACTTTTTATTGCCAAATATTGTTGAAGATGACGGTCATAATTAAGCAATACGGGTCAAGCTTCCTTAGGTTATGGTATTTAATACCGTCCTTGCCAGGTGCGGTATTTGCCATGTTACCTAATCGCGCAGATAATTCCTCGGAGCTGAATGGGATGCAAAGCTCATCAGCGGGGGCGGAGGGTAGATCGAAGTCAAGGGCATGGTATGGGGCGTCCTGTCTCGACATCGTTGAGCTGAAATGTTGGTGGAGTGTGTTGGCTTCAATTTTGCAGTAGTTTGGGGAGCCGCTGCTTATTTTTTTGTAAGCCTTTTTCCTGTTCTGCCTGTATTCTTTTTGAATACGGGACGCTTCGTTACCGTCGTATTTATTTTTGTTATACACTCTGCTTGTCATTTCTGTTTTTTTGCTAAGCTGTTTTGGTTTTATTTTATTCGCCCACTCACTCAGAATCTGGTCGACTACATCACTAACTTCTTGCCCACTGTTGCAGCTGTCCAGTTTATTAATCCACCTTCGTTGGTCTTCAGAGGGTTGATGAGAGTTAGTGGATATCGGGGTTTCTGCTTCATTTGGGTGGTAAGCATTATCAGATGTGTCGTCCGGTGTTATTATGGGGCTTCTAAGGGGCGTAGGTCGCTTGGGTGGTGTATCTGTCGCCTGTTCGAAAGTGTTTGTTATTGTTGCAACAAGGCTGTTTATAATGTCATCCATTCTGCAGGGTGTGGGTGGAGGCACTGCGGGCGGTGAGTTTTGTAGTCTGTTTTCTACAGGCGGGGGAGTGGTAAATGCACTGCCTGCCTGTTGCGCTGTCACGACATCCATGGTGTTTACATCCACTTGTGCTAGTGGGCTTCGTAGTGGTGATTTTGTGAGGTTGGTATCACTTTCTAGTGCGGATATTGGTCTCCTCGTTATTCTTCGAGGGGTGGGGGATAATGGCGGCTGGCTGCTGATGATTTCCGCTATCTCCTTTCTGGTGTGCTTTTACGCGTTTAATTGTGCCTGATTTTTCGTTACACACGCCACACGTAAAGAACAGCTCGTGGTTATTTACTCTACGCAGGTGCTTGTTTAAGTCAAAGTGGCTCCTGTATGTTCGGGGTGGGCGCACGTTACACAGATCGCACGTAAATTCATTGGGTAACGGGAACTTTATGCTGTATTTCAGCACCTCGTTTTCCATTTTGCACTTTAACTGCACTACACTTTCTTTTTGTCTGAGAGCTTTTCCACTGTTCACACTTCCAGTTGTTTTACTTATTGTCACTGTTAACTCAACTATTGCACTTATCCACTATATACTACACTTATCCACTATATACTACACTTATCCACTATATTATATTATACTAATGCTCTAATTTTATGTTACACTTATTCACTAACTTTCACTTAAGTCTCTATCTTTTTTGGCACTTTGCAAATTTTGAAATTTTAATTTATATTTACAACAGCACTTGTAGCACTCGCGTGTAATTAAGCTGATAAAAACAGATATACTTTGATCTTAGCCATAGGCCGAGAAGCGATCAAACATGAATTCTAAAATCACGAAATCACATTACGATCACATATTATCAGCAGCCACTTTCACTTTAATTAAAATTTAAAGCAGCAATACTAGCAAATACTTATGTTATTGGTATTTTGGTAGGCAGAAACGGTGACAGAAGAGTGCCCGCCCGCACCACAGAAACTTAATTGTGGCTAAGAAGTTAACTACGATTAAGTAAACAGTTGAGATAATGTTTTAAATTTGTAAGATATCTGAAGCATGTCTCTTTTATCGTAATGCAAATGTATAAACAATTTCTAAATAAAATTACTTTTTTAAAAAGTTTAATCGCTAATTGATACTGATTAAAGTTATCAGGATAATGCATTTTATTGCTTATTGAATGCATCTGAATAAGAAATGCAATTGTGGTTATATCCATAACTACAATTTGTTTTCTCAAGGAATAAAATAGACAAGAATGGTTGCCTAAATAAAAACTTTTATTTTACGTTTACATCTATAAATAAATGTTATCGTAAAAAATTCAGAAAAGTTAACTACAGGAAATTACAGTAAATGTTACAAATACTATACATACCGAGTCCGCCAGAAAAAGAACGAAAACTATGTAGTGTGAGTTTCTTTTTACATTAAAATACTCATCATACATGTAGTACAATCTTCAGTTAAACGCATGATGTGCAAAATGTTGGCCCTTGTCAGCCAGTCGCATAAAGGAACACCACAGTCCTCGTAGTTATGTCAGTCAACGTATCAATGGAGATCGCTGCATAAGCCGTGATAATTTGCAGCCGAAGGTCCTCCAGTATCAACAAGGCTATAGCCAGGGGGAGGGATAGGGGGGCTTACACTCACCCCCCGAAATTTTCAATATTTCTATTTTGGAAAATATCTGCGAAGATTGAAATTTTCTAAAATTTTAGTATTTGAATATTTCGGGGGGGATACGTAGTTTTAAAAAAAAATCCATTTTGCTGGTTTCGGCCTTGTAGGTGCTAGAGGACGTTCGCCGGGATATTACAGCGGCTTGTGTAGCAAGCTCCATTGAAGCATTGACCGATGTAAACTAACTTTCTGTTATTTGTCTGGCTGCCAACGGCCAACATTATGAACATCTAAAGTAACTATGTGCTTAACTGTAGACAGTATTACATGTGTGATCACTATATAAATGTAAAACAAACACAATAAATACATTTTTCTGGCGGAGTCTGCATATAATTAATAAGTGGCATAATATTTGGTTTGAGTTAGCATTGAGCAATATATGAGCAGTTATGTTCTAAATATTCTAAAACAATATTTTCACAGCCAACTTTGAATCAAAAATTGTGCCTACAGGGTGTCCTGTTTAAGCAGTCGATGCATGGGTATCTTTTAAACGGTAAGAGATAGAGAATTGGTTAAATGGGAAAACATTTGCAGGACAGTTAGTACTATCTATGTCCGGTGTAAAAAAGGTTATGACAAAAAATGATCCTTCTATCATCAATAATAAAGTTATAAAAGAAACTAAAAAATCGTTTTTTTTTTTGGTGTGCGCTCTGAACCTTTAACTATTTTGTTTACACTGGTCATAGATAGTACTCATTGTCCTGCATATTTTCTCCCATTTAACTGATTTTCTATCTCTCACCGTTTAGAAGATACCCATGCATCGACTGTACCTATACAGGGTACATGATATTTTTCTAATATAATAAGGAATTAACATGTCAAAATTTTAAATATATTTTAATCTAATAATTGAAATAATAATTTTACATCTAAAATCCCTATGACAAATCTTGGTTGATTTAAATATCACAACCTCAGTACTTTCTAATTTTATCTTGAATTAAAATACAAAGACACAACTAGACAATTCAAGGGTGGTGATTAATTGTGTTTGCTGTGGTTTTGAGATTCTGAAATTTGAAATCATACCATTTTAATAAAAACATCTAACACTTAAAATAACATTTCCTTTGTTGAAACATAACATGCATAAAATTCAAAAAATTATATTTATGTTCACTTTACTAAAAATGAAAAAAAAAACAGTATTAAGATACTTATTATTAATTCGTTTTGTATTGATATATTACTTTTTCTATACAAATCGTCTATCCTTAGCCAAGCAGGCCTAGTTTAATGCGATAACATCTATTGAGTTTTAATGGTAACACTTACTCGGAATTAGGGTGCCCCTTAAGGGGAATATAACAGTGGTCTGAAATTTAATGTTAGGTTTATTTAAAAACTAAAGGTCCTAGAAAGTTGAAATTTTGACAGCGTATATTAAGCCCAATTATCTAGTAAAATATCGAAGTACTTTTTTTTTAACAATTTGCTTTCAGAGGTATAAAAAAAATAATGTTATATTTTTCAATATTAAAAAAAAATATTTCCATATCTTACTAGTTTATACTATAAGGAATATAATGTGAACATTTCATAAAGATGCGATAACTCATGCCCGAGTCAGGTTAAAATAAAAATCTTGAAAAATAAGACCGTAAAATACCGCCGCCTTGCGGATCTTCTCTTAGTTGAACGCGTTGTACACTCATCCGCACAATTATTGGAGGGGCGAGCAGCATGCGGCCAGCGTTTATCCCTGGGCCGGTGAACGCTGCGCGGCTTCGCGTTTGTTTTTTTTTTCTTTTCTCAATCATAGTTAACAAAAACGGCTCGCGTCGTTAGCATTTGTTCTCGTAAAATTAATATTTCCCAATTATAATCGATATTTTATTGTACTAGTGTTTTATTTTTATGCTTTCTGACTACTAATGGAATAAGTATTTTTTTATACTGCATGTTCACTAGAAAACACGAAATGTTTCACTAATTTAAATAAAGATGTGTAATATACCTTTAATATTGGCTTCCCTAATTATTTAACAGTGTCGGTATTATTAAATTATTTTTAAAGTTTTTTAAGCTGATTAATAAGCCAGAAGCAATCAAATAATAAAGCAGTTGTTAAATTCCATTAAACTCTCCGCAATAAAACTATTAAAGTAAATTGTAAAGTTTCTAGCAACCAGACCTATTTGAACCAACTGCGACTTCATGAACGAATCAATGATATCAAAACTATAAGAATAGTAAGAATAACGTCACTAATATGACGTTGTTGTTACAAATCAATTATTTTTTACTGAGCACAGGTAATATATGTTTCACGAATGGAGGGTTTGACTGCGTGCATATGCATTGTTAATTATTTTAGAAAAAATAGAACTACAATAATAATAAGGTAGTTATTATAACGCATTTCAAATAACAAGCTTCTTGCTCAAAATTGCACCGAGCCCAATATATTTTTTAAGGCCCAGCTTGGCCCGACCCGGTCATAAAATAAGAGAGATTGAGTTTTGCCTAACCCGGCCCAGTCAACATTTCAGGTCTAAATAAATAAAAAATATACTTATCTGATTATAGGTGTAGTTTTTAGAAAAAGTAAAAAATATATATAAAATTAAGATAATTTAAATATTGAATATGATACGGGAAAATCGCCTAAGAAAAATTCAGGCCCGTGCAGTGCTCCAATTGACATATCTTCCCTAAATATTTTAGATGACAAATCTCAAATATATTTTTTCTTGAGTATAAAATGTCTGCCTGAAGTCATTTTATTATTTATTTGTCGCATTCATAAAAACTAGAATATTTGATAAAATAAAAATTGAAATTCTCCCGAAAAGGCTCTAGCCGGGTAAGGGGGTCCTCCGGCCCCCGACTGCGATTCGCCTGAGATTTTGTCCACCTATTTGAATGTAAAAAAGATTATTATCTACCGAGTATCAGCCTGAAAAACCAATATCACAAATATTTATTGCGAAAAAACCGTTTTTTTCACGTTTAAATTAAACATTCTCATAAAATAATTTTTTGTCGGAATTCATTGTGTCTGGTGGCAACTTTTTATTAATGAATGCATTAAATACATTCAAAATTTGATGTTTACGTGATTTCCGATGTACAAGTGGAGTACTAACTTGAGTGAAATCGATTTTTTCTTGAAAAAATGGGTACGAAAAATGTGTTTTTTCATCTTTATTCACCTAATTTTTGGACTTCCTGAACGAATATAAAAAAGGGTTACTCATGAAATGTGCAGAATTTCATAAGCTTTCGAGTCCTGGAAACCGCAATCTTGTATGACTTGATGTACGACCTGGCGGGCCTATTTTGTAATCTTACTTTTTGTCAAATTTTTCGTATTTTCCGTATTATAAATGTTATTGTACTTCAGTTTATTTCTAGAACTTTCATATTGTTGAAATTAATGTAAATCAATAGAATAATGATTCAATAAAATTACAATGATTATTTTGATTCATTAAAAAATGTAATCATCAATTTACACAACAATAATTAGTCATATAATGATAACACCAATTTCAAATTCAAATTACCCTACGCTGCGCGCTTAACCAGTAAGTATTGCTTAATTCAAACGCGTTTTGGTGCCTAATTTAAGCAGTTGCCTAATTCGAAGTTGCTTATTTCAAGCTTCGAGTGTATATTTGAACATATTGGCAGGTTTTCTATTTTTATCCCCTCAAACTTCCGCGCTAATTGCACCAGTGCGATTATAATTGTTCAAATACTTGAGTGCGGTCCGCTCTGCTTACCGACCGAGTGGTAACTCCCTAGCACTAGTCAACAGAGGGCGACACAATCACGCTGCGCGTTGCCCGCGTTCGCGCACAACCGCCTCCCATACACACTTTGTTTGGTTTCGTGCAGCACACGCCAATGAACCTTTTCTCAACAGATATTTATGACCGTCAAGGTGAGTAATTATTTGTTTTATTGTAAAAGGCTGTGGATTATAAAAAGGAATAAAGTAAAGGATTGTGGAAGTGTTCCATTCCAGTTGGACCAAAAGCCGACGTGCTACAGTGGATTGGCCGGAACCACAACCAGGCACCGCCGGTGATACTGGACCAGGGCTTCAAGCACGGGGGGAACAACGCGGCCAAGACGACGTCTTGTCTCGACCCTCCCGGGCCAGGACGACGACTCGTTCATCTCCAGCTTCGAGAACGGCCTGCTGACCTGGTACAACGGCAACGTGCTGGAGTCCCAGGAGTTCGACCCCTCGGAGAAGTGCCTGAAGGTCCTGGTCACCGGCAAGCACATGCAGTCCATCCTCGACGTGAGTAATTAAAATATCTATTATTAAGTTGTTTTCGATATACTTACGTAAATGTCGTAATAGTTGGAATTTCAATAGTTGGAAATTAAATTATAACCTAAAATACGTTAATTTGTTCTTTCATTAAACATGAGTTTTTGTATAAATAATTTTATTCTATAATTGTTGCAGGTTTGAAATGTCAGACAAACAGGTTCGGGATGGTCAAAGATGTATACGATGCAATGTTCTTCTTCGTGCTACAGTTGGTCAAAGAAAAGTAATTGGCACAGTCGAGGAAGTCGAATTTTTCTCTCGATTGTTGAAGCAAGCTGTTTCACAATATGATCAGCTATGTTCGAAGTGCCGGTTATGGACCACTAGGCCATCGACACGATCATCAGTTGACTCCGGGAATGATCTACAACAGAGTGCAGATGACAATTCTCTCAGCACGGCGCCACCGGCAGAACCCCTATCATCGCAGTCGACTACTACCACAGATACACCTGATTCAATGTCTTCGCTCAACGATCCAAGTTTTGTTGCATCTTTAGAAGAGGTTCCAGAGGAAACGGTTGAAATGCTAATCGACAGAACCGCTACCTCCCACAGACGCTGCTGCGTTTGTCTTCAAAGTGGTCGTCAGATGAAAGTCGTCCCACTTGACGCTCGTGTTCAAGTTTTTGTTAAAAAGCGTATTTTTATACCAAAAGGTAACAGATGTTGCGAAGAACACATGATCAAAACCCGTTTTTATGAAGACGAAATTGACAAAATTGCGACCTATTCCAATGTATCACACATCGAGAAATCTGAATTGTTGCAGTTTCTTAACCAGATGTCCAATAATTGTAACAGTACTATGCACGAGCAGATTGGACAGTTTTCCCTTTCAGACGAACGTTTGCGTGCATTCACCGGGTTAGACTGGAATCAAGTTCAGGAATTGCAACAAAAGTTGACTTCCATGAGGAATACGGGAAACAGATCTTCTTTGCAAGCCTTAATTGTGTTTTTGTTTAAGCTAAAAACCGGAAACTCGAATGATGTGTTAGCTTCAATTTTGGGTTTGAAAAGTGTTCAGAGTGTATCGCATTTCTGCGAATCTGTTAGGGATTCATTCGAGAAAGATGTTTTACCGCGCGAGTTTGGTGTTGATTCATGTAGCAGAGAAGATCTTATTGCGAACCATACATCCTCCTATGTAAAAAGTTTGCATAATTTGGAAAACAGATTAGTGCTTATAATGGACGGTACGTACATCAGACACGAGAAGAGCGCAAATAATCACTATCAGAGAATTTCGTATTCCGGGCAGAAAAAGGTTCCTTTATGCAAACCTTTTACGATTTGCGCTACTGACGGGTATGTTGTGGAAATTGGTGGTCCTTATTTAGGGACTCAAAACGATGCTTATATACTGAAGGATATGTTGTCAGATCCTAACGGAATAAGGAAACTTTTGAAGAAAGGCGACGTTTTTATACTAGATCGGGGATTCAGGGACATACATAAACAGCTTGAAGATGATGGTTTCATTGTCCTCATGCCAGCGTTAAAAGGCAAGAGGAATCAGCTGACGGCCAAAGAGTCAAACGATTCCCGTCTTGTAACAAAATTAAGATGGGTTGTGGAAGCCGTTCACGGCATTATTGGCAAAAAGTTTAAATTACTACACCACCAATTAGATAACAAACTCTTGCCTGTTGTCGGAACATACGTTAAAATAGCTTGTTTTATCAATAACTTGTACGGGAAACGGTTAAATTCAGATGTTGGGTTGGAGGATGATATTGTAAGGTATATCAATGCGAGAAAAGATTTCGAAAATACACTTACGGAAGAGGTTGCGAGCTGGGGAAGAAAGCGTTCAATTTTTAAAGAAATCAGTTCTTCTGATATCTTAGATTTCCCCGAATTAACCGAAGAAGAATTAATTATTTTCTTCACGGGGACATATCAACTAGCACAGTCGGTCTCCTATCTGGCTGAAATGATGGGGATAACGATGAGATTCACCTTAGCTATTATAAACCGAGACAAAATGTGCTAAAAATTATCATCCAATCACGTCACATCAATCGAAAACAGTACAAAGTATTCATTGAATATGACCCGGATTTATTTGGGGTTGACAGTATTCGACAATACACATGCGACTGTGCAAATGGATTGCGAACCATTGGTTGCTGTTCGCATGTTGCGACTGTGATTTACTATTTATCTCATGCAAGGTACCTATCGCGCATAGTTAGGCCCGCTGCGATTTTATCAAAGATTTTCAATCGAAACAATATTGATCCTGTGATTAACGATGACAGCGACGACGATTAGAATAAGGCTAATTAGTAGGTACATGTATACAAACCATTCTCGACAAAAAATGTAAAATGCGCTAGTAATAAACATTCAGCTAATTATACAATAAGGTTCCATCATTTATCTATCAAGTTACTTTAATTTTAACAACATGAAAGTTCTAGAAATAAACTGAAGTAAAATAACATTTTATAATACGGAAAATATGAAAAATTTGACAAAAAGTACGATTACAAAATAGGCTCGCCAGGTCGTACATCAAATCATACAAGGTTGCGGTTTCCAGGACTCGAAAGCTTATGAAATTCTGCACATTTCATGAGTAACCCTTTTTTATATTCGTTCAGGAAGTCCAAAAATTTGGTGAATAAAGATGAAAAACACATTTTTCGTACCCATTTTTTCAAGAAAAAATCGACTTCACTCAAGTTAGTACTCCACTTGTACATCGGAAATCACGTAAACATCAAATTTTGAATGTATTTAATGCATTCATTAATAAAAAGTTGCCACCAGACACAATGAATTCCGACAAAAAATTATTTTATGAGAATGTTAAATTTAAACGTGAAAAAAACGGTTTTTTCGCAATAACTATTTGTGATATTGGTTTTTCAGGCTGATACTCGGTAGATAATAATCTTTTTTACATTCAAATAGGTGGACAAAATCTCAGGCGAATCGCAGTCGGGGGCCGGAGGACCCCCTTACCCGGCTAGAGCCTTTGGGGTATTTACCCAATTTGGCAGAGGCCAAATTAATACACATTATTTTCACCCAGGAAAGATAATATTCCTATATATAAAGTATCATTGAAAATCCTATGTTCCGCGTTTTTCATACAGGGTGTCTACGGAAAACCGTTCGTTAAAAGTTTATGGGGTTGCCGTTGCACTAAAAATTTGAAAAAAATCCTTGTCATACGGTTAAATCAGTTCTCCTCATCTGAAATATTTTCAACTTTATATCATTTCCTGTTCCACCGGAAGTAGCACCAAATTTGTTATTTCAAATAGAACACCCTATATATTAGTCATTTTTTAGATTCCTCGATTAAATAGCAACATATTTTATTCAAATATATGTGCACTTATCTCTTATAGTTTTGAAGCAAAAAAAATATTTCTAAAATTTTGACCTCTAAAAGGCATCTTGAAATCTGTTTGTAACTTCTCTTAAGAATAAGATAAAAATATGATTTAAATCTCTACTTGTACCTAGGGGATGCCTCTATAGGTATATTAATTCGCAACTGAATTTTAGTAGGCAAGTAGTAATGTTTTTGTTTTGTCGCGTATGTAATGCAAAATGTCAAATAATAACAGTATATTACGTAACCAGAGTAGTATCCAGTATATTACATATGAGCGGACATGTTGCGCACGAGCCGCGCAGCGGCGAGTGCAGTATTCCGCGAGTATGTAATTGCCATACCACTCGAGAAACGTAGAAACAAAATAAACAATGAGCATTAAAGAACAACTTATTTATTGTAATAATTTTTAATAGTACCATGACAATGATGGAAACTAAATGACTACTTGAATAATATACAAGGAATAAAGCTGTAAATTTTCCCACATTCGTTGTTTTTTAAAAGAGTTCAATTTGAAGCTTTAAACGAGTGTTTTCCACTCCTAGACTAAGCATGAAGTAAAATTTCGAGTTTAGAAAAGCCCCGTGAAAATTTGTCGTGGGTCGCGCAGCGACCCGAGACAAATTTTCTGGGCTTTTCTAAACTCGAAATTTTACTTCATGCGCCACGCGTATAAGACACTAAAATATTGTGAAATTTATTTATATTCAAACTTCAGTTGAAATCTATGTTTTATACGCGTGGCGCATGAAGTAAAATTTCGAGTTTAGAAAAGCCCAGAAAATTTGTCTCGGGTCGCTGCGCGACCCTCGACAAATTTTCAAGGGGCTTTTCTAAACTCGAAATTTTACTTCATGCTTAGTCTGGGAGTGGAAAACACTCGTTTAGAGCTTGAAATTGAACCATTGAAAAAAACAACGAATAACTAAAGATTTAAAGAAAACAAGCTGAATTTGGTATACGTATATTTTAAAGAAAAACTCCCTGTACATCAAAGAAATGTCATTATCCTGCATAAATGCGACGAAAAACGAATTTTCGAAATAATTCGAAAACTACTCGCTTTAGAAGTATAGTTGTTAATACTTTTTGTAGGAAATTTTCCCCCGAATCGTACTACGTGATAAAAATTGGATCATTCCATTAAAAAAATGAATTACTTGATATTGAAGAGAGCACTTAGATATTGACATTTTAAGAACACTTATTGTCAAAATTGACAGTTTCCAATTAATATACTCATAGAGGCATTCTCTAGGTACAAGTAGAGATATAAATCATATGTTTATCTTATTCTTAAGAGAAGTTACAGACAGATTTCGAGATGCCTTTTAAACGTCAAAATTTTAGAAATATTTTTTTTTTCTTGAAAACTATAAGAGATAAGTGTACATATGTTTAAATAAAATATGTTGCAATTTAAACGAGAAACCCAAAAAAATGCTAATAAGTAGGGTGTTCTATTTAAAATAACAAATTTAGTGCTACTTCCGGTGGAACCGGAAGTGCTATAAAGTTGAAATATTGCACATGAGGAGAACTGATTCAACCATATGCCAAGGATTGTTTTCCAATTTTTAGTGCAACGGCAACCCCATAAACTTTTAACGAATGGTTTAGCGTAGACACCCTGTATATATCCGGCATATAAATATTTACAAGGAGCTTATGAACATGAATTATTTTATTATTATATTTTTAAGAAATAATCTCTAATTTAATAAAATAAAACACATAGTTTGTTCAGCTGTCGAAACTTTAGTTTTAAAAGAAAAAATAATGTGTTATAATGACAAGAATAAAAATCATCGATTTTGTAAATACCGAAAAATAACACAGGATCCGATAACGCTTTCTAACGAATTAAAAACAATACATAGCTTGTATGTATTATCAGCGTGTTTAAATAATACGAATCGACACTTTCTTTCGGTCCGTCTTTTTTATACGCTTTTTTTTTTTCGTCTATTCCACGCGACGCGAGACCCCATCCGTTCATGCCAAGAAGCAATGCACAAATGCACAGCGAGCTACCGCTTTTCTCTCTGACTGTATTCGCCCCACTTGTCCTGTAAATTTGGCATCGGATGAGCTACTCTAAACTATGTGGGTCTTTCCAACACGATCGGCGTGTTACACTGCAATAATCCTCTTAAGATGTTTTTCTAAAAAACAGAAAAATTAAAAAAAAATGCACTTCTTTGTTAATTATGTTATTATATTACATTTTATTACATTTTTCTCTTAGTCAATCAATGAAATGTTTAACACATTGGTGCAAAACGTCCATTATTTGTGGTAGCCCTCAAATATATATCTACAATCATAAATATATAATGTACACTTTTGTGTTCATTCATCTATGTATAATGTATTACCTTTTCAATTTTAATTTTCTGCAGATGCTATCATAAATTAGTGCAATAATATCAATTGAGTTATCAAAAACAATATGCAGTTTTATTATTAATGCAACTTTCTTTTATAAATACATTACTTCATGATTAAAATTTTCTACTCTTAACCAAGGGGGCCCAGTTTTATCTAATAGCTCTTTCATATTAGCTTCTCAAAAGTCGTTATCTCTTTCAATTACCTCTAAGTATGAATCATTTTGTGTCCATACTATGAAGTAGCACTTTTCCTCTTAGTTAAATGTAATTGGCCTTTCGCTTTATAAAAAAATGTGTTTTCTTTTTAAATGTAGGTTTCTATCATCTCTATATTGTAAGAAGTTTATCAATTTTGTACTCCATGATGTATGCACAACTGTCTACTTTAATTCCAGAAAGGGTTTCAAAATCCGTAATAGTCGCTGACTCGGGCTCTTGTCACACTTACATAAAACTACATTACACCCACATTCATCTTATAAGAAGAGTTCATTTCGTAGTGACAATAAATGTTCTCTTCGTGTATTTATTTGCAAATTGTGTTTAAACACTCATCTGATTTTAGCCTTTTGCGCAGTACAAAATACGCTTGCGAAACATTCTTTTTAAATTTCCGCACACCTTCACACTGTTGGTCCTGCAAAAAAAAAACACACGTGTAAAAAAATCTTTAATAAAATAATTAAAGATGTAAAAACAACTCGCTATTAAGATAGCAATGTCGTAATGAGTAAAAACATCAGTTTGAAAAGCAAAGATTACAAAAATGTAAAATATCCAAAAAGCCACGAAAACAGATCATAAAAATCTGCGAGCAGTGGCTTAGAATCGTTAAGATAACGACTTTTTCAAAGAAATCTTGCAAATTGTTGTCACGTAAAACCGCCATCTATTAAAGACACCCTGAACTACAAAATACCCCATTTCCGCTATACAACCACTAGGTGGCGAGACAGTATGCGGAAAATTGCAAAACGAGTGAACATTTTTATTTGAGCCTTCTCAGGCCATTTCGTATGAAGAGAGTAGACAGCGATAACGAACGTATAGTTAGCAGAGCGAATCGAGTAACTTTGTTAATTGTACGAGATAATTTTGTTTGGACGTGAATCGAGTAGCGTTCAAACGGAATTATGGCATCGCAGCGAACCGGCAGCCCCGGAAACAGATACGAAAGCTTGGTGGATACCGACGTCGAACGCATGGACGATTCCGCACCACTAAGCAGCAACGAGCTGGATAACAGCGCAGACGAGATTCGCCAAATTAACTTCAAAATCCGCGCTCAAAGGATAGCCGATCTACGGTACGAGATCACGAAGAGCAATGAAGCTTTCAAACAGCAAATGGAATACTTACAAGAGCAATTGTTTGCACTTGAAAACGAGGAGGCGAATAAACGCAAACCTATTAAGAAAACATCCCCAACAACAGCCGCAACAAAACCCACCGTGGAGTTAAAACCGTCGAGACTGGCCGGACCTTTACAATCCACCTCGACAAACAGAAAACACCCTAGGGCGGTGTTCAAAAATATCCGTCCTTACCTCAAGGATGAATTCCCGGCCCTGCAAAAGAGCACGACGGAATTTTTTTTTTTTTTTTTGGGGAGAGAGGAGGAAAATGCCTACGCATACCTTCTGTTATCCCACCCACGTATGGGAAGGATAACAATAGGTTATGTCCGACTTGCACGGACTAAAAACCCCCTCTTGGTCCGTCTTTTTGGGACGGGCTTTGACAGTATGATGCTGTTTTTTTTATTATGCATCCTCACTGGAGTGTTCTGAAGTTTTATTTTTTTAGGATTTCTGGTTTACGTTATTAAATGTTTTTTTTTTGTTTTTGTTTTTTTTGTCTTTATTTTTTTTTGTTTTTTTTTTGTTTTTGTTTTTTTTTTAATTCTATTCTTAGTCTAGTTTATTGTCGGAGGTTTACGGTTAGCTTTTGGAAAGGTGTAGGTTTATGTGTTTTGATGATAGCTGTGTGTTTGATTTCTTTGTTTTCGGAATCTAAGATTTTTTTAGTAAAATTTGTGTTTAATTTGTTTATGTGGTCCGTGATTGTTTCTTTGTGCTGTGCCAAGCCGTAGAGGTTTTTATTGGATGTTAGTGGGGGTGGTTCATGCAATCTTCGAAGGATTTTGTTTTCGGTTATTTGTATTTTTTTTATTGTAGTTTTTGATGATAAGGACCAGATTGGACATGCGTAGGTGATTTAATAGTCTGATTAGTGAGGTGTAGAGTAATGTTCGTGTTTTGTGTTTAACTTTTTTGGCGATCCATTTAATTTGTTGTGTTCTTTTAAGTGCAAGTGTTTTTTTCTGATTGATGTGTTTAGTGTATGTGTAGTTGTTTTGTATGGTGACCCCAAGGTATTTGAGGTCGTCTTTCCAGGGTATATTTTTGTTTTTAATTAAAAGGTTTGGGGGGTTTGGAGAGGATTTCATGGGTTTAAAGGTTATGGCTTCGGTTTTATTTTCGTTTATTTTCAGGCCCCATCGTTCGAAAAAGTTGATTATTCGATCGATGGAGTCCTGAAGGAGATTAATTGTTATGGTAGGATGTTTGGATGAGGCTAGGATTGCAGTGTCATCGGCGTACAGGGCTGTGGTTATTCGGGGATCATCGTTTATAGGGATTTTATTTATAAATATATTGAAAAGTGTGGGGCCTAGGGCGCTACCTTGGGGTACACCACACAGGTGTGTTTTTGTGTGTGAAAGTGTGTTGTGTGCTGATACGGTGTATTTTCTGTTAGTGATGTATGATTTTATTAGTTTTGTTAGCATTAGGGGGTGTTTATTTCATGCAGTCTATGTATTATTACATCGTGCCTGACCGTGTCAAACGCCTTTTGTATGTCTAGTGTGGCCATAGCGGTGTACTTTTTTATGTTTTTGTTGTGTTTTATAGTTTCGACAACACGGAGGAGCTGCTGTGTTGTGGAGTGTTGTGTGCGGAATCCGAATTGGTGTGGTATTATTATTTTATCATCTTCTAGGTGTTTTGTCAGCCTGTCGTGTATTATGCGTTCGAGTAGTTTTCCTAGTGTGGGGAGGAGATTTATTGGGCGATAGTTGATTGGGTTTTCAGGATCTTTTTTTTTTCTTTTGGATTGGGATTATTATTGAGGTTTTGAATTCATCGGGATAGTGCGAATATTTAAATATTGCGGTGTAAAGTGAAGCTATTTTTTCGGTGAGGTTTGGTTGTAGGTTTTTTAACGCTGTGTTTGGTATGTTGTGTATTCCCGGTGTTTTGTTGTTTTTAAGTGTTTTTATTATGTGTGTGATGTCTTCTGCTGTAATAGTTGTGTCGTTGTCAAATGTCGTGTTGTTTAGTAGTGTGTTTGTGTTGTCGATTAGGTGTTGTGTGTTTCTGTCTAGTGTGTTCGGTGTGAATATTGTTTCGTATGTATCTGCCAGTAAGTTTGCTTTTTCTTTGTCTGTGTTTGCTGTTGTGTTATTGCTTTTTAATATTGGGATTTGTTTGTAGTCTTTTAGTACTTTTTTTGTGAGTCTCCACGGTGGTGTTTCTTTATTATCATCTATGATTTTTTCCCATGTTTGTGAATTGTGTTCTTTTATTAATGCTTTTATTTCGTTTTGAAGTCTGTTTTTTTGTGTTTTAAGCTGTGGGTCGAGTGTGTTCATGAATTGTTTAAATATTTTGTTTTTTTCTTTTATAAGTTGTGTAATGTGTGGTGGAAGTGGATTGTGACGTGTGGTGTTTTTTGGTCGTTTTGATGCTGATTGTGTAAGTGATTTTGTTATGGTTTGTATTATTTGTCTGGTACATGTGTCTATTTCGTTTTCGTTCGTGGGTTCGAGTATGTGTTCAGTGTTTTCTGTCAGTAGGTTGAATAACGGCCAGTTTGTGTTGTTTTCGGTGTACTTTGTTCTTGGTTTGGTGGTGTTTTGTTGCGTTTTTGTGTTAATTGAGAACATTACTGGCAGATGATCTGAGTCAAGTGATGGGTGTGTGTAGCAGTCGTGTATGTTAATGTCTTTGTGTATTATGATGTCAAGCATGTTTGATGATGTCTGTGCGTTGCGTGTGTATAAGTGAGTCGCTTCGTCGGGTGTGGTTATTTGTATATTGTCGTAGTTGTCCGTGAATCTTAGTATTGCGTTTCCTGTTGTGTTGTTTTTGGGGTGATTCCAATCCGTGTGATGAGCGTTGTAATCACCCGCAGCTATTACAGGTCCTGGTATAGTTAATAAATTTCTTAGTGTGTTTTGTTGTAGTGTTTTGTCCGGTGGTTTGTAAATGCTGATAAGTGTGATTTTGTCGTGTTTGGTGTGTATTTGTATTCGTGTGTTTTCTATTACAGAGTCCAGTGGTGTGAGTGGTGTGTGTTTAATGTTTTTTTTAATTATGATTGCAGTTCCTCCGTATTGTCTGTTTCCTGTGGGGGCACGCGGGTTGGTATTAAGCGTGACATAGCCAGGCACGTTGAAATATTCATTATTGCTAAGGTTAGTTTCTTGTAGGAGAGCTATGTCTATGTTATGGTGTTGGAGGAATGAGGTTAATTCTGTTTTTTGTTTTTTTAGGCCGTTGCAGTTAAAAGT